>JACRUU010000006.1:12320746-12413246 GCA_030449085.1 Kryptopterus vitreolus | reverse complement strand
ACACAATCTGGAATCCTCTCATACTCTCAAGTCTAAGGATTGTTCTAAAATAATAAATAAGGTTGTTACCATCATGCAGCCTGATTTAAAAGATGTTTTTTTTTGGTATGTACATTATAAATATATAATAATAATAATAATAAATATATAATGTATAACATAATGCTATGCCTGATCAGTGACCATAATGGTATGCTTGATCGGTGTATAATACTGATAATATAGTATAGAATAGATTAAGGTCCGAGTGCATAATATAACCCATAATAAGAATTTGTAACTTAAATCTAAAATATAAATGAAAAAAAAAAAATCAATACAAAACGTGTCTTGCCAATAGGACATTACTCTATGAATCAATGTACGTGCTGGTGTTTCTTACCTGTTCATCGCAGTCTGACTCCAAGTAGGACGACGAGTCTTTGTTTAAGCAGTTACTAAAGCCGCAGTCGTCGCTTTCGTTAAGACACTCGCATCCGGCTTTATTCACAAATGGCATGAGATCCATCTACACCCATTCACACAAAAAGAACCACTGTATCTGAAACTGAATTTCAAATGACCTTTCGAATAAAAGTATATCTTATTACCTGGTGTCTATCTTTAATGCAATAAATCCTGAGTAAACATGAATGATCTGTTTTTTAATTGTCACAAACCGTTATCTTCTATACCCATGCTGTACTTACACCTATTTAGTTTCATTATTGTTATTATTAATAATATTATTATTATGTCTAATGCACTCACATATCCTTTGGGAATGTCCGAGTCCTCGTTACTCCCCGGGTCGTTCTCCACGTGCTGTTTGATTTTGTCCTCGAGGCCTGAGGCGTCTGCTCCCTGATACTGATCCACGCGCACTTTGTTTCGGAAAAACAGGAATGTCGGGGTAGAAGAGATGTTGTTGGCTGCCGCAGTTCCCTTTAGAACATGACACACGTATAAAGCATCGTGAACACGAGGGCAAGGTGACCGTGACGTCACAGTATATATTTTTAAATGGAAAATGCTTTCATATAGTGTTGTTTTTATTTCGTTGGGATTAATCAAATTTCTCCTTTGTTTGTAGGTGACGTCATACTTACACTTGTATATAGAGCAAAACAATCAATCTTAAATGTTGTTTGAATGCTAATCGACTCAAATTAATCCAAACTGGAGCGGGGGGGGGGGGGGGGGGGGGGGGTTAATGTGGCATGTCTCAGGCTGGAAGAAGCGATCTGCGTTTTGCAGACGTGAGCTGATAAACAGAGCCACTAAACAGAACCTGAGCCAGAGAATGGCAGGGTGTAGAGCTGCAGAAAATAGGTACTTAAGATAGGTACTTTTTTGAATAAATTTGGGGGGATTATGCATTACTCGTAAAGCAAATTTGAGACTTGCCATATAACCTTGAAGATAAAAAAACATAAAATAAAACTCAATATTTCCTAAATGGTCATGTGGATTTACAACAAAGGAAACATATTTACATGGTACCGTCAGTAATAATATAATACTATGATAATATAAATATACAGTGTATTTAATTAAACGCGTGTTGTTATACTATGTAATAGGCCTGTGGCATGAAGCATTATTTGGTTTTCGTGGTTCTGCACTATTTAACATTGTCTCTGATTTGAATTAGTTTATTTTTTAATGAGCTTTTGCATACATTAAATGGTACATAGCTGGGCTCTGAACCAATCACGAGGGGAGAAGAAGGGCCTGGCAACTCAACAGTAAAACAAAACGAGTATTCAGTCCACTCCACACACACAGCTATACATATAAAAGCTTCATTTGGATCCAGTTTATTTAAATAAATAATAAATAGAGAAAGGAAGATGGCAGAATTGAAGATGCTGTGACGTTTATCGTGACTGAAAGATGAGCGATTGAGATAGTTTGGTTATGTGAAGAAGGGTGACACCCATGTAGAAGAACGCTGAGGATGGAGAAAAAGTGGAAGGTCACAGATTAGGATTATGGATGTAGTGAAGGAAGATTGGAACGTAGAGGACAGAGTGATACGGACATACTTTATCTTCTGTGGCGATGGAAGGAAATTGGTCCAAGCGATCAGGTTAAGTCTCGGTATCTATTGGGATGTGCGATATGATTCTAGGGCATTAATTAGTCAAAATGCCAGCATTCAGACAGTCGGTATTCATTCAGACAGAGGGAGGGGGGTAGCTCAGTGGTCTAAGGCGCTGGGTTGCTGATTGGAAGATCCGGGTTCGAGCCCCGGTATGGCCAAGCTGCCGCCCTTGGGTCCTTGAGCAAGACCCTTAACCCTTTGTGCTCCAGGTGCGCCGTATAATGGCTGACCCTGCGCTCTGACCCCCAGCTACCAACATCAAGCTGGGATATGCGAAGAAAAGAATTTCACTGTGCTGTAATTTATATGTGACCAATAAAGGATATTATTATTATTATAACCAATTCCAGTCCAGGGTAATGAAAGCAACACCCCCCCCCCCAAAAAACAAAAAAAAACAATCCTCTCACCTGACAAACATAGACATCGACTTCAAGAAAGACAACATGTAGGTACTTGTTGCTCAGCATGGTGAAAGCTGGAGCTATTCTGACACATGGGCGACACCTGAGGATTTAAAGAACAAAAAAAAAGACATTTCAAAGAAAATGTTGTTGATATTATGGGTTATTATTGATCACTCAAGGCGTTTTACTATAATATGCTTGTAGACTGTAAACGGGATGAATAATGTTCCGTTGTGGATAAATAAACATCTTCAGTGATAAACTGTGTGACTCGTGTGGCTAACGTGCTACGGAGCTAATGTGGCTAGCCGGGCTAATCACAGCAGTTTCGCCAAGTCATAGTAAAGCCGGCGCGGTGCGATGAAATGGGGGGAAACTCTTACCGCGTAAAGTGTAAAGACTTACAGCGAGGAAAATACAAAAACGAATGCTAAAGGAATTATAAGCGCTGGTGCGAGTGTGAGTCACTCGGAAGATCCGGTTCGGATGCGGTTCATTCTTTAAGCCGAGGCCCGTGTCAGGAGTCCTTACCCGGCCATGGTGAACTTCACTACAACCAGTCTGGAACCGGCACCGGTCAGTTCCGGCTGGAACTCCGGATCGCTCCCGATTACTTTCACCCCCACCATGTTATATAACATAAACTCCTGCTTTCCCGAACGCACAGACACCGATCCTGGTACCGGGACAACAACAACAGAAAAATGCTGATCAAACCCCTTTCTCTGAACCGTGCGCTTTCCGGCCTGCTGGTGACGACATCCGCGACGTGGGCCAATCAGAAATCAGAGAAACGTCGACGGCGGGGCCGTCTCCATTGGCAACGAGCAACCGGAACGGGAGGTCGTGCAAATATACAGAAAGTGAAACAAGAGTGTCGTGGATAGAAACACGGCGTGGTGCGCGTTCGCACTTTATTTCCAGGGTCAGAATCAGGGTTAGTGGCCAAGTGTATTGACACACACACACACACACACACACACACACACACACACACACACACACACACACACACACATAAGGAGTTTCCAGCTGTTAGCTGTTTATTGAGAATTGAGAAAAGAAAATGCATCCATACAATATTTCCAAACCGATAGGGCTAGATCGAAATGTCCCCGATGTTCTTGTGTCTTGTGACTTGAGTCTTTTAACTTGATTTTATCAGGGAGCGGTGCACCCCTGTTTATTGTACGCATTACACTCGTTTTTATTGCAATGCCGAAACCACATTTATTTATTCATTTGTGCTTTTTAGTTATTTGATTGCTTATTTTTTTAATTTGTTGGTACAGTGAAATATAGTTGCTTTTTGGTGCATATCTTTGGTCAAGGTTAGGTCAGGTTTTTTTTTTTGTGCGTCTCTGAATGTAAATGAACTGCAGCAGCAATGTTTTACTGTAATTAAAAAGAGCAATAAAAAAAACAAAAACAACATATATATATATATATATATATATATATATATATATATATATATATATATATATATATATTATATATATATATATATTGGTAGTCAGTAAGAGCGACTTCAGATGGATGCTTTGGAGGGCGCCTCTCTTCGCCCTGAGCCTGTGCTGATGACTCCTATTGTCCAAAGGATTAAAGTCGGTCTAAACCTTAATAGCAGAAAGGCTACAGGAGTGAATTTCTAGTATAATAGTGTCATATACGAAACGAAATAATAAAACAGCCAATTAGCAATGGCGTTATATTAAATCCCGCCTTTCACCTTGAAATGATCCAATCCAGAAATCTCAACACCCCGACTTGGACCGTCCACATGCGCATGCGCATTCTCCTCCATTGAAACGCTGGTGTGTGTTAGACAGAGCCGGCCGCTTTGACGTTCGTCTAAACTAGAAGTTAAAGTGGGTTTTTATTTGTGACCGCTTACGTGTGAGATTCATCCACAAAAGGGACACATAAATGGCGGAAGAAGTGAGCCAGCTATCACTTCGTGAGTACGGTGTTTAACATGCATCCGAAATCTGTGCTATTGCAGCAAATTGCGCAGCGTGTTGCATCAGATCGCCCTGCTGTAGCATTAGCTTAGCATCGGTGCACTTCCGTGGTTATAATTTCATATAAGACGGCTGTTTATAATGCCAGTGTTTATATGTTTATCAATACATCAGCATGTATATAGAAAAATAAAACAAATTGCAGTCCACAAAAAGTGTAAATTAACACCAGGGGATATTTCGCTTGACACTTGAATACCATATGTAATAAATACTCATGGGGATGTAAATGTAATGATTATTGTAGGTCAAAAAGTCTAAGTATAATTTTCTACATTGGCCATCAAAACACTGAAGACATGACATGACATGGTATATATGTAGCTAGTTATATATATATATATATATATATATATATATATATATATATATATATATATATATATATATATATATATATATATATATATATATATAGTTTGAATTACCTGCCTCAGTAAACCAACAAGCCCTTAAAACCTCTGGGAAGATTGTTGGAAAACCTAATTCTAAGTGACTGCCTCATGAGTAAACCAGGAGAAAGCAAAAGTAGATAATTTATACAATAAAAAAAATATAAAAAGTAATTCTAGGTGTAGGAAAGCCTTTAACCCTCTGTGCTGTATCATGGCTCACCCTGCTCTCTGACCCCAGATACCAACAGCAAGCTGGGATATCCCCAACGGAATCCGAAGGAAGAATTTCCCTCTGCTGTAATGTCTCTGTGACAAATAAAGGCTATTCTAATCATTACAACATCTACCACTGGCATATCCATACTGCTAATCCACACTCCTTCACTTGTCTGAGATGTGAAAGACATAAATGTACCCAACTTCTCATTAAAGGATTCTCCGTGCCCTTGCTCTCTAACAGGAGTCCCCTGTTTTCAAGTACCATTGGAACTCCTCCTCCGGAGAATATTCTTATAAATATTCTATTCTTATAAATATTCTTCTTTTCACTGGGTTTTGTAACATGTCTAACATGACCATATGTTTTTTTTAACATAAGTGAAACATGAAACACAAAAGGTTTTTACTTCATGTTGACAACGAGGAATGTTTCTGTATAATCAAGACTATCTCTGCACTATCTCAGATCTCAATGCCGTGAGCATGAAATTGGCATTTTTGACATAGTTTATCAGATCTTACGATGAGCTAAAATGAGGGTTTAATGCTGTTAAAGTTCATTCATTCATTCATTTTCTACCGCTTTTATCCGATCTTCCCTCGGGTCACGGGGAGCCTGTGCCTATCTCAGGCATCTATGGGCATTAAGGCAGGATACACCCTGGATGGAATGCCAACCCATCGCAGGGCACACACACACACACAACACACACACACACACATTCACACACACACATTCATACACTAGGGACAATTTTCCAAGGTGCCAATCAACCTACCATGCATGTTTTTGGACCGGGAGGAAACCGGAGAACCCGGAGAAAAACCCCTGAGGCACGGGGAGAACATGCAAACTCCACACACACATGACCGAGACGGGAATCGAACCCGGATCCTGGCGGTGTGAGGCGAACGTGCTAACCACTAAGCCACCGTGCCCCTTGCTGTTAAAGTTAACGATTTTATTTTAGAATGTGACGAGCAACAAAAGAAAAATTTGAATTTGTACATGTTGATTATGGAATGCCCATCCAGGGTGTATCCTGCCTTAATGCCCATAGACACCTGAGATAGGCACAGGCTCCCCGTGACCCGAGGAAAGATCGCATAAAGTGTTAGAGGATGAATGAATTAATGAATGATTATGGAAATGCAAGTTCCGTTTATTTACATTTTCCCCAGGGGAGCTGTATGTTTCGGATAAACAGGGCAGTGATCAGGATGGAGACGGGACCGAACAAAAACCATTCAAAACGCCACTGAAGGTAAACATCATTTCTTTAGTCATGTGCTGGTTTGCATTCTGCAATTACGTATTTATTAATAAGTATAGTTTTGCGGATTTTATTTATTTATTTTGTAATTTAGGCATTGTTATTTGCTGGAAAAGAGCCATTCCCAACTATCTATGTCGATTCTCAGAAGGAAGGAGAGGTAAGGATGGGACTATTTAGCTATTAAGGTGGATTTGCCGTCATCGTTTACAAGAATTCTGAATCCCTTCATTTTTCCTCCTGTATTTAGCGCTGGGCTGTTATCTCGAAAACCCAAATGAAGAATGTGAAAAAACTCTTTCACAGGGAACAAATGAAGACAGATGCGAAAGAAAAGAAGGAGGTATTCACAGACACACAATGTGCTGATTGTTTGCTCATGTACCAGTCCATCACTGTGAAATTACTAAACATTCATGTGCATAGTGAGTTTGTTATTCAGTAGGGTTTTATTCAGATGAGAGAGTTAAATACTTTTGATTATTGTCAGGCGGAAGATGCGGAGAGGAGAGAGAAAAATCTAGAAGAAGCCAAGAAGATAATTATCGAGAACGACCCCAACCTTCCAGAACCCACAACGGTAAAGTGAAACCTTAGCACTCGGCATTCACTCCAGACACAACTAGTCTTATAGAGAGATCAGTGATCCACATGTCCTGCATTGGTTTTTATAGTTTTTCATCCATATGTTATAGAAGTCCTAAGAGCAAAACCACACCGTAATTCAAGATCCGTAATGTTCGGTTCCTCCCCAAAACGTACCCCAAAGTTCGAAGCACACCATTGTTTCAGATGTCTTTGAATGCACGGCATTTTCCCAAACCTGTTCCAGCGTGACACTGCCCTTATGCACAAACTGAGCTTTACATTGATTGGATTGTATACATTTCCGTAGCTCTGACCTCAGTGAATTTGAATACAGTCTGCACCACAGGCCTCGTCGCCATACGTATGTTTACTGATTTATCTGACTTTACTGATGCCCTTGTGGCTGAATGAGCTTAAATCTCCACAAGCACACATGCAAATATATTGTAGTACTGTAGGATTGAATGTTGTTATAATAGCAAATAGGAACTACAAGTGGAATGGGATTTTCACAAAAGACATACAAATCACAATTATATAAACGATATATATATCTTATATATATAATATATATATATATATATATATATATATATATATATATCTATATATATATATATATATATATATATATATATAGGTGATGTGTAATTATGGGTTAAGCAGAAATTTTGGCCATTTTGCCTTTCTTTCTAATTTGTATCTTTGGTTATGCACTTCTTGTACATTGCCCTGGATAAGGGTGTCTGCTAAATACTGCAAATGTAAATGTAGAATGCTCTAAACCTATTGTATTGAAATAAGCAGAAAGCACATTCCAAGTGACCTTTGAAGCTTGAATAGCGGCCAATTCATGGAATATTTCTTTACAGAAAATGGCTAATACAATAAAAGTTCCTCAAATACCGGTTATACTGGTGTTTTTGTGTGATGACTGTTACATTATTATAAGTGTCTATGTGTAACTCTGCTTTGCTTTGTGTATCAGGCTAAGATCAGTCAACTGGAGGCTCTGAGAGAACAGAGAGTGAAAGTGTTCGGCTGGGTGCACAGGCTACGCCGGCAAGGTATGGTATTACTGTAAAAGAGTTCACACTGATCCATGTGTAATTAATTGTAGTTAAATGACATGCATCCATTCCTAAAAGATAGACTTTGTTAGACGGACGTATCTATACAAGAACAGGAAGAATCGGGATGAACAAAAATGACAAAGTACGTGAACAGTGCAGTGCACAAATGTGTTAGTAAACAATGAACAGAGTATTGAACAACAAAACATCTGGCAGAAAAATGTGTTCACCTGGTAAATAAGGATTGAACCAATCAAAGAGACCTCATTAGTAACTCATTAAGCGAGATCCAGGTATAATAGGAGACACTGTTCAAAGGAGAAGGAAAGTCTAGACATTCAACATGACTGGGTTGCAAGTATAAAGTGTCAAAAGCCTCCATTGGATCTACAAGCAGAACAATGACCATAAGCATATTGCTGTTTTTGTTTGTTTGTTTGCAAGCTTAACAAAACAAATCACAGCGGTTATGTAAAATGATTTGCGCATAGACCAGTCGAGACTTAGATGGCATATACTTAACTACATGAGCGCAATATATTATGCAATAAAGATAACTTTATTATTGCACTTTGTAATAAGAATAATAATTGCCTGCTTTGTGTGTATTCTAGGAAAGAACCTTCTGTTCATCGTGCTAAGAGATGGAACGGGATTCCTGCAGTCTGTGCTCGTCGATAAACTGGTAATTATCTAGCTAAAATGGATTCATATATATTCTTTATAAATATTATCATGCAGCTGTATCAGGGACAAATATTACAAAAGAATCAATATCTTTATCTGTATCCCCCACCCCCCCCCCCCCCCAACCCGCCCCCCATCCCCCCCCCACCCAACAAAAGCCCCCCCCCCCCCCCCCCCCCCCCCCCCCCCCCCCCCCCCCCCCCCCCCCCCCCCCCCCCCCCCCCCCCCCCCCCCCCCACCCCCCCCCCCCCCCCCCTTTTCAACCCCCCCTTTATCTGTATTTTTTTCCCCATTCCCCCCCCCCCACCCCCCCCACCCCCCCTACCCCCCCCCTGCCCCCCCACCACACCCCCCCACCCCTCCCCCCCCCCCCCCTTCCCCCCCCCCCCCCCCCCCCCCCCCCCCCCCCCCCCCCCCCCCCCCCCATCAATTCCTGTACTTTTTGTTTATTTCATTTGCTGTACTTATAAGTATGGATGAAGCACTCATGTTCTTTTGTTTTTTTCTCCTTCCTTCATTAGTGTCTGTGCTATAACGGGCTCATGTTGACTACTGAAAGCACAGTGGCTCTGTATGGAACAGTGAAGCCCGTACCTGACGGAAAACAGGTCATTTATTTATTACATTTTTTATTATTATGGGAAGCCATTTGATCTCTGTGAATATGTAGTCATTAGGCTACACATCCCACTATTAATATAATTTATATATATATATATATATATATTATATATTATATATATATATATGTATGTATGTGTGTGTGTGTGTGTGTGTTGTGAAAGTTTTATTCTCTGTAATAATAGTCTCTTGCTGTTCTGATTGTGCATCTTAGGCTCCAGGAGGCCACGAGCTGCACTGTGATTTCTGGGAGCTGATAGGACTCTCCCCGGCCGGCGGTGCCGACAACCTGCTGAACGAGGAGTCGGATGTGGACGTTCAGCTCAACAATAGGCACATGATGATCCGTGGCGACAACGTGTCCAAAATCCTGAGAGTGCGCTCCTACTGTGACGCATTGCTTCCGGGAGCACTTCTTCAGCCGCGGATATTATGAGGTGAGGAATACAAAACACACGTAAAATCGAAAAATCAAATGGGAAATACGGAATTTATTACTATTATAGTGTGTAAATATTGATACACACTACCCCCTGGCTTCTTTAAATATCCCCATGTCCCTATAGCCCTATGTAAATCTCTCTCTCTGTCTCTCTCTCTCGCTCTCTATCTATCTATATATAGATATAGATATGATAATGATTGAGCTAAAAACGTGTCCACCCCCTCCCCCTTTCTTTTTATAGATCACCCCTCCCACTTTGGTGCAGACTCAGGTGGAAGGCGGCTCCACCCTCTTCAGCCTGAATTATTTTGGCGAGCAGGCGTTCCTGACCCAGTCGTCTCAGCTTTACCTGGAGACGTGCATCCCGGCCCTCGGAGACACGTTCTGCATCGCCCAGTCCTACCGCGCTGAGCAATCACGCACACGCAGACACCTGTCCGAGTGAGTCAAAAGCAATGAACAGTTATTAACAGTTATTATTAACAGTAAGAACACACTTCAGTGGACTGATTTCTGTTTGACTTGGTGGAAACAGGTACACCCACATTGAGGCCGAGTGCCCCTTCATGACCTTTGAAGACCTTCTGAACAGATTAGAGGATCTGGTGTGCGATGTGGTGGATCGAGTCCTGAAATCTCCTGCTGGTCCTCTGCTCTACGAAATTAACCCTGTATGGCTTCTGATTTCTTGAGCTTATCATCTCTTCAAAGCACTGATGATATAATAGAACTATAATAAAGTGATTCAATAATTTGATAGTTTGATGCTGATATAATTTTAAAAATTTTTAAATATAATTTAAATATAGCAGATTTTTACTCAGTGGTTGAACTATACACTAATATAAATAGCTAACTATGTAAATAGCTACTTAATTGTTTTTTGTTTGTGTAGAACTTCAAACCCCCCAAGAGGCCATTTAAGAGAATGAACTACTCTGAGGCCATTGCGTGGCTTAAGGAGCACGACGTTAAAAAGGATGACGGGACCTACTATGAGTTCGGAGAGGTTTGTGTTCAAAGACGTTTCAGCTTGCCTCGTTTGTGCGAGTTCAGCATTATTCTTGCCACTTGCCATTTAAGATCCTGTTAAATGGCATCCTTTTAATTCGTTTTCCCACTGTTGCTTCTATTGTAGGACATCCCCGAAGCCCCAGAGAGACTGATGACGGATAGCATTAACGAAACCATCCTGCTTTGTCGCTTCCCAGCTGAGATCAAAGCATTTTACATGCAGCGCTGTGCCGAGGATCGACGCCTCACCGAATCGGTCAGCCAAAAAGACACCTCCGTTTAATCAGTCATCAAGCAATTATTGTCTTTAACCTTTCATACAAGCCAAAAAATTGTCTTTATACCTTTCATACAAGCGAGTCCAGTACAGAGAGTCGCATATTAGACCGCTGTTATTATTATGCAACAAAATAAGTAATTTAACTATATGAAGGTTTGACATTTTAGACAAATGTCATTTCTGTCTATATATCTATATAGCTATAGGTGTGTGTATGTATGTATGTGTATGTGTGTGTGTGTATGTGTGTGTATATATGTATATATACATACATATATATGTGTGTGTGTGTGTGTGTGTATATATATATATATATATATATATATATATATATATATATATATATATATATATCTATATAATGCATTAAATACATTTACTCTTATCATTACTATATTACTGCTGTGTTGACACATTCTATATATATTCATTAGCTATGGATGCTTGGAAGATTACAATGCATTGTCCATCAGACAAACTGTATTCTGTTCCTTATTTGCTTTCCATGATTTGAAGATTAAATGTTAATTCTGAGTTAAAAATAAATAGTGTTTCTTGTTAGTCAACATTTGCAATAGAGTAGAAATGTTAATAGAAATGTCGCTGCTGTTGTGTGTGTGTGCGCAGGTCGATGTGTTGATGCCCAACGTTGGCGAGATCGTTGGAGGGTCGATGCGTATCTGGGATGCAGAGGAGCTCCTGGAAGGCTACAAGAGAGAAGGCATCGACCCTACTCCCTACTACTGGTACACTGACCAGGTGTGTGTACATCACAAGCACAATATTGTTAACCAGTGTGTTTAACGACTGCTTTAACGAATGAAATATGCAAATTATAATGTTAGTTATGTGTATATGTTCCTGTTAATGTAGTGATATTAAAAGAAAAGTGTCAAGGGATTTTTTCATAATGTCTCACCTGAACATGTTTTTAGGTTTTCACATGCCAAGGTGAAACCCCTTATATAGCAATGTAAATACTACGAGCTAGGTTCTGTCGTACGTGCGATACCCGATTAAATCACCTGACAGTTTTTAAAACCAATAGTGGATAAGAGAAAAACGAAACGTAGTATCTTTATTATTTTTAGAAAATAAAAACAGTACTGAATCAGTACTGAGAATGAGAACGTGATAAATGAAATGAAAATTCATGAATATTATTCTGTATCAATAATAATATATGGTGCTCCCTGATCAGCTTGTAGTCTCGCATGCAAATAAATAAATACATACATAAATAATAATAAAGGGGGGGGGGGCCCAGTGTCAGTGAATCGCCTCTAGATGCCGCTCTCGTAATGACGGTTGGACCGTCTCATCCTCCCCAGCAAAATGTGCAAGTAGGAAAAGAGTGTGGATTTTTGCAGATAGTTCCAATCACCTAATCGGCAAAACCGACGAATCGACAGGAACGTGGAGGCCTCGTGATCACTTGCGACTTGGTATAAAAAGAGATCAGTATAGGAAGAGATGGGTATAAGTAAAAGAAGGCTTGTTTCTTGGTAACATGGTGAGCGCTTTTATTTCTGCCTCATTAAGAAGAGTGTGAGGGAGAGAAAAAAGAAAGGACGGTGAGGGAAGACTTTATAGTGGCTATAACCTAAATGATAAAAGGAGCTTTTTGCAGAAGTTTCAAAATGAGAGATATATAAAAAAAAAAGGAGTACAATATGTCATAGTTTATTATTAAGAAAAAGAATTAAAAGTAATTGCTCACAAACTGTTGTGGTATTAAAAAATGCCATTATAGGAATATAAAGGGATGTGTCTGTGCGTTCATTTTGTACATTACAGTCGTATAAGGAGCTGTGAAGTGATTTTTGCATCGCTTTAAAAAGTTACAGCCAGAGCTCTGCGGTTAACTCGGCTTTAGCAAACATTTTCGTGAGAAATGCTTCGCCGCGTCCTTCACACGCTTAAAGTACAATGATTTAACTCGATCTTTAAAATGTGCATTAAAACGGCCAACCGTACTGCGTAACTAATGCGTTTACCCGAACGCCGTTTTGCTGCTTTGCTGTGACTCATCAAAAATCTCGGTTATGCGTTGGGAATGATGCACCTCGATCCGAACGCATGTTGAACCTGCTTCTTTTATGCGTTTCAGAGGAAGTACGGGACGTGTCCTCATGGTGGATACGGCCTCGGCCTCGAGCGCTTCCTAACCTGGCTGCTCAACCGTCACCACATTCGGGACGTGTGCCTCTACCCACGCTTCATCCAGCGCTGCCGGCCCTGAGCGGCCTTTAACATCCGCCGTCTGGGCCGCATGTTCACTAAACTCAGCTTTATCGGTCCGTCTGGTTCGTCTCACGAAGAAAACGCCTTTCCTCACGCCCTTTCTGAGGCCCTCAACATTTATACATGTTTAACAGATTTCATCTAAATAAAAATATGGAATAGTGTCTTATCTGCCTAATCGCTCTGTGAAGAAGAATAAATGTCCAATTTCCTTGGAGTCATTTGTGTTTTGTGCGATTTTTTTTTTTTTTTTTTTTTTTTTTTTTTTTTTTTTTTTTTTTTTTTTTTTTTTTTTTTTAACGTAAAAAGTCATGATGTTTAATTAAGTTATTTAGGGGGATAGTGGATAGTGACTTAGTGGATAGCACTATTCGACTCACACCGCCAGGGTCCGGGTTCGATTCCCATCTCGGCCATGTGTGTGTGGAGTTTGCATGTTCTCCCCGTGCCTCAGGGGGTTTTTCTCCGGGTTCTCCGGTTTCCTCCCGGTCCAAAAGCATGTACGGTAGGTTGATTGGCACCTTGGAAAATTGTCCCTAGTGTATGAATGTGAGTGTGTGTGTGTGTGTGTGTGCGTGAGTGTGTGTCCTGCGATGGGTTGGCATTTCATCCAGGGTGTATCCTGCCTTGATGCCCATAGACGCCTGAGATAGGCACAGATTCCCCGTGACCCGAGGGAAGATCGGATATAGCGTTAGAAGATGAATGAATGAAGTTTAGTTATGATTTTTTCCGTAATCACAAGACGAGAGTCATTCTGAATTGTAAATTGTAAATTCATTTGTATCTATATATCTTTATACATCTATCTATGATGGGCCAAAAACTATTTATTCTCAGGAATACAAGTCAATAAAACAGTACTCGGTGTACGGAATATCGCATGGATGTTCTGAGTGCCTGTTATTGATGTGTTGAGGTACTGAATAGTTAATGCATGTTGGTTGTTAGGTTCGGCGAGGCGTTAGTCATGGAATCATTCAAAGCTCCGCGAGCTGCTTCAGATCTCTTTCAAAATAAATGAAACAAAAAAACATCTGAACATGATTCAAAAATCAAAAAAACCAACGGGATCTGACCGATCGGATCAAGGCGCAGAGGAAATGTTCAAATGAAAAGAGACATCAAATAATTATAATAGAACGATCATATTGTCTATCACGTTGTACTGAGTTGTGAAACTCGTGTGTGGTAAATAACCATTGTGATCTATGACAAGATTGAGTTATTTTAGCACTTCTGCAGTACTGACTTTTGGTCGCTTGGTGTCACTGTTGCTTTCCCCGCATGGAGTCGCTAGGAAATGTACATCGGTGAACATTTTTAAAAGAGTCCTTAAAACAGTCCTGTCTGAACAAGTATAATCTTTGTTATATTTAAAGATGCTCTCAAAAACCTCCAGCAAGACACTTAAATGGTGTAGCTGGTTTATTTAGATCCCTGAATCCATGTCTGGTCTAGCTTTAAAAAAGGGAAAGTAAGGTGACTGTAAAATAAAACACTGTAACACCATTTTGACTCAATGTGAGAAATAGTTATACATACGTATATTCATATTCATTCATCTTCTTCCGCTTTATCCGATCTTGCCTCGGGTCAAGGGGAGTCTGTGCCTATCTCAGGCGTCTATGGGCATTAAGGCAGGATACACCCGGGATAAAATGCCAACCCATCGCAGGACACACACACACACATTCATACACTAGGGACAATTTTCCAAGGTGCAAATCAACCTACCGTGCATGTTTTTGGACCGGGAGGAAACAGGAGAACCCGGAGAAAAACTCTGAGGCACGGGGAGAACATGCAAACTCCACACAGACATGGCCGAGACGGGAATCGAACCCGGACCCTGGTGGTGTGAGGCGTGAACGTGCTAACCACTAAGCCACCGTGCCCCTACATACATACACAAAGAAAAAAACTTCCCAACTTTCTTGGTGAAAGAAATGATTATTGATTTGTCACTACAGGTATTATTCATCATAACATCATGTCATTCCTGGACCATAAATTGATCCTTCTTTCATATAGAAGAGAATAACCTTTTATTTGTCACATATACATTACAGCACTGTGAAATTCTTTCTTTGCACATGCCAGCTTGTTTTGGAAGCTGGGGTCAGAGCGCAGGGTCATGATACAGCGCCCCCTGGAGCACAGAGGGTTAAAGGCCTTGCTCAAGGGTTGCAGCTTGGTGTTATCGGGGCTAGAACTCCCCGACCTTCCGATCAGTAGCACAGCGCCTTAAACCAGAGCTATACCGCCTCATAATATATGTATTATTCGAACATAAAGATTGAAATATGTTCTAATTTTCCTTCTTATTATTTCTGTAGCTCTGAGAATGTACCAAACACACACACACACACACACACACACACACACACACACACACACACATTCTACCTGGAATTAGGAAACTTGAGAGGAAGCTTATTCAACGTTCTCAGATTTCCGGGATTGCGGTTCACCAAAAGTAAAAGGGAGTTATGATTGACGTTAGGTGTGTTTGGCGATGCGCATTGCTAAAAGGCCACGGCATTGAGGAGTTCTGAAATGTCAGGTTTCTCTTTTCCCCTGTGAAGTTCTGTCACATTTCACTTGGCTTTTTGAATAAAAGGGGCTGGATGGCAATTTTGGGAACAATACTACTAGGGGGTAGAGGGTTGAGTTAATGATTAAAATGGGTGTAACGTCTGCATTCTTTGATTACAAGGACAATAAATGCATCCTTCGGGGTGTGAGGGAGTTAGATTACATTTTTGTTGTTGTTGTTGTTGTTGTACAAAAATCATCCTGGAAAAGATCAATCTGATCAGCATTTAATCACCGGATAAAGAAGATCAGCCAGAATAATGATGCACTGGTTGGCGTTCCGTGTTAGGCGTCCAGTCTTTTCCACAGAGGGCTGATGTGTGTGCAGGTTTTCATTACATCCAAACAAGTGCACAAGCAAATTCTACCTGTTTAAATCTAACGATTTGACCATCAGGCATCACCCTTGATTGGTTTTCGGGGAAAGATTGGACGCCCCGGGTTGCATCATCCTTATTTTGGACTGCTTCAAACACCGTAATTATATATAGCAGTGCTGTAGTTACTGATGAAATATTCCAATACCTGGTCTTGCTTTCACAATTTTTTTTTAATTGAAATAACGAGAGCAATATCCGGTCCAATTTGCATCGATTCATCTAATCAAATGTACGAACAAGGAGGAGTTTGAGATTTAAAGTGAAAATAAATAAATAAATAAATAAAACTGGGGATGGGATGTTTGTGCTCAGTTTGGTTCATTAAAAATAGTCGCAAATTAAATAAGCTCATTAAAAATAGCTGCAAATTCGGCATTCGCCTTTAATCACACGTTAGTTGTTGATCACACGCCGCGCTTTCACACTCAAAACTTGGTCTGACAACTTTTTAACATATCTTAACGTCAACACTGGCGTTCTCTGATGGTGGCAATTTGAACAAAATCAGTACGGTCTAGAAAGTCTTAGTACACTAACTGTGCAGGCATTTTATTCACTGATGATTTCTATATATATATATATATATATATATATATATATATATATATATCATATATCATATATATATATATATATATATCTCAGGCGTCTATGGGCATTAAGGCAGGATACACCCTGGATGGAATGCCAACCCATCGCAGGGCACACACACACACACACACACACACATTCACACACACACACATTCATACACTAGGGACAATTTTCCAAGGTGCCAATCAACCTACCGTGCATGTTTTTGGACCGGGGGAGGAAACCAGAGAACCCGGAGAAAAAACCCCCTGAGGCACGGGGAGAACATGCAAACTCCACACACACATGGCCGAGACGATGCGAATCGAACCCTGGACCCTGGAGGTGTGAGGCGAACGTGCTAACCACTAAGCCACCGTGCCCCTTATATATATATATATATATATATATACATACAGTGGGGCAAAAAGGTATTTAGTCAACCACCAATTGTGCAGGTTCTCCCACTTAAAAATACGACAGAGGCCTGTAATTTTCATCACAGGTATACCTCAACTATGAGAAACAAAAAGAGAAAAAAAAATGTCTATTATTTAAAGAATTTATTTGCAAATTATGGTGGAAAATAAGTATTTGGTCAATAACAAAAGTTCATCTTAATACTTTGTTATATACCCTTTGTTGGCAATATAAATACTTTTTTGCCCCATTGTATATGTATGTGTGGACTTTGAATGTTCTCCCTGTGCCTCAGGGGGGTTTTACTCCGGGTTCTCCGGTTTCCCCCCGGTCCAAAAAAACATGCCCGTTAGGTACCTTGGAAAAAACTGTCCCTAGTGTATGAATGTGTCCGCGAATGTGAGTGTGTATGTGTGTATATATATATATATATATATATATATATATATATATATATATATATATATATATATATATATAGATATATATATATATATATATATATATATATATATATATATATATATATATATATATATATATCGCAGATCGCAGGTTCAAACCCCAGAACCACCAAGCTACCACTAGTGGAGCCCTTGAGCAAGGCCCTTAACCCTCTTGTAAGGCGCTCTGGATAAGGGCGTCTGCCAAATACTGCAAATGTAAATGTAATATATATATATTATATATATATATATATATATATATATATATATATATATATATATATATATATATATATATATATATATATGGCAAAATGGTCACACTAGCTGACTGGTAAATTGGCCGCAAATACAAAATTTAATACACTCATAACAGCAAGGCAACATCGACTTTGGCTTGGAAGAATTCTGTCAAAAAGAATCACCCCCTACTGGTAATATTCCCAATTAAATAGGTTCTGCCACTTGTTTGTTATATGAACCTGTTTACCAACAGCATAAATCTAACAATCTACCCCTGCTGAGCAGATATGAAGGTCTACAAACTCATGGGCAGTAAATGGCACTGAGCGTATCAGGCAGGAATCAGGGCATCTAAGTTCAACGCTAGTGTGTGTAGGAAAAAGTGCAACACAGTACCACTATATGTACCAGTATTATTAAAAGAAAAAAAAAGCTCTTTGTGTGTGTGTGTGTGTTTAATAAACCAGGAATCCCCCCCATCCTACAATGTAAAAAAATGTAAATAAAAAAATAATAAATTCCAGTACATTAATAATAATATTAATATATATTAATATTAATATAATACACACATTCACATTCACAGACACATTCATACACTAGGGACAATAATATGTGGTCCTTTTTAACTCATTACCTGCTGTAAATATATTTGCACTATATTCTATTGTTTATAATATTTTATAATTAAATTATAATTATATATATTTATATATAAATAAATTATATATTCTTCTTTAACCCCCCCCTATTTTCAGCATTTGGCAGACGCCCTTATCCAGATCGACTTACAACTGAGCAATTGAGGGTTAAGGGCCTTGCTCAAGGGCCCACTAGTGAAAGCTTGATGGTGGCTTGATTGAACCCATGATCTTCTGGTCCAGAGGCCAACACCTTAACCACTGGGCTACACACCTCCACCACCTGCTACTTGTATTCCGTATATATCAATGTGACAAATAAAAATCTGGAATCCACATGGCTACGAAGTTTTGGGTTCCTTACACTACAACATGTGTACACTGATTCATCATTCTGAAGTTATTTCTCAAGTCCACACCCACCCATGACAAACTCTCGGACTCTATTTGTCAAACCACAAACAACTTAAAGCCTACATTAATCCACCATGATGATACGTTACTGTGGGAACTGAATAACATGTCTTAAGTTCATGAATAAAGGAATAATGTTGGTCTGAAAAAAGAATTCCAAGGTTTCTTTAGAATAATGTTGATTGTTATTTTTGTTTTGTTTTTTTCCGTCGCATACTAGAAGCCATAATTCACATTTAAGAAGACTGAACCATCCCAGCTCACAAATAAACAAACATCATGGAAAATTTAAATATACTTCGTATAAATATTCGTTTGCTAATTCAAACGAAGGCAAACAGAAAAGATGAAGACGGTAAGCAACAACACTGAAGGCGGTACTTATATACATGTGCTCTCAAGGGAGACAAGAAACAGGTGTAAACGATCAGCGATGTGCAATGGCTGATGGGAATTGTAGTCCAATATCAACAATGCTCTTGTTACCCAACATTCAGTCGATTTCTGCGGTTCTGAATGCCAGAGTCTGTGGATTTAAAGGTGTTTAAAGTTCATCCTTGGCTTCTGGGATTCAAACACAAGCACAATAACATATGAAAATATTCATATTTTATATCAGTGTGCACCAGATTTACTGTTCATTTGCTATTTATCTTAGGTTTATACAGATGCAAATAAGAATCCCACGCTTTGGAAATCACTTATTTAAGTTTAAGAAATATAAACCCAATGAAATGACAAACCTATTTTAATATTTAAAGACAAAAATTCATTCATCTTCTACCCCTTTATCTGACTTCTCTCTCGGGTCGCAGGGAACCTGGGCCAATCTCAGGCGTCTTTGCACACTTGGGACAATTTTCCAAGGTGCCATTCAACCTACTGTGCATGTTATTGGTCTGGGGGAAGGAAAACCGGAAAACCCGGAGAACATGGAAACTCCAAGCACATGACTGAGGCAGGAATCGAACCACCAACCCTGGAAGTGTGAAGTGAAAGTGCTAACCACTACGCCACCGTGGCCCCCTTTATAGATAAAATGTACATTATAAAGAACATGTCAATGTCAATAAAGGAAATTACATTTTTACTTCAATGATCAATCTTTTAATCATTCTTGGAAAAAACTTCTCAAATGCTGTGTCAGAAGGAACATCATATCATGACACTGGGTGTAGATCAAATTATACATAATACTTTGGACAAAAGTACACCTTGGCCAAAACCCGTGGGAGAACGTTGGAGAAATGCAAGCGAAAGCCCATGCGGACACAGACAGGAAGGTTTGTGAATGCAAAACTATGTATAAACAGTAACCCGAGCTCAGGCTCAAACCTGCGAAGTGATCACGGCTTTATGCTAAACCTTGCCGAAGCATTGAAAACTGATCCGCAGTTCAGTTCACAATGCAGCATTGTAATAAACAAACAAACGCGTCAAGACACTAGCTAGACCAAAGACCAACGTATACACAGTGTTGGGACGGTTACTTTGGAAATGTAATAGATTATAGATTGCAAATTACCCCGTTCAATGTAACTTTTCAATTACTTTATAAAGGCAACGGATTACATTTGATTATTTTTTGCTTACCTTCATTTGTCCACTAGGTGGCACTTTAAGTTAACATTCTAAGAAAAAAAATGGTTATATTTTTCGAAATTAAAATCAGGAAATTGTTTAGATGTAACCCTATTTGTAATCTTTAACATTTTCATTAAATTACACGTTTTTTTTTTTTCTCAGTAACTGTAACAAATGACTGTTACATTTATTTGGTAATTAAATAACGTAACGCCATTACATGTAACTAGTTACTCACCAACACTGAGTAAACATACACAACGAAAAATCACTCCATTGGCATGTATTTAATTTTTTTTTACATTTTTTTTAAAAACAAACATTTTCGGTTATAAAATGGACAAGGTCTTTACATCCCATATTCCCCTCTTTTGTTGAATGTGTTAATGATGCTTTCTAACCCTCTAATCACAACAAAATGGCTCATAAATGTTACACTGAGTTCAGATCCAGGCCAAAGCATATGATTTACATCATTTTAATGCTCATTAAAGCGTTCAGCGTGTCCGTGTGCCCTGGGAACGGGGGTCAGAGTCATCTTGGAAAAGACAAAAAAAAAAACCCCCAGACCCATAAATGTTTCCTAATAGAATAAAAGAGAGCCGAATAACTTATATATCTTATTTCAAGTGCATACACGTAAATGAAAAAAAAAAACATACACTTCTAGAACAAATCTTTTCCCATACTTGATGTCATATCAATATCAAGCCAATATCAAAGATCTCTTGATGCAAAAACCGTTACAGAACAGAGCGGATTTTACTGCCCACGTATTCCTGTTATCTTATAATAAGTCAGCTAAGCACTTTTATTTATAGCATCATTGTCAGAAATGGCCTTCGGCTTGTCCAATTTATGCTTGATGAAGCTGAAAATGACCCTAACAGCGCGTTTTACGGTTGCCTCAAGGCTCAAAGTGGATTTTTTTTTTGGCCCGAGACGAGAAGAAAGTTACCGTCAGCCTCGGTGAAATGGCCATACTTTTATAATGCTTTATTTACAGTGAAAGCCTATAAATGCAAGGAAAATGCATCCAGGTTGTAATGGATGCCGCAACACGTAATGAAATTGGTCTTTGCACATTAAAAAAAAACAAAAACAACATAAAAAAACCCGCAACGTAATATGTTTATATTTCAGCTTTATTTGGATATGGAACTTAAATGTATGCAAAAATACACAACACAATAAATGAAAACAGTGTGTCAGTTCTTATGGCGACTTGCGCACACACACACACACACACACACACACAAAAAACACATGCAGAGCACGAAAGACGATTCAACGTAATAATAAAGTAACAACAATAGTTTCTGATTTAGACATTAGAGCTCATATTGAATGGAACGTTCAATTCAATGTTCAAAATAAACAACTGGAGGAAAATCCAGTCAGCATGACATACACGAATATGACTCCGCTTTTCCAATTCTCTCTTCTTATGAAATCTTTATTTGTGCTATAATTGTGTAAACTCGTTATCCTGTTTTGTCTCATGTCTCTTTTGTCTCTGTCTGAAGTCTTGTAGGTCTTAGTAATACACAATATTGCGGATTAAATGAACCAGTCTGAAGTGCTTTTTTTTTTATTTGCTTTTAGTGGTATTTAAGACACGGCTGGTCCTGAACCACTCTAATATGTCAGAAGTGAGGATTTCGCGGATTGGGGGTTTTAATGCAGGATTTCACCCTGTCTAGACTTGTCTAGCTTGCAGAGCTAGGACAGGGTACACAAATGACTGTACAAAGCCAAGCAAATGTTCTGTGCCAAAGAAAACAGAGGCGTTCTACAGTAAGAGATTGAACGCAAAAATACTTAATGTCAAAGTGAACATAAAAGATTTCGCCTGTATGAAAAACAAATACGTAAACAAAAAGAGGGAGCGTTTACACAATAGCATTTCTACCCAGATGCTTTGGATGACTTGAGTCGTTCTTTTCTCATCGTGATCCCGCGCTTCTTCCCTGTCTTGGGCTTCTCCTTCCAAATGGATTCCGACCATCAGCTGATACACCAGAACACCCACTATTGCACCGATAAAGGGCGCAAAGATCGGAACAAAGAACCAGTAGTCATTTGCCCTGCAGCAGGAGAGAAATACGAAAAAAAGCAGATTTATTTAAGATATTTTTAGTTAAACAAATGCAACAATCTATACACAGAAGAATATATGTTTTTTTTGTTGTTTTGCTAATCAATATTGCTCTCTCTGTAAAAGAATTAAAGAAAGAAGAACCAAAGGAATAGAATGAAGCATCCCGTTATATATCCCATATATATATAAAATATTCAGTAGGGGCTTAGAAATATTCAGTCACGGTGGTTTAGTGGTTAGCACGTTCGCCTCACACCGCCAGGATCCTGGTTCGATTCCCGTCTCGGCCATGTGTGTGTGGAGTTTGCATGTTCTCCCCGTGCCTCAGGGGGTTTTTCTCCGAGTTCTTCGGTTTCCTCCCGTTACATGCACGGTAGGTTGATTGGCACCTTGGAAAATTGTCCCTAGTGTATGAATGTGTGTGTGTGTGTGAGTGTGTGTGTGTGTGTGTCCTGTGATGGGTTGGCATTCCATCCAGGGTGTATCCTGCCTTAATGCCCATAGACGCCTGAGATAGGCACAGGTTCCCCGTGACCCGAGGGAAGATCGGATATATGATTGAATGAATAATAATAATAATAATAATAATAATAATAATAATAATAAAACATTACATATTTAAAGGTGCCTTACTCAACACTAAAGGACACTGCACAATAAGTATGAAATAGCAGACAAAACATAAAATGAATACATGGAAGACTGTGACGGGGAATTAATGTGTGAAATGAGATTTTATAGTAGTCCTGAGACACACCACTAATCAGTTTATAGAAGAAAACAATGTATAAATGATGTATAAATAGTTATACTGACGTGAAGACTTCACCACCCCAGCCTGCAATAGAGGTAAAGATTCGGGGTCCGAGGTCTCGGGCAGGGTTCACAGCATATCCCGAGTTAAATCCCATAGAAAGCCCGATGACCAAAACCACAAAGCCGACAGTGAAAGCTTCCAGCCCGCGTGGGATCGGGTTGTTATACGGGTCCACGATGGCAAGAATGCACACGATCAGCGCGGCTGTGCCAATCACCTGCGCACAAACTTAATATCAAAAGGCAGAATGTCATGGGCAAATGTGTAAAAGCTGATACTCAGTGTTTCGAAAGTTACCTTGGAAATATTATAGATTACAAATAACCCTATTCCAAATGTAATAAGTAATGTCACTTTACAATTACTTTATGTAAAGTAACTGATTGGATTACTTTTCATTTGTCCACTAGGTGGCGCTTTAAGTTAACATTCAAAGAAAAATCCGTATGCAAATCATGTTTCAGTTGGAAATCATTCCGTAGTCTAAAGCTAATTTTAATTACACATTTTTCTTCGTAGCTGTAACAAGTTACTGATACATTTATTTTGCGATTCAATTATGTAACGCCGTTACATGTAACTAGTTACTCCCCGACACTGCTTATACTGTACAGTGGAACCTCAGCTTACGAGTAATTCGTAAAAAATTCGTAAAAAATTTGTATCGGCTTACGAGTGATACGAATTTCGCAATGCTGAAATTCGACGCTGTGCCACTCAGTCACGCAATCAGTTATAACCCCTCAGGTCGATCTTATTGAGTTCATAGCGAGAGCATTGTCTTATTGTCTTTTTTTCGTTAATATTCATTACTCAACATTATCGCATGGACTTTACTGTACAAACAGCTTGTGTTATACATTCTTACAGCGCTGCATTATTATTTAGTTTGGAAATACCGAACTTTAAGTATGAAACGATCTACTCTTCTCAAGTATCCAATAAAGAATTTTCCTCTATTAGACACGAAGGTACAATTATTAAATAATATTAGTTTTTAGTATTTTAAAAGTAATATTTTCGCTCGTCCGTAACAGACTATACAAATGTACATTATTTCTTATGGGGAAATTCGTTCCAGCATTTTCGGCTAACGAGCTTCATCGCGGGAACGAATTAAACTTGTAAACCGAGTACATCATGTCACTGTATATCATATCGGAATGATGCTTATAGTTTAATGTCGGTTCCTCGTGTCTTACTTGGTCAAAGAAGCCGTTGACCAGGCTAAGATGTTCGGACGGATACGTAGCAAATATTCCAGCTGTAGCATTTTCCCCCAACACAAGGAAACTTCCCTTGCGATACTCCCAAAGTGCATCTGCAACCACAAAAAAAGAGCTGAGTAGGCGATTAATCATCAATAGAAATACTTATATAATTGATAATTAAGCTCGCTCATATTTTAATCTTTGTTTATTTCACCAAAACTCTTACTCACCAAAATACATGCCAAATATTATTCCCGATCCAAGAAAGGCACCAACGGTCTGAAATATAAAGTACACAGGAAACTTCCTCCAGGGTTCTCTACCCAGAATGCAAAGGGCAAAGGTTACAGTTGGGTTCAGATGACCACCTGTAACGCAGCAAAGCGAAGACCTTCTTAGAGTGTCGCAGAATTCAGGGGACTAATCTTACTAGTCATGTAGCAAAATGAATGGCACTGTTTGCAAAAACAAATTAAATGAATGTGAACAAAGTAAATGAAAACCGCGAAATACAAATAACTATAATTAATTAACTGGTTTGTTATCATGAATTATTTTCACTTACAACCAAACACACAGGAAATGAAATTCTAGCACGTCCTCTATCTGATATTCGGGAATGAACCTTGCAGTGAAATGAAAAGATGCTCAGAAAAATGTGCATTAAACAAATATAATATATAAATATATTTTTATATAAATATAAAATAATAATAACCCAAATGATTAGATACATGTGTGTATTCACACACATTTTTAGGTTAAAGCACAAACTAAAGTGGCTGAAATCTAATATTCATTGAATTCAAGTGGAATTTATTAACAATAAAACCCGGTAGATGAAATGACAAGTTTATGAAAGGGTAACTTGTATCTATAAACACATACAATTACACATTCATACACACTTTAGAGTCAACCAGCATTCGGGATGTCTCACCTGAAACCTGGCCGCACACCAAAATCCCCAGTGTGACGGCGAAACCGAATGCGAAATTCACCGTCAGGAACATTCCGTGGGATCCTTCACTTAACACCAACTGAGCAACAGCACCACAGCCGAACATCTTGAGCAAGGGGAGAAACTTATGTCATTACAAAATCATATAATCATCATTTTAGGATTTCACGCAGTGTTCCAGTGGCTTGATGGGTATTTTTTTCTATGCGTTGAATCTTTTAAAGGGCTTTTTTTTTTTAACAATTCTTTTTGAAAATCTTGTGCACTTGTTCATAACAATACCATTAACTCTGAAGGGGGGGGGGGGGGGGGGGGGGTGTTATATGAGCTTGAGAGGAGCGTTCGATGAGCAGTGTTTCCACCAGCAAAGTAATGTTGGAGAAAATTTCATCATATATTTACAAAAACACAATATATAACTAGATGTATCTATATTATGTATAAGACAGATTTAGAATAAAACAATATACACAAAAGCATTCCCTAAGGCAGAAAATAAAAGCATTTTAGATCATTTGCAGCATTTCTACTTACTAAACTATGATGCAATATAGTGCCATAAGGTATTTGTTTTTTTTTTTAAATAATGTATGAATCATTAGATATCCAAAATCAAATGAGCAAAATTAAACATTTGAAAAGAAAATAATTAAATTGTTTAGCTTTATTCACAGCTTCTATAATATAATAATAATAATAATAATAATAATAATAACATTATTATTATTATTATTATTATTATTATTATATTTAAAGGTGCCTTTCTTAATACTAAAGGACACTGTAAGTAAGTTATAAAGGATGATATACCAGAGACAAAAAAAAAAGTGAAACATTCTTTAAAAAAAAAGAAAATAAATAAACAAAACAAACAGCCACTCTAAGAACTCTAAGAACTATTTTGCACCCCATGAAGCAGAAATCCAACTATTTTGCATGAACCCCATGTAGAAGAATAGAATAGAATAGAACAATATACATGAAGCAGTGAAATCCAATTTTTCTTCAATAGGCATTATCGCCTGACATCCAGAGTGGAATCGCTCAAGGACCCAGGGGGTGGGCATAGAGGGTTAAGGGTCTTCTCAGGACCCAAGGGTACCCCAGCTTTGCCATACCAGGGCATACATTTCTCAGGTAGTAACGTTTTGGTGAAAAATCCACAGAAATATAACTATAATAAATGCTAGTGTGCGTCAAAGAATGCTACAGGAGATGTTTGTGATTTGCAAGGTGCTTTTTGTTTGGTGGACCTGTTTCGCGTAGGCATTCAGAGAATGTGAAATGCTATGAAATCCATGTGCAAGTAAAGGGCAGTGTGTGTTTATGTACAGCAATAAAAACATCAAAAGAATCCGTCCTTAAGAGTCTGAATACCACGAGTAAAGATTTATGCTTGCAAAAACCAGATGGATCTTTCATCCACGGTGTTTACTCACATGTGACCTATTGTATTATGATGAATAGGTATATAACCAGGAAATAGCAATATAGTATAATATATATATATATATATATATATATATATATATATATATATATATATATATATATATATATTAAGAGTGTCCTGGACTAATAGCATACTGTATGTATATAGAATGCTATATAAAATATTCATTCATTCATTCATCTTCTACCGCTTTTATCCGATCTTCCCTCGGGTCACGGGGAGTCTGTGCCTATCTCAGGCGTCTATGGGCATTAAGGCAGGATACACCCTGGATGGAATGCCAACCCATCGCAGGGCACACACACACACACACACACACACAATCACAAACACACACATTCATACACTAGGGACAATTTTCCAAGGGTGCCAATCAACCTACCGTGCATGTTTTTGGACCGGGGAGGAAACCGGAGAACCGGAGGAACCAGGAGAAAAAAAACCCCTGAGGCACGGGGAGAACATGCAAACTCCACACACACATGGCCGAGACGGGAATCGAACCCATACCCTGGCGGTGTGAGGCGAACATGCTAACCGCTAAGCCACCATGCCCCTACTATGAAATATTATAAAATATTATTTATATATATTTACTGTATTAATAATGATTAATAATTACTTTACAATGGATCTGAATATAGCTAAAGATTAATATATGTCTTCTTTTTTTGTTTTTTACTGCCAACATTAGAGGTAATATCATGCAAAAGGAGATTGCATTCAATAATTCAGGTTTTTGCTTGATATTAAGCTAAAAAAAAAAAAACGTCGGGTTAAAACGGAGTGTGCTGACAAAATGTAATGATTAAAAATAAATAGGTCCCTGTGGGAGATGTTTCAGTAAATTTCAATCATTTTATAATTGAATTGGAAAGCAACAGTTTTCCAGTTCCTGCAGGCATTTTGTAATCTCTTCTATTCTCCTTCTTAAGGACTTCATAATGAAGTTCTTTCCTTCTTTAGTGGATTTGACACGCAAGCTTTTTTTTTACTTTGTAATTTTCATATCCGTTTTAAGATTTATAGCATTACAGCATTAGATATAGATTCATTCATGTGGAGTTTGTTTGCTGAAAAAATAAATAAATAAATAAAATACTACTACTACAACATCTACTACTACTACTACTACTACTAATAATAATAATAATAACAAACAAACGAGCAAATTAGTAAACCTCAGACCTTATATAGTACTTGGTTTCATTGCAGCATAATAACCTTGTTTTAAGAAACGATTTAGCTCTAAATACAAAAAACGGTAAAAACAAAATAGTTAAAAGATAATAAAAAAAGAAATGACATTCTCACCACTAAGATTAGGGTGCCCAGGCATTCTGCGAGAGCCTGGCGCATTAGCAGGTTTCGGATGTGAAACATTTGCATCATTTTGTCCATGAAAACCTTCTGTCTTCCCATGATGCCACAGTAAGAATGAAAACCTCGGACAATGCTGCGGAGTGTCCAGTGACCCTCTTTTAAACGGACGACACACACACACACACACACACACACACACACAAACATGTACATACCTTTGAGCACTCCCTTTCTACCTTCTCTGCCTCCACCCATATCTCTTACACACTATTTGTGTTCTTCACACCATTGAGATATATCTTCTGCTGTGTGTATGTGTACGCCCATGTGTATGTGTTCATTTGTTGTTTTTATTTATTTTCATGTGTAGTAATCCTTTTGTGTGTCGGGAAGAAGGGTTTAAAAATAAAAAGGCACAGCGTGTGTAACCCATGCAGGCCTCTAGGTTGATCTATCTATATTTGGTACTAGGAGTTATATTCGTAACAACTATGGTACACATGTAAATAATGTATTTTTAGCTCCATTTTACCAGGTTAAATGCTTCTACAACAAACGCCAGCCAGTAAATTCTTTACCTGTGAGGTTTCTAAATCGCAAATACTTGCATGTATTGTAAAGAAGGCATTATTTCCAACTTTGTCCGACAAGTTGATTTCATATTTTCAGCTATTAATCTGTTTGTCCGTATAAAAATGTATGATTGTGGACAGGATATAATGTCTTCCGGGACTTCTTTGCCTGTAACTGCATAGAATATTTGAATATCAGGAAGGAAGCAGAAATGTTTCATTGCTACCCTACATTCATCCATTTGATTAAGAGCACTTGCTCAGTCGCTCAGTCTGATGAAAGAAATCTGAAGAAAGTATTCAGACTGCTTTATTCGCACAGGAAGGTCATGGTAACTAATTGACCCGCACTTTACAACTGTATTAAGCAAAAAGAAAAAAAAGTACATGGTGAAGTGGAAGTGCGTCACGAAAGGTTTCAATCCTGTCAACCAAAAACAAGAAGACCGTCACCTTTCATCACTGGTCTTCCTTTCATCCAGATAAACACCTGGAAATTTGAATATTTCACATGTCTTGGCAGTCGCCCAGAGTTATATCCAGGCTGCAAGCATTTACATTTGCATCTTTTAGTGACAGGCTATCGTGTGGATGGTCATCCTATACCCTCCACCTCCATAAAGAAAATTCCTGTATAGGGTAGTGAGGAAATGAAGGGCATAAGAAGCATGCAGATAGGGGCCAAAAAGTTCTTGCCCCACAACAGAAATGTCACACACTTGAATAAGAGGGTACGGTTTTGCCTCTTGTCTTGTCTTTTTTGTTCACCTGCACAAGTATTTTCGAACATATCCTGAAGGAACGCGATGAAGGCACTCTGTGTGCAATAAGGGATTTCCGTAGCAATAACATTTCACCAGGTGGCAGCTCCAGATGTATTATCGGATTCCTCACTGTTGGGCTTTCTTTTAATTTGTTATATGGCTACATAATGGCTATATATTACGTAATAGCTATAATGGCAATATATGGCTGTATATGTCTATAATTGCAAGATATGTCTATAATTGCAAGATATGTCTAGAATGGCTATATATTGCTAGAATGGCTATAATGCTATATATGGCTATAATGGTAATATATCGCTATAATGGCAATAATGACTATATGTCTATAGTGGCTATAATGGCTTTATATGGCTCTAACAGCAATATAAATATATGGATATAATGACAATATATTGCTATAATGGCTATATATGAAGAAGATACAATATATATGACTCTAATGGCAAAATATTGCTATGATTGTTATAATTGCTATATATGGTTATAATAGCTATTTATATGGATATGATGACAATGAATGGCTATAATGGTTATTTATATAGCTATAATGCCAATATATGGCTATAATGGCTATATATGGCTATAAAAGCTATAGATGGCTATAATGGCTATTTATATGTCTATAATGACAATGTATGGTTATGATGGCTATATATGAAGAAAATACAATAAATATGACTCTAAAGGCAAAATATCGCTATGATGGCTATAATGGTTATAAAGGCTCTATAGCTACAATATGCCTCTATATGTAAATGCTAACCTCCTTTTTTTTATCAACCCCCAGATTTAACTTCCTTCTCTTCTTTTTCCCCTCCACCCGATAACCCCAGTCTTGCATGAAATATTTGAAGTGAAATAAAGGTCTCTAAGCCCTGGAGAAACAGGATTTCCAAGAAATTGTACCATTCACAGAGGAGGCATAAAACAAAACAACATATGTTCTTGCAAGTAATATGATCACAGATAAACATATGCATTTGCCAGTACACAGATATTTTATACTCAGCTGTGAATGAAAGGCACACAGATTTTCAAAAGCACAAAGGAAAGCAGTGTAAACTAATAAAGCAACACATGCAAGATGCAGTGAACGAGATAAATAGACAAACGACAAATTGCTAAACAAACAGCTCGATTGATATGAGACAGAAATCAGTTATTGTAGCTCCAAAGAATGAACAATGGTAATGATATGAAGAGGTTGTCTCTCTGCTTTTCATATGAAACTGTTTTTTTTTTTTTTTTTTTTTACAAATCCAGTCACCGACTCACCTCACAAGACCAGTAATATAATAGAATTATTGCTGTAATTTAGGCATTGTGATGTCTGACAAAACAATGGCCATCTTACAGATCTTAAAGCAGTCGTGCCTCTTTTATTATGTACAACTTAGCAAAAGATAAGCAGCGTGACATACATATTGAGTCCTGGATGAAACCCAAATATAGTATATAAATGAAGAAAGAAAAGAGATCGGTGCATGACTTGAATAAGAATCTTGATTGTCCTTACTCCAAGCTTGCTTCACGGAGCGAATCGGTTAATTAAGAAAAACGACAAGAGCACAAAAGCAACACTGTTATCACTTTGATTAATACACAACAGATTAAATCGATTAACGCATGAAAAACGTGACTTTTACAAGTAAACACATTTACAGTATACAGTACAGTTTATGGATAAAATGAGTTGGTGCTCATAGTTCATGATAATAATAAGCTCCACTCTTGTGAAAAGATGTTCCACTAGTTTTTAGAGTGTGATTGGGGAGATTCAGCCGGCAGAATATAAGTCGTTTACCTACTGTGCAAAGGTGTTCGGTATGGTGGAGGTTCAGATCTCCATAGCACGCCACTCAAGATCTTCCAACATTTAATAAGTAGGGTAACAAAGTGATGACATTTTGCTTACTTTCATTTGTCCACTAGGTGGCGCTTTAAGTTAACATTCTAGGAAAAAAATGTTTCAAACCCTCGAAATGAAACTGCGGGTTTACATGAAATTGTTCAGATGTAACCCTATATGTCATCTTTAACATTTCCATAAGTAACTAAGAGGCACGGTGGCTTAGTGGTTAGCAGGTTCGCCTCACACCGCCAAGGTCCGGGTTCGATTCCCGTCTCGGCAATGTGTGTGTGGAGTTTGCATGTTCTCTTACCCGTCCCCGTGCCTCAGGGGTTTTTTTCTCCGGGGTTCTCCGGTTTTTTCTCTCCGATCCCGGATCCAAAAACATGCACGGTAGGTTGATTGGCACCTTGGAAAATTGTCCCTAGTGTATGAATGTGTGTGTGATTGAGTGTGTGCCCTGTGATTGGTTGGTATTCCATCCAGGGTGTATCCTGCCTTAATGCCCATAGACGCCTGAGATAGGACACAGGCTCCCCTGTGACCCGAGGGAAGATGGGATACAGCGGTAGAAGATGAATGAATGAATGAATAAGTAAGTAATTTAATTGCATATTTTTTTCTCAGTAACTATACAGTTACATTTATTTATAATTACTTAATGTTGTGATATATAACTAGTTTCTCCCCAGCACTGGTTAAACGGCATCTTAATACACACTGTAGCCTGCGTCTATTAAAATAGAATGTACAAAAACAAACAAAATGCCTTTCTAACCATTTGTTCACTTTAAGGGCAGAACATGGCACAAGAAATTCTTCTTTTAGTCCCATTTCAATTAGCATTCGGGAACTATAAGGACATGTTATTACACATAAAGTGAACGGTCCCCACATTGTTGGCACCCATGAAAGAACCCACGCTCGCCCGCCTCGCGAAATCCCAAATTACCCTCTAATGATGACAGATTTATTTTAATGAGCACGCTTCTTGTGGAAAAAACGAAGGCCATGAGACGGCGGAGGAGAATTACACTCATTCCCAAAACATTTATTGTTGTATCGGTTCATCAGCACTGTATTCGCTGTATTGTGAAATATCGATTTTATCTGACATCCAGGGGTGTTGTGTTATTTCAGACGTATTAGCCCTAAAATGCGGGTTGTCAGAGAAAATAGGAGCCTGTGTGGCACTTTAATAACAGAGGATAATCGCAGTCCATGTAGATGTTTGCGCACACCTACACGATTGACTCGGCGGTGTTTTCCTTTGCTCTGAAGATTCGAAGGACTTTGAAAGAGTCACTTTTTCTCTTACACACACACACACACACACACACACACACACACACACAGCAGGAAAGTAATTGATTTGTGTATTGATCTAAATCCTTTGGCAACACCTTGAGGCCAGGAGAAGTTAAAAAAAAAGAAAGAAAGGCCATTCCCCATGACATTAGATGTAATGTCCCTTCATTACATTCCACAATTACCTCAAAGCCACAGGTGATGAAATGCAGACTCACAGAATGTATCAAATACAAACGACCTCATCAATAGTACCGATATCATTTCTGACCCACTAACGTCGTGATAATGCAAACGCCACACTGGGCATTTCATATGTCTGACAGTAACACACATATAAAACATTATATAACCCTGCACCTTGTATTTATTTGGGAAAAATGATCATTATTACACACTGCGTGCTTATGCTTATTTATTATTATTTTTATTTTGTTTTCCTACTTTGTATTCACAGTTTTTCAAAGCGCTTTACATTGTGAAAGGAGGGATCCCCTCATCCACCACCAGTGTACAGCATCCACCTGGATGATGCAACGACAGCCATAGTGCGCCAGAACTCCCACCACACACCATCTTACTGGTGGAGAGGAGACGGAATGATGAAGCCATTCAGTAGACATGGAGACGGTTAGGAGGCCGTGATGATCAGAGGCCAGGATGCAGAGGACACGCCTTTACTCTTTTTTAAAAGACATCCTGGAATTTTTAATGACCATCCGCAAGACGGTGCTTTTTGATATAATGTGCCCTGTCACTATACTGTGGTGCTAGGACCCACACAGATCACAGGGTAAGCGCCACCTGCTGGCCACACTAACACCTCTACCAGCAGCAACCTAGCATTCCCAGGTGGTCTACCATCCAGGTACTAACCAGTCTCATACCCTGCTAAGATTCAGTGGGCAACCAGTCTTGGGCTACAGGATGATATGGCTGCTGACATAATGACAAAGCATTATTACAAAGTTGTTTTCCCCCTCTCAATCCATTTATTTCATTAAAATACAAGGGATTATTATAGAAAATGCATTCTATTACAATAAGAGACATCTCGACCAATCGCATTAGAATATGCGACTCGGATTTGAACTACATTAAATCCCTTTCATTGCTATTATATTACATTGTGTGTGGAAGAACTCCTCCACATCAACTACTGGACAAACTACTCTTATCCTCACCACTGCATCCACAGTAGCTTGCTCTCCTGAGAACTATATATAAAAATTGTTCAAATATTACTTGGAGAGAAGCTTATCTTTGTTCCTTGGTTATTGAAACAAGGTTTTTTTCCCCACTGTTCTCACTCAGTAGCCTCAGATGTAGCTTCGTGCGCTTCTGGTTCGAAGTCTGGGAGCAGCGCCGGAGATCAAATTGCTGCCTGCATTGATTTATTCAAAGGCTCTTTTTTATTGAACAGACGCTTTTGAAAATATTTTCCAGACTAGGGTATATCTGTCTATGACTCCATTTGAAGGGAGGGAACTAGCAGTGAGGAGTGTTTTTTTTTTCTTTCTTCCTTGTGCTTCATACACAGATGTACCGCAAAAGAGGTTACAGCAAAAGATGTACTATTCTTACCTGTCACCTGTGAGCTTTTTAGTTTGGCTATTATGGGACTTGAGGCATAATTTATGCTGTTTAAGCTGTAAAGGATAAGGTTGACAGGCTGACGGAAAAAGAAAAAAACAGGGGGGGGGTGCAAAAGAATGTAATGGTTGATGGTAATTATATATAACTTCTCATTTTAAGATACGGGAAAGCCTAAAGGCATATCCTAACGGCGTAGACATTGACATAATTGTTAATGCATTTAATCAATGCTACGGTTCGCCTAAACCGAAATCTATCCTGACTCTTAAAAGATGGAACCCAAATTAGATTTCTTTGTGTTATTTTCTCAAAGCATTATATCTCAAGAGGGCACGGCAAATATCTCCCAGGTTTTTTTTTTTTTTTTTTTTTTTTTTTTTTTTTTTTTTTTTTTTTTTTTTAAACTGACACTTATGTGCAAAATATAATTGGAGGGAAGGCATTGTACTCCTATACCTTGTCGCAGTGCCGTTAACATTAGCCCGAGGATTAACGCCATGCCTGACATATTTAATTAAAGTAATCTGACGAGACGTGACTTCCCAGACGAAGATCAAAGAAGGTTTTGTATCGCTCCTCTTGTATTTTTAGAAGATACCTGACAATATTTATCACTTCTGTCAGCAATAACAGTATAACGACTTTATAAGAAATACAGCACGCTTTTGTTTCATATTATTGCCACCTTTCGGATGACTCAAGCACTTCATATTTGGAATTTTACAAATTCATTCTGTCAAGATGGTTGGGAGAAACAATCACAGAGGCACGATCCCATGTGGGTGTGTGTGTGCGTGTGTGTGTTACCGTGTGTGTTGCGGAATCTGATCTTTTCATGAAGAAATGTTACTTTAGGAGTCCAAACTTATACTAATATTCACTAAGTTGCTGGATAGCAAGCCTTATAACAATTATTTTTTTTAATTCTGTCAAAAACTGATTAATATAAATTGAACTATCATACATGGACAAAAGCACCGCGACACCTGAGTTTTCCAGTCATGCAGTGCCGTATGTGTCCGTTAGATTTAGCATGACAACGTGTCTGTGCACATAGCCAGCTTAATGAAGATATAAAACTTTGACTTCAACTTTACCTATTGTCATAATCAAAATCAGGTTTATTGGCCAAGTGTATTTACACACACATACACACATACACACACACACACACACACACACAAGGTATTAGTTTCCATTAGCTGTTTGGTGACTCTCAAAAGTGACTCTCAAAAGTACAAGACTATACAAGACAAGACAATATTACACTATACAAGACTATACAAGACATATACAAGACAATACAATACAAGACAATAAAGACTATACAAGACAATAAAGACTATACAAGACAATAAAGACTATACAAGACAATAAAGACTATACAAGACATTAAAGACTATACAAGACAATACAAGACAATACAAGACTATACAAGACAATACAAGACTATACAATAAGACTATCAAGACTATACAAGACAATACAGACTATACAAGACAATAAAGACTATACAAGACAATAAAGACTATACAAGACAATACAGACTATACAAGACAATACAAGACAATACAAGACTATACAAGACTATAAAGACTATACAAGACAATACAGACTATACAAGACAATAAAGACTATACAAGACATTAAAGACTATACAAGACAATACAGACTATACAAGACAATAAAGACTATACAATAAGACTATACAAACAATACAAGACAATAAACATAAAGACTATCACAGACAAGACTACAGACTACAAGACAATAAGACTATACAAGACAAACAGACTATACAAGACACACACTGACTATACAAAAGACATAAAGACTATACAAGACTATACAACTAGACAAGACATAAAGACTATACAAGACAATACAGACTATACAAGACATTACAAGACAATAAAGACTATACAAGACAATAAAGACTATACAAGACAATACAGACTATACAAGACAATAAAGACTATACAAGACAATAAAGACTATACAAGACAATAAAGACTATACAAGACAATAAGACAATACAGACTATACAAGACAATACAAGACTATACAACAAGACAATACAGCAGACATATACAGACAATAAAGACTATACAAGACAATAAAGACTATACAAGACAATAAAGACTATACAAGACATTAAAGACTATACAAGACAATAAAGACTATACAAGACAATACAAGAATACAAAGACTATACAAGACAATACAAGACTATACAAGACTATACAAGACTATACAAGACTATACAAGACTATACAAGACAAGACAATACAGAGTATACAAGACTATACAAGACAATACAAGACTATACAAGACATACAGAATATACAGGACAATAAAAACTATACAAGACTAAAATACAGACTATAGACAACTTAAAGGAGACTACAATACAGACATAAGACAATACAGACTATACAAGACAACACGCAACACGGATTTTTACCATACAACGCAGACTGTGCAAGACAATACAGACTATACAGCTTATATATGATCACACCTGAGTGCACCCCAGGTCTCCTCAATTTACATCAGTACCTGATAATATTAATGCTCTTGCAGGTGATGAACACAACTCTTTACAAGCACACTGCAACATCCAGTGACACATGGACGAAATGTGAAGAGACGGTCAAAAAGCACATAAAGCTTTTTTTTTTAACTACGTTGTGTACAAGATGTAATATATTTACATTATGAATAAGGCATTTAGCAGACACCCTTATCCGCATATCTTAGTTTATACATCCGAGTAATTGAGGGTTAAGGGTCGAGATAAAAATAAAAAACTTGAGACCCAATTTATATGATTTATATGGTGATTTCATAATTATAACATGACCTCAAGTGAATTGTTAGGTGGAACAGGAAATATGAATTCCAATTAAAGATGAATATATAGCTTCCAAACATTCATTCATTCATTCATTCATTCATCATCATCATCTTCTAAAAAACCGGGCTTTATCCGATACTTCTAGTCTAAACCGCTTATCAATCCGATCTTCCCTCGGGTCACGGGGGTCTGTGCCTATCTCCAGGCGTCTATGGGCATTAAGGCAGGATACAACCTGGATGGAATGCCAACCACATCATCACAGGACACACACACACACACACTCACATTCATTCACACACACACATTCATACACTAGGGACAATTTTCCAAGGTGCCAATCAACCTACCGTGCATGTTTTTGGACCGGGGAGGAAACCGTAGAACCCGGAGAAAAACCCCCTGAGGCACGGGGAGAACATGCAAACTCCACACACACATGGCCGAGACGGGAATCGAACCCGGACCCTGGCGGTGTGAGGCGAACGTGCTAACCACTAATCCACCGTGCCTCTCTAGCTTCCAAACAGAAACAGTATAATACTATTTCAATATCTTGTAACTAGTTACTAACTCTAATAGGAAATGCTACATATTTCTGGCTATATTCTGGTTATTTTAAGTAGATGAAATATTGCTTTTCAGTGCATGCAGAAATAAAGAAATAACTAATACAAACTTGGTGAGTAGCTTTAATTCAAGATAAGCCAAGAGCTCTATTCATCTATAAATCTTATTATTCTAACCCTATAGTTCATTCATTCATTCATATTCCCTCGGGTCACGGGGAGTCTGTGCCTATCTCAGGCGTCTATGAGCATTAAGGCAGGATACACCCTGGATGGAATGCCAACCCATCGCATTGCACACACACACACACACACACACACACACACACACACACACACACACACACACACATACACACACACAAACACACACACACACACACACACACACACACACACACACACACACACACACACACACACACACACACACACACACACACACACACACACACACACACACACACACACACACACACACACACACACACACACATACACACATACACACACACACATACACACATACACACACATACACACATTCATACATTAGGGACAATTTTCCAAGGTTCCCATCAGCCTACGGTGCATGTTTTTTGGAAAATAAAAACCTAGAGAACCCGGAGAAAAAACCCCTGAGGCACAGGGAGAACATGCAAACACCACACACACACATGGCCGAGACAGGAATCGAACCCGGACCCTGGCGGTGTGAGGCGAACGTGCTAACCACTAAACCACCATGCCTTCCATATCCCTACAATGATTTGTTGTAATAATCATATGAAAAGGAAACACATAAACATTATTTGTGGATTATTGTGCATAGTACCTCTACACAGTCTGAACATAGAAGCAACCTTTTCTAAAAAAAAATATTTTCCTCTTTTCTGCCAGTAGTTCTTGATGGCACAATTTGAAAAACAAACAAATAAATAAATAATACAAAAAAAACTTCATACAGGTTGACCTCTAGGTGGCAGCAGAGTGTTGCGACAATAAGGTAAGATGACATAAGAAAGGTCAAATTGTCAAAATGCCTTCCCGTTTGCTTAATGGAAGAAGAGAAAAAAAAATCCAATGATGGCCAATCCCCAGTGCATTTACAGCTCCATACATTTCATATTCTGGTGAAATTCTAATTACCTGATTTTGAGTTATCAACGATTGAAAAAGCGTCGCTCTTCGAAAGATTTAAGTCAATGTTCTATTGATTTGCCCACCTTCGTGCTGCCCCTATGCATTTTCTATCAGTCCTTGCCGTGGAGGAGCAAGCGGGCAGGACATTTAACGACAGGGCTGCCAAGGTCATGCTTTTATGCTACATTAGGCGAGTTTATAACGACTCCACAATCCCCAAGACCTTTTTTTTTCTCTTTGCAGCTAATAATCACAATTAAATCAGCAAACAGTATGTCTACAAAATACACATTTCTGGTCACAAGACGCTACAGTTTGCCTTCATCATTTATATTCAATCCTTAGAAAATCTTACATATTATGTAATATAAAAAAAAATTATAAAATAGATAAATCGCATTGTAACCTTTAAAATTGTACCTTTAATAAAAAAATGTCTTTCTGGAGTTTTCATTAAAAACGTGCCGTCAATTGTGTACACACAAAGCAAAGTGAGCATGCAGAGAAGCACATCAGATGTGATTATAGAGTCATGCATGCTTTCTTCCTCAGTGTGTACAATAATAGCCTCGGCGCTCCGAATCCCTCGCTGACAACACACCGCCACTATTCCTGAATGCCTTATAATTGATAATATAATATAATTAAAGTGCCTTTTGTTGCAATATAATTAATCGACTCAAAATAATTAATGCTCAATGTGTTTTCGGTCAAATTCACACGTCGTTGTGAGAAAAAAGTGGCATACTTTTTACCAGTACTCTCCTAAAGTGGCTAATCCGATTTTCCTGCAGCTTGTGCGCGTGAATATAGCTGCATATGCAAAAGTGTGAGGAGAAAAAAAAAAAAAAAAAAAAAACGCAGATTGATGAAAAGTCATAATAGGGTTTGGACTGGAAGGAGCTCTGAATGGCCTTAAAGAAATGTGTAATGCTGAGACAGCTGTGAACGCACTAGTGGACATCACATCACCATTTCAGCAGTCATGCTGTCACCCTGACAAATATGTCCGGACTCATTTAACGTCTCAGCGAAATCCCACTCCCACTGAAGCCTCAGAAAACAGCTCGTCTACACCGAGCGCTTCGACGTGCAGCTAATGCGGCAGCGGCCAATCTCTTTCTTCTTCACTTTTCGTTCTCTCCCGTTAACGTGTGCGAGGATCATATCCGATCCCCAAGATGTGCTGTAATACCCCCCGAATCAAAAGCACCAAGATAATGACGACAATCAACCAGCGATCATTTATTAAACAGGACATTCAGCATTCTCAATGCAATGGAGGAGCAAACACTTAAACCCATTGATCACTTTTATCTCCTCGTTAAGTATTGAATCACCACAACGTGCCATACAGGCGGGTAGCCTAGACATGGATTGGGTAGAGTCTGGATATGGCTCATGAAAGCGGGAACGACGGGGGAAGTTTTACTATAAACAGTAAAACTTTAACAACCCGGCGCCTTGAAATCTACTGAAATAATCCGCAGGATCCATTATTGAAAACCTACCTCACCACCGTACAAAGTTCGCTCAAAAGTCACGGATTTAACGCCGTATAAAAAGGACAGCACACGGGCAGAAATATTGGAAATGCGACACATACGCCTTAGAACTCATTCATTCATTCATCTTCTACCGCTATATCCGATCTTCCCTCGGGTCACGGGGAGTCTGTGCCTATCTCAGGCGTCTATGGGCATTAAGGCAGGATACACCCTGGATTGAATGCCAACCCATCGCAGGATACACACACTCACATTCACACACATTCATACACTAGGGACAATTTTCCAAGGTGCCAATTAACCTACCGAGCATGTTTTGGACCGGGAGGAAACCGGAGAACCCGGAGAAAAACCCCCTGAGGCACGGGGAGAACATGCAAACTCCACACACACATGGCCGAGACGGGAATCGAACCCAGAGTCAGGAGGTGTGAGGCGAACGTGCTAACCACTAAGCCTCGTGATATGATATATAAGAACTCGTGATATGATATTTTGACGATGCTATTTGCTATTCACATCGGGTGAGGGAACGTAAGAAAGCAATAGAGAGTTTAGAGTGCAGCAAAAATTACCACTTGGGTTGTGAAGTGGCCCTAGACACGGAGCGGCGCAGAGAGCGAAGTAAAGCCGAGCTGACGGCGGATTTACAGAAGTTTGTGTGTGTATATGTGTGTGTGTGTGGGGGGGGGGGGTGGCTCGAATCTAGATCTTAAACAATAGCATTGATGGATAACAAATTAAGCTGTCGCAGGTGATGAGCGATGTGCAGGAAAATCCATTTGGGTTGAGGTCACAACAAAAAAAGTCTTTTCAAGCTTTACAATTGAAGTACATCTTTTTTCTCCTTGGACGAGACTATTCAAGATGTCCATTGGAGAACTGTTTATTAGGTTAAAGTTTATCTTGAACCCAAAGTATTCAGATTAAATGTCTCGGAAAAACAACGACTGTTTTGTCAGATTTTAAAGTACGAAACTTATAACGCTATTCCGCAATTTCGTCATGAACAGCAACTTCTGTATGAAACTGGGAAAATGTGCCTCCGAGACGAGTCGTTCGAGGTGTTTTGAGTGGCACGTATGCCTCGAGGGCAGAAGAACACCGCTGCAAGACGACGAGAGTTCAGGAAACCCATCGACAAACTCAAACCCCTGAAAACGTGGAAACCCTAAAAGTCTGCACGAGATTTTTTTTCCTCCAGTATCCTTCGCCCTCTTCCCAAAGATGAAGGTCTGCCCTTTTTGACCCCACTGCGGAGATCTACAGTAGAATGAATTGGTGCTTGAAAAGCTTTTTCGATTCGAGGGAGGGGTGTAGCTCAGTGGTTTAAAGCGCTGGGGTACTGATTAGAAGGTTGGGGTTTGAGCCGCGGTAACACAAAGCTGCTACCATTGGGTCTTTGAGCGAGACCCTTAACCCTGTGTGCTTCAGGGGTGCTGTATCATGGCTACTGACACTGCGGTTCCAAAACAAGCTGGAATATATGAAGAACAGAAATTATATAAATATTTTATGTATAAAATCAAAAGATCAAGATTATATATATATATAGTGTGTGTGTGTGTGTGTGTGTGTCCTGCAATGGGTTGGCATTCCATCCTGGGTGTATCCTGCCTTAATGCCCATAGACGCCTGAGATAGGCACCGGCTCCCCGTGACCCGAGGGAAGATCGGATAAAGCGGTAGAGATTAGAAGATGTATATATATATATATATATATATATATATATATATATATATATATATGTGTGTGTGTGTGTGTGTGTGTGTGTGTGTGTGTGTGTGTGTGTAAAACTTTTCAATTACCTTAGAAATGTAAAGTACATAATTTCCATTTGATGACTTTCTGATTGCTTTCATTTGTCCACTAGGTGGCGCTTTAAGTTAACATTTTAAGACAAAACGTTTCAAACCCTGGGACAAAAAAAACGGCTGTATTTTTCGAAAAGAAACTGCAGCAGATTGTCATCAATTCAAATCAAATCCGCGTTTCTGTTGAAAAACAAGAACAGCTGAAATGATGGACTGTATTGTGTAACGTTCATGGAAAGGATCTTTGTTCCCTCTTGTCACTGCAGGACAACCATTGCTTCTGGTATATCTGCCATAACATTACATTTTATCGTTCCTGGAGATCCCTTCATGTCTGTATCCACTTCACAACAGTCTTAGACAGCAATGGCTGCTATTCAGCAGATGTTTCACGCACGACTACCTCTATTTCCTGTCGTTTCACAACCGCCAGCTTGTTGATTACCACATACAGGTCCAGGTTGTTGGCAATCATCTCTCATTAGCTGTGGCAATTTATGGCCAGAAGTGGACAGCTGTGGAGGGAGAAAATGCTTTTGCTGCACAAGCTTTTTTTGATATATATATATATATATATATATATATATATATATATATATATATATATATATATATATATATATATATATATATACAACCTGATGCTGATGGTAGAATTATGAATTATGCATTTTTCCCCCTTCCACTGTAAATGAAGTCATTGGTGAGATCAGAAATGTTTTAGACATGCTGACTCACTGTATTGGTATAGTTACTCCATAGAAACTGCCCGAAAGACTTTTCCACCAATCTTGGTTCTGAAGAGAAATGACTTCTGACGCATTTGATCGTTGCTTTTAAAAGTGTGCCCATGTAAATAGCAATCACTGGACTGTCATCTTGACATGCGTGAGCACACCCAAGCCAGAGGTATTGACTCGGTAGGCATGTTCAATTTCATTAATAGCGCTCAGATGCGTCTTCGGGACGCGACAAAGAAGCAAAACAGAGGCTCCGACTGCGAACGCAACTCCGTGGGAGCCTTCAAAGACCTTCAACATCTCAGCCAAGGGCTTTGCTGCACCACGGAGAGAGCTCCCCGATCCAAATCATTCGAATGTTCAACCACCCACATGCCGCTCATATAGGTGACGGCTCGGAGTAAATGTTTGCTTTCTTGATGCTTTTATCAAAATCAACCGTGTAGTATATACATTCATTTTCATTCATTCATTCATCTTCTACCACTTTATCCGATCTTCTCTCGGGTCACGGGGAGTCTGTGCCTATCTCTGGCGTCTATGGGCATTAGGGCAGGATACACCCTGGATGGAATGCCAACTCATCGCAGGGCACAAACACACAAACAAACACACACACAATCACACACATTTTTACACTAGGGACAATTTTCCAAGGTGCCGAATCAACCTACTGTGCATGTTTTTGGACCGGGGGGAAACCGAACCCGGAGAAAAAACCCCTGACTCACGGGGAAAAACATACAAACTCCACACACACATGGCCGAGACGGGAATCAAACCCAGACCCTGGCGGTGTGAGGCGAACGTGCTAATCACTAAACCACCGTACCCCTTACATTAATTTTCCTTTTATTGAATTACTCTGTCATGGTAGATCTAATAGACTATGACACCTTAGAACCAAAAAAAGAACCTTCACTTTCAGGTGATCAATTTTTCTTTTTAAGGACAAGATTACGTATTACTTTCTCTGGCTCCACCCTCCATTCACAAACCGACTCTCGACCACGCTCCCTTGCTTTCTTTTATATTTAATTCCAGTCCGATATTCACAATTCACAATTAGACTGTTATCAATGATTAAAAACACTTTTTTATGTACCTCTGCTAAACAGCAATGATGTCGGACTAACTTTTGCGACTACGGGTCGACAGCGGGTCGTTATTTTTCCCAACTTTGCAATGTTTTAGAGATGAACTGCAACATCAAGGTCATTCAGGAAATTGCAAGGCCATTGAAAGTTACTATGTAATCATAAAAGCTTCTGGTCCTTGTCAGCGTTGAGGAGGAATGTAGTGAATCACTGTGTGGCCTGGATGGACTACAAAATAACATCTTAAATCATGGATCTTCCACCATGGGCCCCCTAGAGGGAATATGGTGGTACTGCAAGGGGGTGTGCTAATTAATGTTAAATTACTCATATATATATGGATATACACATCCATAAGTAATTCTAAAAATATTATAATTATTAAAGTTCTATTAAAAGTAGCTTGTGTAAATGTATTATATTCCTGATAGTGAAAGGAAAACGAATGAAACGCTAATTTTTTTTGTGCATTTGTGAACAACTTGCAATATATATACATTTTTAAGAGGCATGAATCGTTTTTCACAGATTTGAAAAACTATGAAAACATACAGACAACGATGCATGCTTTCTAATTGACTTAACATCATATAAATAGCATAATATGATTGGCTTCTATTTATATCAGTGACTTTGTGTGACACATTTATTAACGAGGGAGTCGCTGCCCCATGTCTCTATCGCCTAAGGGGGTTTGACCTGTGTGAATGAGAAGGAAGGTAATGGAGTGGTGCGGTTGCAGGGAGAGGAGGTGGTTGAAGGTGGATGAGTTTAAGTACCTGGGCTCAACACTGCAAATTAATGGAGAGTGTGCTAGAGAAGTGAAGAAAAGAGAGGGTGAAGCGGGTGGAGAACAGTTTCACAAAGAGGGATCTGTGAAAGGGAACGTTTAAAGCATTATGGTGAGACCTGTGATGTTGTATGGTTTAGAGACAGGGGCGTTGTCTAAAAGACAGGAGGCGGAGCTGGAGGATGGAGAAGTTGAAGATTTTCACTGGGAATGATGAGGATGGACATGAATAGAAATTAGTTTATTAAGGACAGTGCATGGAGGATTGTTTGCACATGTGCAGAAGAGGGACATGGAGTGGATGGAGGTACCAAGCAGGGAGAAAAGAGGAAGGCCAAGGAGGAGGTTTATGGATGTGTTGAGGGAAGACATGCAGGTAGTTGGGGTGAAAGAGGCAGATGTAGAGGACAGGGTGATATGGGGAAGGGTCATCTGCTGTGGCAGATCCCCTAACAGAAGCAGAAGGAGGAACCTAAACACTAGATCATTTTCATTATTTTCAGATCTTCTTTTAAGTATATTTCCAGTTATTATCATATTAGTCTCCATTTTCAATATGAGCCTTTATTAAATCACCACATTTAATAAAAACCTACATATTGTTTTAGCTTTAATACAATATTACAATTAATATTATTAATGAAGAATAACAGAAATGCAAGAAATGAACAGGGTATTGGGTAAAGGCAGATTTGAAACACTAGCACATTATTTCTTGGCAGATTGAGAATCCTAATGGCTGTGAAATACAATCCCCCAATAACCGCAAGCCTCCTGCAGTCAGTTTAAGGATTACAAATGCGCAAGGTAGACGGTAATTTAAAATACAGTCCTTTATCTTGTACGGCATGTCATGCTGTAAATAGTTAACTGTCAACCTGATTAATAAACCTCATCTATAGGCGGAATTCTAAAGAAAATAAAGCCAGGTCAAAACAGCAGATCAATTTGTACAACATGAATAATAACAAAATATATTCATAAAAAAGGAAACATTTTCATAAAATATATACTTTCCAGGTCGGTGTAGAAGTTTTCTTTATCCCAGATGTCAACAGATAAGCTGTATTTAAAGCATAAATATATTATATATGACACAAAGATATATATATATATAAGACACAATAAGCCCGAAAAGAGCGCGAAGGGACATAGCAAACAAAACTCTGAAACCTCGACCTTAATTGGTTTTTATCTCTGTAAAATAAATATAGCCGCTATGACCTAGCATTCTCCCGCAGACTACATTTGTGCAGTTTCTGTTAGTTTCGCACTTTCCTTTTTTTACAAACAATGCGCTTTTTTAAAACATACAAAACACATATAATGAATTGTAGTATGGTTATTGTTACTTTTTGGCTACGGGAGATCCTGTAAGAAAACGAGTGAGTGAATGATGACTAAAAAATGTTTTTGTGGACACTTTCTGTCAGTCCAGACGCTGTTTCCACGGCTACCAGAGAAATGCAAAGAAAGTATTCTATTATGTACCCTATTAAATGACAAGAGGGGGAAAATCTGTATTCATTCCTATAGACTCCATTACGGAGTTACACGATCCATTTATTTATTTAATATTATTATAATGTGTATGTGTGTGCTTTTTTCTGTGCTAATTTACTATCTACCATAATATTTATTAAATTGCTTTTAGACACATGTGCACACAAACACACACACACACACACACACACACACACACACACACAGACTGCTTGTCGTAATAACAAAATGACAATCTCAGCAGTACACCTGACAGTCGCGGCAGAGGACATATAGCTTCTGGGGTAAACACATATTTGAACTTTCGTCTGCGTGCATACGCCTGTGGCACAATAGATTAAAAGGCAATGTAAACCTCAGTGGTCAGAGGAGACACAAAGACATAGACAGATGTTGAAGATGGATAACGGATGAGTTTTGATCTTCCCAAAGAACATTACATGTTATTATTTATTTTTATTTTTGGAATAAAAAATCGAATGTCTCAGCCTGTCTATTATTTAAAAAAAAAATGCTATTAAAGGCACCCAAGGAATAAACAATGCAATTGTATTCTTAATCAAATGCAAGCAATGCAAAAATGTTCTTTTCACCCCCAGGTTGATCCCAATGGGTTGGATGAAGTCTAGTTCATGCTTGTATGCAAGCATTGTAACTACATTCACGTCCATTGCATGAGCACATAGTAATTAGCTGAGATCACTGTGATTGACAGATGATACACAGTATGCCGTCCCTCGCAGCCAGTAAACATGGACACATCTTATCTGTTCGCTTACAGCTGGGGAGTTGTTTAGATTGCAACTAGTCAGCTCTAAAATCAATAAAAAGTTCATTATATATTTAATGGCAAATGTATGTTGATCAATTGCATAGGTTTGTTTGGAGTGAATTTTTGCGAGTAGCCAAAAAACGACATGAAAGATTGAATTATTGTATGTGCAAAAGTAAGTGACGCCTGGGCTGTTATTGTTAAAGTCGAGCGGGTAACAGATTCAGGTGAAACACATCCTTAGAAAGTTGGCACAATCACTGTAGTGCCAAGGGGTCAAACAATGCGAAGAGGAAAGGAGATAACCGATCACATGAGGAATATGTTCAAGTCGATTTATTTACATAGGGCTTTTTCACAATGCAGCTTTACAGATTGTAGACCAAAATTAAGATATAAAGATGTGTTTACTCCTGATGGAGGGAACCTGGGCCGACTATAGCAAAGGAAAACACCACGTTAGATGGAAAGAGGAAGAAACCTTGAGAGGAGTCAGATTCAAAACCCATCCTCAGTCTGGGGAAGCCTATAACACCAAAGGCAAAGATGCCTACTCCATCCATCCAAATAGGGGCCATACCACATGACTACAACACTGCACAAGTCTACAAGTGGACCTCCTCCCAATAGGGAATCATGGTGGTGGAAATGTGGGAAGGGTCTGGGGCTGCTTTTGTGCCTCCAGGTAAGGACGAATCCATATTATTCAGGGTAACTTGAATTCTCAGACCTGTCCTTGAAGAGAATCTCCTGCCATCAGTCGGAGAGCTGAAACGCCGAAAATGGGTGATGCAACAAGACAACGACTCCAAGTAAGTCTAGCAAGGAATGGATTATAAGAAAGAAGATTCACTCTCTTGATTTGCCTAGTCAGAGTCTGGATCTCGACCCGATTGTAATGTCTAGATGTCCTTTCTCTACTGGATGAGTTCTGCATTGCCTGTTTTTTTTTGCTGTGATAAGATAGCATAAAAACATTTCTCCCATGAGGAGTTTCGTTTCTGAAGTCTCAGTCTTATCATGATGTATGACCTGTGACATGAATAAGACTCGAAAACCAAATGGTGGTCACATCAACCCTTGATTTGCTTTGGATTTCATTCTGTTCCTTAACTTTTCATAACATTATGCTATCAAGCATTAACATAAATATCAAGCATTAACAGCTATTTGATTTGTGCAGCAATTTGAGCTACAGTGGCTCGTCTGTTGGATTAGACCATATGGACCAGCTTTCACTGCCCACATGCATCATTGATACTTGGCCCACTTCCTTGAACCACTTTTTGTTACCTGACCAGCGGCAACACCCTGGAAGAGCTGTCGTCTAGCCATCACATTTTGGCTCTGGTCAGACTTGCTCAACTCCTTACTTTTGCCTATTTTTCCTGCTACACATCTGGCAGCTCAGTGGTTAAGACATTGGACTCTGGAGCGGAAGGTTGCCGGTTCAGATCGAAGCCAAGCTGCCACTAGTGGGCCCTTGACCCTCAAGTGCCTAATATATCCAGTCCACTATCATGTGTCATTAAAAAAAGATAAGATAATCACTATTATTATTTTCATAATGTTATAATGTTATAATATTATCCCCGGTTGGTCTATACACACCCACTTTACAGTCACCATATGCGCCTACAGTATCTCGCGTGTCATAACCTACCGAACGTTACTGTTCCTTGGAACCTTGAAAGGAATATCTAATATTTAATAAATGAAAAAGAGATCATTAAAAAGAAAAGCCCATAATTCTCGTGATAGTTTGTGTGTAGTAAGGATATTCCTGCTGTGTATTTTTTTATCAGTGTAAGATTCTCTCCGTAATAATGATCATGCATAGATGACTGGAATACTGACTTGCAAAAAAAAAGAATGAAATATAGCCCTCAAAGTTTCTTCGTTTTTACTTTTGATACCTTTGTACTTTTACTCCAATAGAAAGATAAAAAGGGAACTTGTGCTTGCATACCACTGCTGAGATATTTAAGACAGCACGTGTAATGAATATTATATATACAGTGTGTATATATATATATATATATATATATATATATATATACATACAATGACATCATCTGATATTAAATTTATACCTGTAACCCAATACAACCTGAGATTCGAGGATATCATGTGTTCCGTCTGTAATTCGTCTCTTAAAAGCGATTAATCCAAACACAACATGATCTCTGGTTTCCCGCACAATTAGACCAATCGCATTAGCCATGGGTCATTTTCTACCTCAACAGGACAAAAAGGATTAATTGACGTGACTTTGAATGTAAAGGCTAAGCTAAATTCCAAAAAACGAAATTAGATTAGGTACTTAGAGATGCCAAGCAGAGATTCGCTATTGACGGTGAGTGTATGTGTGGGGTTTTTAATCTTAAGGGTTAGATAGGTGGTCTGGAGGCCTGAACACTCAGTAACACCGCTTTGATTGTTGCTCGAGCATCGGAGGCTGGCCTGGGTCGATACGAGGCATCGGGATTAACATCCTGATTTAATTAACCTGGATATTTTGAAGCTGATCAATAGACAGGAGAGGGTATTAACAGTAAAATAAACAAAGCTCATCGTGATTAGCAGCTTGATATTGATTTGCTTCGAGGAGCGCGGCCGCAAAGTGCCCCGGACGTTTACCCGAGGAGGATTTGCGGGTATTAGTGAAATGCGCTTGCTTGTTTACCAAGTAAAAAAGCGAATTAGAAAAAGGCGGTTAAAAGTAAAAGAGGATATTAATGACATGCATGGGATATTAAATATCCCCATAAGCCTAAACTGTCTGATTGCCTATTCCCCGACGCACTAGACAAATCATCAGAGTGCCATTCCTAAACAACACAAACCCTCTTGTTAACTGCATTAAGCAGGGCCAGATATTATTAAAAAAATTAAAATAAAAGCGGTCTTACGGTCCATTCAAATGTTTGGTCCCAAGCTTGTCTTTTATTTCAGAGACATATGTACATTTGACCAAGGAGAGAGTTTCAGGTGTGACTGGTTAAAGCAAAAAAAAAAATAAAATAAAAAAAATAATAAATAAATATATAAATAAATAAATAAAATAAACAGCAGCCAAGCCATGTTATACCCAGTCGGCAGCAATTAGGCACAGAACTCTGAAAAAAAATAAATAAAAAATTGGAGAGCAAAAGTGTTTTCACAAATGTGTTGCATTTTGTGTCCCGTTAAAGAAGACTTGATAAGGTAATTATATTGCCCAAGTGGAAAAAGTGAATTCTAATCCTAGGAAGAAACCCCCAAACCCCAAAAGGTGGTTTATAAAATTTGAGGATAAATCCAACTAAAAAGTAGGAGAATGCATAATGGAATAATGTACTAAATGTGCACCATTATCGTTCTCACTGTGCAAACACACACACACACACGCACATACACACTGTCTAGGGAACGTCTACCTTAGTGAAAATACCAAGATCCAAATCTGCTCTAAATATTCCCAGTTATTATAAACTATTTTTTAAAAATAGAAATAACTATTTTTAGCTTTTTAAGAAAGTAGGTAATGTTGCTTCCTCACAACTCCAGGGTCCCCAGTTCGATCCTGAGCTCAGGTTACCGTTTTGCACCCACTCCGTACTTCTGTGTGGGATTTCGTCAGGTTCTCCGTTTTCCTCTCACCACCCGAAACCCAAAATATGCAGAGGAGACTCAGAGGAAGATCTACGATGTTTTTAAACAGGATTCGGATTCCTGAAAATGTTGCTAAAATAAACCTCATATCAACGACAGGTAGAGAAGGTATACAGGTATACAAATATTTGTAAATCGTGCGATATACAAATGTTTTTATTTGGTGGTCTCAGACTTGTGGACCCCATTCGACATTATAGAGTGAATAAATTAGAGCTCTCAAAACTATTAAAATATTTAATATTTATTTAAATGCAATTAATGCTCTTGATTAATCGCACATTAATCGCATATATTCAATGTACCATAAATTTATACTTATATATATAAATAATACTAATTATATAAATTTCTCTCAAAATTCTCCCCCTTTAGCAAAATTATTGATTATTTAATATTCATTTTACTCTGGAAATTACTCTCATTTTACTAATTTCTTATTAATTTCAATGTTACTTTGTTTAGTGGTTGTTTTAATTGTAAAATATGAGACGTGGCTCCTTTAAGAATTGTGTTCCGGTTGCTTTTCCATATAAACTGGTGATACGTTTAGGTTATACGGAAGCGCATTCGCATTCACAAAAGAGAAAATGCTCTTTATTGCGTAATACGGATTTGGGAATGCGATGCCCTTGTGTAAGGTTCCATACAGTAATATACTCTAATGTAGTGAGTAGCTCGTACCTGTTGCGAATGCGCAGCTAGTAGGCTTAATTCGGGGAAATTTAGGAAGTGCGAGTGGATGCACTTTCTTTATTCGTTTGTTCTTTTTGTTGTTTGGGTTTCGTTCATTCGCCAGAGCAGATCACTCACATAGCAATGCACACTGCGTTAATCACGCGTTAATAACATTTGTATCATTACCGGGAATTCGCGTTAACGCATTAATAAAAACGTTGACTTTGACAGCCCTAGAATAAATATATTATTGTTCCTCAATCATATTATAATATGATGTAGGGTTTTGCCCATTGTGTCAAAGCATCATTATAAAGATACAGTGGTTATAAAGCGTTATAAAAGAATGTTTGTTTCTTATAATTGTACGTTCATTCCTAATGAGCTCGTGTGACTGAGTCAAGACATTGAGTTAAGGCAGTGGCCTATGGACCAGATTGAAGATTGCAAGTTCAAATCCAACCACCACCAACCTGACACTAGTGGGCCCTTGATCAAGGTCCTTAACCCTAAATTGCTCAAGTCACTACAGTAAATTGAAAAACCTTACATAATGTCATATATGTGTGCTTGCCTTTCGTATAGGCAACAACAATATGAGAAAGCGATATACACGTGCGTGATGGTTTTAAAGTGTTCGGTGGAACCAGGAAGCAAAACTTGACATGAACAATGCCCCACTCCGAGTTGCTAAGTTCACCATTTCCCCTCACTCTGATCTATGATGCGAATATTAATCGAAGCTCTTGAGCTGAAACCTCATCATTTGGTGTGCGCTGCACTACTACCACATGATTGACTGGTTAAATAATTGCATGGATGAGCAGGTGTGCATGTGTTCAACTCTGAAAGTTAGCTGCTTAACTCGCTATTAAAAACATTGATATTCAAGAATTGTGAACTGGGGCATCGATGGCATTCAAGAATTTTAATGAGGACGTTTTCTTTTTTGTCAAAAGCCGTAGAAAAAAAAAAAAAAACAAGTGCTCATTTTATGATTGCCTATTCATAGAGATTTTCTGGAATATAACTTCCTTGCCTCTGTCTGACAAACTAATTGGGTTTTTTTTTCTCTCCTTCCCCTCCACCAATTGCCAGAGTTCAATTCACTCATTTTTTCCCCCCCTGCAATTTAGAACCGAAGCTCCCATCTATGCGAGTGAGAGTGTTAGGAAATATGTAAGGCAGCTGGAGGGATTTTTTTTTTTTGGGGGGGAGTGAATGAATTAGGACAGAACCAGCAAATCATTGGGAGTTTTGCTCTGACCTCCCCCTGGTGCCTGCTGAGGGGAAAAGAAAAGTGTCAGCAGATTCATTCTTCCTTGACTCACACTATCTGTTCCCATCATTCAGCCAAGCACAAAAGGATGTGATAAGGGCTGTGCAGAAATGAAATGAGTAAAATGTTCCCATGGAAACGCAATCTTAACATTGTTCTAATTGCAACCAATTATTTTGAGTGCGAGGTAAAGGAACAAAACCTTTATTTATTTATTTATTTTTTCGAGAGTAAAATTTGTTGTGATGTAATTGTATCAGGAAGAATGCAACCCATTCGCAGACCAGAGCAAGCCTGAAATAATTGTATTGGGGTACCAGGTTTAAAAAAAAACGGAGAGATTTCTGGAAGACTGTTGGCACAAACATACTTCCACTATTAACCGAGAATAGCAAGGAAGGAATGGTATTGCCCTCTGCAAAATGACAAAGCGTCACATTGTGAATTTAATTAGTGCGACTCTTATCAGACCCAGATGTGTTAATGAACGGGGCTAGCGCGCTTACTACAGTGTTGAAACACCTAGCCTGAGAGGGATTTGATCTTGGGGTGCTAATGTTACACCGCTCTAATTAAAAGGACCGTAGACACTGTGTTACAAGCAATTTTACCTGATACAGCACTTGCCCAATTGTAACTTCCCATATAACTTGTATGTTGCAACCTGGAACCACAATTGGATAAATTCGGATCATATGTGACCAATCTATAGGGGTCACGGTGGCTTAATGGTTAGCACGTTCGCCTCACATCGCCAGGGTCCGGGTTTGATTCCCGACTCGGCCATGCGTGTGTGGAATTTGCATGTTCTCCAGGGTTTTTTTTCTCCGGGTTCTCCGGTTTCCTCCCGGTCCAAAAAACATGCATGGTAGGTGCCTTGTAAAATTGTTTCATAGTGTATGAATGCGTGTGTGAATGTGAGTTGGGTTGGCATTACATGCCATAGGCACAGGCTCCCCGTGACCCGAGGGAAGATCGGATAAAGCGGTAGAAGATGAATAAATGTGACCAACCTACACAAATATCCCATCAAATTCAAGCCAAATATATACAATATGAAAATAATTCATTCATTCATTCATCTTCTATTATCTATCTTTTATTCGACTCTTTCGAGTCGCGGCAAAATTGTGTGCCTATTATACACACAACTCAGCCATTCTATTCCATTCTACAGCACTATGGATCCTGAAAAAGCTACACTAGTGTGTTTCAAAAAATGGTTCGAGCCCCAGTATCGCCAAGCACTCACCCTTGGGTCCTTGAGCAAGGCCCTTAACTCTCTGTGCTTCGAGGGGGCGCAGTATCATGGCTGATACCCTGTGCTCTGACCCCAGCTTCCAAACAATATGCGAAGAAAAAGAATCTATACGTGACAAATAAAAGCTATTCTAAATGAAAATGTCGTCACTTTCTTCCAAGAATATACAGAAAAAAAAACAAACATATTTAACACATTGTTATTTAACTATTGAAGTGTGCATGTACAACAAGACAAGCATCATTTCGTGTCATTTGATTCTAATGGCTCCACATAGTACAAATGAACATTGTTAATTATTGTTATACATCCAAAAAGCATTTACAAACTGCTCCAGAAATGTTAGCGGGGGGGGGGGGGTACACTTTTATAATGATGTGGAGACTAGGAGACCCAACCCTGTTCCAGGATAACAATGCCCCTGTGCAAAAAGCCGTCTCTATGAAGATGGTTTGGAGAGGAAGATCTGAAGTGGTCTGCTTCAGAGCTTTAACTGCACCTCGGGCGTAATTACTTCACATTAGTACCCGACTTTACTGTTTTTTGAGCTTCTAGTGGAACTTCATCCCAGAAGAGAAGAACAAGTGGAGACTAAATATGGAATGGGATGTGCCGAGGGGTACATACGATGTATTTCTACTGATTTGGCTATATAGAGAGCGTAGAAGTTTATTTATAGGTTAAAACGGGGAGTGGGTTAAGGGGCTGGGAGTGGATTAGTTCAGGCGCCGTGCTACTGATCGGAGGTTCGAGTCACGGTAACCCTCTGTGCTCAAAGGGGTGCCAAATCAAGGCTGACCCTGACCCAGGCTTCCAAACTAAGCTGGGATATGTGAGGAAACTTCACATCTGTATATGATATATGATATGTTAAAGGCTCCATATCCACCATGCAGAGACTGAATGATTACATCATTCGTTCTCTTTTCATGTGGCTGAGCTTCAGAATTGATTTTTTTTTAAATACATAAGTAAAAGCTAAGCAGGAGCTGTAAGTAGCTCCTTGTATTGCATTAACAACCATCAGCTACATTTCATACATTACTTACTTCATCCCCCCCTGGCCATTTAAAGAGAGCACCATTCCCTTCTCTTCTACTGTTCAAGTGCAGCGATAATTGTTCTTTCCACATGCATTGGCTCACCCAACAGTGACATGATGCTTTAGAGAGCTTGACCCTTGTTAAACAACACCACTGAATGCATTCTCGGAATTAAGTTTGTTTATTCAGCTTCATGCACGCACACACACACACACACACACACACACACACACACACACACACACGGCTTCATATATCAAGAAGGCACAGAAGGGACTGTACTCGAACTTGCTGTACACTTTCACATGTGGAACATTGCGGTTACCAGTGTTGGGGAGTACTGAGTAATCCCAATCATCTTCAAATCCCAATCATCATTCTGATGCAGTTTCATTTGTGCAAAGGTTCTTTTCCGAGGGTTTGAAACTTCTTACAATGTTAACTTCACACGCCACCTTGTGGACAAATGAAAGTACTACACTACTTTTTGAATAGGGAAATTTGTAATCTGCAATATATTACATTACCAAAGTAACTTTTCCAACACTAGTGGTCACTTGGAAAACGGGACAATTTTTGTTTAGTCCGTCTGGCTTTAGTGGCACCGTTCTTTTGAAATGGTGAAAATTCTTAGACCCTGCTTAAAATGGCAGGTATGGACAGAAAGGCGTGCTGTTGCCTAATATCCCAGGAGCATACTTTTCCCTTGTAAATGACAAAAAAAATACCAAATCAAGAAAGTACTTACTTTTGTTTCACCAAGGTAAGGCTCACTGTTCATTACGCTGTGGCAGACAGGAGTCAATCAATTCCAAATGCGCACACATGGACTAAATCATGTTCGCAACAATTATATCCTAAATCTAGGGAAAACAAGATGAACTAAATGACTAAAATATGATGGTTCCATATGTCAAACAACATCCATTCAAATCGACGTGTTAGATTAATGGCTTTGGATTCCAGAAACCACGTTGTTGTTCCATATGACATGTCTGTATGCACAGTCAATTCAATGACACCTCAGTCACACCTTACACCTTAGATATTGTCTTCTTGGCTGTTTCGAATGCCGCTCATATTTTGTCCATGTGGACGTTTAGTGGAAATATCAATGTGCGCATCTGCCGGTTTGCTTCTTATTACATGACGAGACAGAGCTCGTAAACGGGTCCGCAATGAATAGATAATGTATGTGACATGGAACTCAAGCAAGCCCGATCTACATTAAGAGAACGTGACACGCCTTTATTAATATTGTGTCACCTGCAGTGGTGTGGGCAAAGGAAAATAAGATGACTAGAATGTGATGGCTCGAATATTTCACCTATAAAACAGATATTAGTATCACAGATAGACAGGCGATATATCACTTTCCTGTCACCAACCCAAATGGAAAAATCACACCTATTTATTACACGGAGATACATGGGAGGAATAGAAGTTGGTCAATTCATTTCCATCAGCCTCTTAAATGGTTGGATTACCAGCATCCATATGTATGTGTATGTGTGTGTGTGTGTCTGTCTATCTATCTATCTATCTATCTATCTATCTATCTATCTATCTATCTATCTATCTATCTATCTATATATCTTATATATATATAATTTTATATTTATATATATATATATATATATATATATATATATATATATATATATATATATACTATATATATACTAAGGTATAGTGTCGGGGAGTAACTAGTAGCAGGTAACGGTGTGTGTGTGTGTGGTGTGTTTAAAAATAAACAAAATTTTCACACAAAATACAAGCAATAGTAATCCGCCCCCCCCCCCCCTCAACAATTTGATTCAGAAGCAGCTCAATTTCGAAAATATAACCCACTTTTTCCGAGTGCCACCTAGTGGACAAATGAAAGTAATCATTCATTCATTCATCTTCTACCGATCTTTCTACCGCTTTATCCGATCTTCCCTCGGGTCACGGGGAGCCTGTGCCTATCTCAGGACGTCTATGGGCATTAAGGCAGGATACACCATGGATGGAATGCCAACCCATTGCAGGGCACACACACACACACACACACACACATTCATACACTAGGGACAATTTTCCAAGGTGCCAATCAACCTATCATGCATGTTTTTGGACCGGGGAGGAAACCGGAGAACCCGGAGAAAAAAAACCCCCTGAGGCACGGGTGAGAACATGCAAACTCCACACACACATGGCCGAGACGGGAATCGAACCCGGACCCTGGCGGTGTGAGGCGAACGTGCTATGAAAGTAATCAAAAAAGTAAAATTCAAAAAAAGAAAAATTATACTACTTGAATTTTGAACAGAATTTTGAATAGAATTTGTAATCTGTAACCTACTACATTTCCAAAATAACCCTTCCCAACACTACTATATATATATATATATATATATATATATATATATATATATATATATATATATATATATATATATATATATATATATATATCAGTCTATTTTTGCGTATTCTTGTGTTAAGCTTTATATTTTGATCGTTGATGCTTCTGATTATGGCCTGGGAGTTTTTGGGTACATCACACGCCGCAGAAGGAAAAAACTGCTATCGGCATCGGCATGTGTACCTGCTGATTTGAATCGGGATAGCTGCTATAACCGCTTCAGAGCACATTTCTGTCACGCCCGGGTGGTTCTGCTGTGCAATTCATTACTTCGGTGTAAACGCTCGGCAATCTGCCTGCTAGTCGCCTGAGCAACAGGTGATCACACATTCGAAGCGCAAATAATATCTCTAAGACACAACTGCCGAGGAAACAAAAGCTGGTGGAGTGCCGGTGAATATCTTTTATCCTGCAATTAATGCTTCATAAATCTACTTTCGTCATCATGTCAGTGCAGCGAGTTCATAAAGGTGGACAAACCGCTAGTGAGTCAGAACTGTAATCTACACTTTGTTAAGTGGTTTGGTGCGGACCACCACCAGTGAGAGGTGATTGGTTTAGAATGCTGCCAGGAACGCATGTGTAATAGAGCATTATGGATTAACATTATGACACGTGAGCAAGTCTTTCATGTACAAGCAAGGCGGGGTCAGATGCTATGGATGCTGTTGGCATAAGCTGCTGTAACACCGATCTCTCTACTATTTTCTAGTTTAAACCCTTTCCTAATACGTTTTAACCCCTTGTCGCACAATCGCACAACAATGTAATGTATGTATTTCTCCAATGCTAGTTTATGCGTCTTTGAGACGTACAATATTGGGGGCTCTAATCTAGCGCCAACTAGAGCTTTCTGCTTGAAAAAAACACACATAATACATTTTTAAAAATATGATAGTAAATAAATTCTGGCATTAATTGTTGGTTCTAATACTTACAAATCTTACGAATGGTGTGCCCACGGATTGCACGAATAAACAAACAATTCTATCCATGTACTGTATGTCCGCTCAATCACTTAAAAAAAACATTGTATATGGAAAAGTGTGTACCCAGAGTGTTTGTATTGTAAATATAATTATAAACAAAAAACACTTTATTAGCAGCTTCCTCGTAATGTAGTCGCGGTAAATCCGTCAGTTAAAAGCTGATCATTCTTCTCTTCACCAGGCCTTTTCCCTTTTTTCCAAAGACTGTTTCTTACTCATTTTGAATACGGTCATTTTTTCAAAATAAAAGATTTTTCAAAATAAAGGATCGTTCAGATTCGGATAATAAATAAAACGGAAATTATTAACAATTTCTTGTGTGGCCCAGGACCAATGAATCCACGGACCGGCCCTGTGATTGGGGACCACTGGTATAATGTACAGCCAATGGAATGCAGAAATATGAGCACCATGCATTCATTCATTTCTACCGCTATATCCGATCTTCCCTCAGGTCACGGGGAGCCTGTGCCTATCTCAGGCGTCTATGGGCATTAAGGCAGGATACACCAATCCATCGCAGAGTGCACACAAACATTCACACACTAGGGAGAATGTTTCCAAGGTACCAATCAACCCACAGTGCATGTTTTTGGACTGAGGGGGAAACCAGAGAACCCGGAGAAAAACCCCCCTGAGGCACGGGGAGAACATGCAAACTCCACACAAACACATGGCGGTAAAGAGAGGGGAATCGAACCCCCGACTCTGGAGGTGTGAGGCAAACGTGCTAACCACTAAGCCACCGTGCCCCAATAGAACCCTAAATAATCAGAAATAATCAGAAAGTTCTTATTTCTATAATGCACAATGTTTTCTTTGTAATGTTTTCTTCAGGCTCACAAAATACCTCTCATACACCAGAAAAAAACCAGATATCACCTCAAGATGCTTTTTCAGATTTCTATGCTTTAGTTAATGCATTGCAAAAGTTTGTGGCTTAAAATATATCCCCCCCATTGCAGTGTTATGTTTGCGAAAGTGAAAAATAAATAAATAAAATAATTCTCTAAAGCTGCACAAATCTCTCTTGATAGACAGCAGACATTCTCCTCAGCTGCGCCTGAAAGGTGTATGCCAATCAGATTCAGGACACAATGTAATTATATATAACCTCGCATTGATTTGATTGTCCTGCACACGCACTGAGGTATACAAATTAAATAAACGAAAGCGGCTTAAGTCGACGCTCGCTCAGACCTGTCCTCCAGACCGCTCATACATTCATTCATTCATCTTCTACCACTATATCCGATCTTCCCTCGGTCACGGGGAGTCTGTGTCTATCTCAGGCGTCTATGGGCATTAAGGCAGGATACACCCTGGATGGAATGCCAACCCATCACAGGGCACACACACACACACACACACACACACACTCACATTCACACACACATTCATACACTAGGGACAATTTTCCAAGGTGCCAATCAACCTACCGTGCATGTTTTTGGACCGGGAGGAAACCGGAGAAAAACCCCCTGAGGCACGGGGAGAACATGCAAACTCCACACACACACATGGCCGAGACGGGAATCGAACCCGGACCCTGGCGGTGTGAGGAGAACGTGCTAACCACTAAGCCGCCATGCCCCTCAGCTCATACATATACATATAAAAAAATTGCTGTTTTGTGTCAGTTCTAGTTAAATGTTTTAGACAGTCAATATAGCTAACTCTGTTTATCCTGGTGGTTATAAGTCAAATAAATGTTTTACAAGGACTGTGTAAAACCCTATTCCAAGGAGAATTGTCATTATTTTGTCTATAATTATGCAATAATAAAAAAAAAAAAAAAAAAAGAAGAGCTTTTTGGTCGTGAAGTAGCGATGTTTGTTTAAGGCTGAAATGACAATCAATTCGTCTCTTTATACTTCATTTGCATACTGGTGTGTTCAAATACAGCAAAAAAGCGTAAAGTAATGTTTCACAAGATTTATCATTCACAATTTTCAAGCATCGCATGAAGAATACACGGAGAATAAGATTTCCGACTTGCTTTATGGACGTCCATATTTAGTTTCACTTGCTGTCATAATAACCTTCACTGTTCAGGTTTTGTTCACTGTTTAAACACACACACACACACACACACACACACACTTTTTCAACATTGTCTGCTGAAACACGACTAATTAGCTGTTTGTGGTACATTGATTGGTGTCGTTGCGCGGTCTAAATGAGGACGCAGATGCTTACTACGGTGCTTATGCGTTAAGGCAATTAAAGAGGAGGAAACGACGGGATGAAAAAGACGAATGCAGGAATAGAGACAAAGATATAGAAAGGATTTAAGAGTAGATGGACATTATATTCATTATTATATTCTTCTACCGCTATATCCAATCTTCCCTCGGGTCACGGGGAGTCTGTGCCTATCTCAGGCGTCTATGGGCATTAAGGCAGGATACACCCTGGATGGAATGCCAACTCATCATAGGGCACACACACACACACTCACCTACACACACACATTCATACACTAGGGACAATTTTCCAAGGTGCCAATCAACCTACCGTGCATGTTTTTGGACCGGGAGGAAACCGGAGAACCCGGAGAAAAACCCTCTGACGCACGGGGAGAACATGCAAACTCCACACACACATGGGCAAGACGGGAATCGAACCCCCGACCCTGGAGGTGTGAGACGAGCGTGCTAACCACTAAACCACCGTGCCCCCTTGGACATTATATTAAAAGTACAAAATAATACTAATTAATATTATATTTCCTCTTAGTGTTATATTCCTCAGATGTTTTTTTTTTGTTTGTTTCATTGAAAAAAAAGAAGTTTAATTACAGTGTGATTCATATTTGACCTTGTGTGAAGGAAGTACAGCAAGAAAGTGGGTGTGTATATATATATGTGTGTGTGTGTGTGTTTTGTGATATGTGTGTGCGTGAAGGAGAACGAGCAAGAAAGCGAATGAGTGAGAAAGTGGGTTCGTGTTACATTAAAAACTTCTTATCTCATGCTATGTGACACGATAGTCGATAGGAAAAGGCATTTATGGTTATTTAATCTCCGCCTCGACTCGCCATCTCTCAAATCTGCATCATTTGATCTGCTCTCTGCACATCTCCTCTCCATCTCTCTCCATCTCTCTCCCATTCCTCCTTTTTCTTTTTTGAGCATTGGGGTTTTCTTTTTTTTTTTTTTTGTTAACTCTTTTCTTAGTTACTGTAATTGAATTTCACGTTGTTCTCTCACACTCTTCTCTTCTGCTCTGCTGTTACACGTTAATACGAATTAAAGCATGCGTTGTTTCATCGAGTGACAAGGATGTATTAGAATTAAACCTATTATATACCGTTATTCATTATAGAGCATTATGGGGCTTTACGATAGCATTCGAGACACCCTGTAAAAGTCAGTAAAAGCTTGTTTTATTTGTAGGAAAACATAATAATAAAGTACATTTTCCATGGTAAGTTTATGTATTTGTAAAACCCTGTACTAAACACATAAGGCAACGCATTAAAATAATAATTAGCTGCATTCCTTTACTTAAAGAAAGAAAACAGTGCTTTATACTAGGGCTACTAGGGCTTGAACCCCCAACCAACTGTGCTCCCAAATAGAAATTTGCTTTATCTTGTAAATACCTTGTGAAATAATATTTGTAAGATTTATTACACACTGTTTTACTTATTTTCTACACAGTAAGCTATTAAACACTACATTTCTACTTATTTTGTTGTGGGGTGCATTACTGTATATATATATATATATATATATATATATATATATATATATATATATATATATTATATATATATATATTTTGCAGTGTTGTGAAGGTTACTTTGGAAATGTAATAGGTTACAGATTACAAATGACCCTATTGAAAATGTAATACGGTGTATACTTATAATGTAACTGATAATTATAATGTAAATGATATAGCACACTATTTAACTTAACACAGATAATTAATGATAATTATAATATTTCTTGGAATCATTGAGCAGTGTTGCTCATGTCCAAAGTATTGGAACTTTTGTTCCCCCAAAAAACCACCACCAATCAACCTGTATTGGATGTCTCTGGATGCTTCTTCAATTTCTTTCAGGTTCTCCCATTTTAGGTCACCACACTACGGATCATCTTTCTCTATAATCACTGCACCTGCCTCTTTCAGACCAATTGCACGTCTTCAAAAGATCTTGGTTGACCTGCTGTGAAGCTCTGACCTCCACCCCATCGAACACTTTGGAGTGAATTGGAACGCACCCCCAGGTCTTTTCACCCTAGACCATTCTAACTCCCTTGTGTCCTGCGTGACTATAACATCTAACTCCATTATGAATGGTACATAGAAATTTTGGTCCATATAGTCTTGGGGGCAAGAGGGTTGCGAACGCGTGTCCAACTGTACTTGGCAAACATGCGACCAAAGGAACGAAAACATCAAAGAAATAGTGAGCGCGAGAGCGTCGAATTCAAACAAGCGGAAAATGACAAATGGTGCAGGATCTAAGTGCTAATTATCAGTCAATGTGAATCAGATGCATATGTTGCTGGAAAAGTAAATCCGTATATTCCTGACAGATTCTATTCTGCTTCATCTCACCAGGTATTTCTGTTTTATACCACATTTCATCTGGTCTCTCCAGCAACAATTCCAAATCTGCCAGGTACATCAAAAGTGTATTCCTGCCATGTATAACGGCATTCTATACATACATTCATCAATAGTTCATTGTCTCTTTATTTGCGCTTAAACACTGTAAAACCTTTTTGACACTCTTCAGAATTCATCAGTAACCGCTGCTGAAATGGTGTTTGGCATTGAATGGGCATTTCAGATGCAAAGTATTAGATTGCTTTATTATAGTTATTTAAATGCAGAAAGCAAAAAAAAAGAACATATTCCAGGGAAGGAATGCCATTTCTACAGTTCATAATGGATCATTATAATTAGATAAATATATACAAATGTCAGTGACCCGATATCTTAAAAAAAAAAAACCTATGGGGCATTTTTTTCTTCACATTGCACATTGAACAGTATATTATTTTAGAGCTTTAAAAATGACCAAATCTGCACGGCTGATTCTCTAGGTTTCGCTAGGCTATTATGCTTTTTAAAAGCATGCCCCCAAAACTAATGTAATTACCTTCCACAGGAGAAGCGGCATGGCTCTGTCTCGGCAAAAAGGCTTAAATTGGATTGTGATGGACTTCTGCTCCCATTGGATTCATCACAATATGACATTACTTTCATCCAACAATGATAAATCCAATGGCCTCGATTCCCCGTCCTGGACTTTTCACATGGAAGCTGCCAAAGCTCTGGCAGGAAATTTAAGCAGCTGGTTTCCCAATCCCGCCCCCCCCCGCCCCCCTTACTGTGCTGGTGGCTCTGTGGTTGACCAGGGTGATAAGCATGAGTCCATCTGGCATCATGATAATTGATGAGGAATAATAGGTAATGGTTTGACCCTTCATGGACTTTTGGCTGGGTTTATGCGTTTAGTTCCTGAAGTAAGTGAGCGGTTTAATCCTTAGTACTTGGAATTCAATGGCACTACTTAGGAAACACCAGGGGTTAAATGGAACGCTTAGCAAAAGAAATGCATGCTGTGACCTTACAACCCTCTGTTTTAGATTTATTCAAAGGTTTTCCTCAGGAGATTTGCCTTCCAGTCTGACTCTCCGTACCAAATTTGTCAGCACTCAAATTACTATTGCATAAGAACATATACTGTTCTCCATTTAATGTTTTTTTTTTTTAAGGACTGTATTTGGTTCGAGGAAATATTAGTTTTAACTTAAAATGAGTGCCCTGCCTCTGGGGGCCGAGGTTGTTTTTGGGGTCCTGGCGAAGTTTAGTCACGCCCTCACGTTTGTGCTTTTTCAGCTGCTTAGAAACATATACAGTAAATTGCTAAAGTGATTGGGATTCTGAGAACGCAGCATTAAGTCGTGGTTAATAACAGAAAAGATAAAATGTTGTTGAAATACGGCCACAAAAAAAAAAACACCACAGAACGTAGACTGTTCATTTCAACATGGCAACCACAGAGGTTTAGAACAATAAAATAAAGCCCTCAGTTCATTCCACTTTTGCCAACCACAAAGTACACGGACTTATTCGATTTAACAGGACAAATTAGTAGTGGATTTTTTGGTGTTTGGTAGTATATCTATTTTATACACTATTGTCCTCTCTTATCATTCAGGCTAGTTCCTCTTTTAGCATAAAAAAATAAATGTCAAAACATGTCATTGTTCAGGGGTGTTAAAATGGAGGACATTAACCGACTATTTGTCAAGATATGATGGAGTTCACAGTTTTGGAGGTATAATTTAGACAAGGGCATGTGCTGTTCACCTCACACCTCCACGGTCGGGGTTCGATTCCCGCCTCCGCCATGTGTGTGTGTGTAGTTTGCATGATCTCTCCGTGCCTCAGGGGGTTATTCTCTGGGTTCTCCGGTTTCCTCCCCAGTTGAAATACATGTACTGGCACATTGGAAAAATTGTCCCTAGTATATGAATGTGTGTGTGAATGTGAGTGTGCGCCCTACGATGGGTTGGCACCCCATACAGCATGTATCCTGCCTTGATGCCCCAAGACGCCTGAGATTCCCTGCGACCCGAGCGAATGAATGGATGGATCAGCTACACAGCTGGAAGCATAACCAAAGATAATTTTCAAATTATGATGTGATCACTCTAAGGTTTTTCCAGCTATTGGTGTTCACATGATGGGTTTGAATGCTGTCCACGGTAAAGACCATTAAAGACAAATGATCCACCACAGGTGTATCCATCACTGGAACAGTAATTACAGTAGTAGATTTAGAGTCTATATCATTCCCGAAGCATACAACTATTCATTATTGTTCTTAAATAAATTGCAAAAGCAATGTTTTAATGATTACACTTTATAAACGTATTCTCTTTTGTTAAGAGAATCAAATTCATTGGAGCAACTCGCAGAGATACATTTTTTAAAAAGCGATATATCTTTAAACAGTCGAATATTTAGGTCATTTGTACACTGTTAAACTTGTTCATTAAAACATTTAAATACGCTTTTAGTTAAGTTCAAGATGCATGTTCTCTTTTCTCTCATCTGTGATCGCAGCCATAAAAATTTTACGCCAAACAACGTCTTTATATTATGAATAGAATATCATTTAATATTAATTAACTTACCAAATTACCATTTCAAATACGGTGTTAATATTCAGAAATAAGTGGCTGTGTCACTGGTATTTAATTAAAAAATAAAACCAAGAAAAAGGTCCTTAATATCCTCATCTTTAAATACAATTCGCCGTTTAATATAATAAAAACAATAATGAAATGAAATTTCCGTTTTCCGCTATCCATTTGAAAAAAAAAAGAAAAGATAAAAATTAGGTACATTGTGTCCTATAAAGTAATAAATTGCAGTCATTTCTCCTGACATTAGTATAATGCGTATTAATTGCACATTCTTTCTCAACTGCTTTGTAAGAAATAAATAAATAAATAAATAAATAAAAATATAGAATGTTATAAAATATAAAAAATATATAGAAATATAGAAAATTCCAGGTTGTATGTAGAATTTCAATGGGCACAGTGGCTTAGTGGTTAGCACGTTCGCCTCACACCGCCAGGGCCCGGGTTCGATTCTCGTCTCGGCCATGTGTGTGTGGAGTTTGCATGTTCTCCCCGTGCCTCAAGGAGGTTTTTCTCCGGGTTCTCCGGTTTCCTCCCAGTCCAAAAACATGCACGGTAGGTTGATTGGCACCTTGGAAAATTGTCCCTAGTGTGTGAATGTGTGTGTGTGTGTGTGTGTGTGTGTGTGTGCCCTGCAATGGGTTGGCATTCCATCCAGGGTGTATCCTGCCTTAATGCCCATAGACGCCTGAGATAGACACAGACTCCACGTGACCCGAGGGAAGATCGGATAAAGCGGTAGAAGATGAATGAATGAATGAATGTGGAATTTCAGCTGTCAATCTAAAAGTTCCCGTCTTTAGAAAGAAAAAAAAACAAGAATTTCACCACTTTTTCTTACGGTGTGCTTTTCTTTACACCGCTTTCCGTGATTCATACAGATGTTTACTTTTGTAACAGGAAGTGAATGGTACAAGTATGATCTCTTACATTCACATTTAGGCCATTTGGCTTTTATTGATCTAACTTACAGAGCAGTTGATGGTTAAGGGCCTTGCTCAAGGGCCCTGAAGCCATGTGGCCCCTTGACGTGAACTTACGACCGTCAGATGATAACGTCTTGACCTACTGAGCTATGACTATGCGTTTGTGGTCCCTGAATCCTCGGACTCATTTGCTCTGTTCGTAATTGCCGCTCTGTAATTAGAACTTTTCCCGATTGCGTCACGTGCAGTCGGCAGCCAGCTGTGCTGAAATGCAACGCCTCAAACCATGTTTTTGCGAATCTGAATTCAAAGCAGTGGCCTGTCTGTCTGTCCAGTTGTTGACATTATCTCTACAAAGCCCTTATGAAGAGGGATTTCAATGTGTGTGTGTGTGTATATGTGTGTGTGTTGGAGAGAAAATAGGCACTGGAGTATACTGATGTTTAGAGCTGACCTTTCTCTTGAAGTGAGAGAGGGCCAGAGGGCTTGATGAAAAATCACCTGCGGTGGAGACGAAGAAAAAAAACAAAACAACAACAACAAATTCCCAGGAACCATTTATGCAAAAAATAGTCCAGACTGTCAACCCCTAAACACACACCCACACAGAGACAAAAGAACGTTTTATTTCTTAGGCTCTATCAGCTGGAGAATGCAGAATTCGAAAGAAAGAAATGTTTGGAAAAAAACAACAAAAAAAAGGATTTATTTAGCTCCGGTTTTAGGAACATGTGCTTAAAAACACCAGATTTAAAGGAATATTGGGTGCAATCGATCGAGGAAGGGCAAGAACCATATTACGTACCATTTTCTTTTTTAAATACACACATGCAGGGGTATATCAGGGGTATTTAATATTACGTGACGCTTTGAACGCAAGTTAAAACGTCTGCAGAGGCACGTTACGATATAAAGCTGTAATTTCATCACCAAGCCAGGTTGGGTTATCTTACTAAAGCCTGGACACGAGCGTGGAAAGGTGAAAAACACATTTTCGAGAATGTAACCTAATTACCACACATGGTTTAGCAAGCTAATAGAGCGCAGGTCTCTGCCAAGTTAATTCCTGTCAGCACTGTCATGTGTGGCCATGTGGGTTTGTTTTTAGTTCTACTCAATTAAGCTTGGGCCAAGCTGGGGTTTATTAATGAAATGTACCAGACTCTCTTTGTGATTCCATTTTTTTTTGTTTTTTTTGTTTTGTTGTGAATGTAGATAGACTAAACATGGTTCCTTGTAAAGTTAACGCAAACTCACAATGATTAGATTCAACCGGCTTTGAGTGTAATGCAGCTAAATGAATTCCGTTAGTGTTGTAAAAAGAACCTCATCCCGGTGATAATTTATTGTCTCTTTGTACACATTATTATTGCCATCTGGTAAGCAGCTTCAGATCAAGTTCCCTTTATTCAGCCTTTCTCCCCCCCAACACTTAAACCCTGTGCACTGTACATCTGATAGCAATCAATTCAACTATATATATATATATATATATATATATATATATATATATATATATAAGATTATATTTTTTTTTTTTTTTTTTTTTTTTTTTTTCACCAATTTTTTTTTCATTAATGCAACGTACCGACACTTTCGGACTGTGCATGTATATGTATGTGACAAATAAAATCTGAATCTGAATCATTACTACTATGTGAGTGATCTGCTCCTCTCCTTCAAAGTAGTGTCCATCTGATACACCAAATAAGTGGTTTGGGCCGAAGTAATACTCATAATACATATAAACCTGCATGTATGTGTGTGTGTGTGTGTTTGTGTGTGTGTGTTTATAAAATAGCCAATCAGGTAATTTAATAATGATCCTTATTTTAAATTAGTGTCTTTTAACTGCATGTTTAGATGACATCACCTTGTTGCTCCAATTTAGACTATTCGATATATATAATAACAGTTGATGGGAACACACACACACACACACACACACACACAAACGCACAAGTCCTATTTTCTCGCATGTGCTGTGCTCTTTACCAACACTGATTGCAATTATCTGTCTGAGTGATTTTATATTATCTGAGACTCATTCAAACCCATTATGTGGCTGTCATTTGCATGCCCCCCCACCCTATACCCCATATCCCCCCTCCCCCATCCAGCCACCCCTGTACTCGAAATGGCTGTTAAATCGTTTCTCATACAACTCATCTCCAGTTTGTTCTTATAATCAAACAACTTTTCTCCGAACATGAAAGAAGAATGAATCAGGCTTACCAAAATTGCCCTTATGTTCTCATTTCCTTGGTTTGTGCGTGATGATGAGCGACTGTAGGAAGCAAAACAACAGATCCTTTATGAACCTCCAAGAAGTAGTAAATCAGCAAGTTTTTGAAGGAGGGAAGTTTTCTTGCAAGTCGTAAATAAGTTGTTTTGTTGTCTTTATAAATGATGGTTTCATTTAGACGTAAACAGTCAAGTTTAAGAAGCTCACCGCCCTACATAATTAATAATAAGTTTATAATAAGTTTATAATACGTTTGACGAAATCAAGTTATCCATAAGTTAACCCAAATCATTTATGTCATGAATACATTCACAGCATTTGGCAAACCCCCTTATCCAGAGCGACTTACAACTGAGCATTTGAGGTTTAAGGGCCTTGCTCAATGTCCCATTAATAGCAGCAGCTTGGTGGTGGTGGGGTTTGAACCCATGATCTTCAGGTCCAGAGTCCACCTTACATGCTGTTTAGTTATTTTTTATTTTTTATATACAGTATAAAGCAGGTCTTATAGGTTTTCACTTGTCACTTCAATTGCTTACTGATCGGACGTCCTGTGGAAGTTCATACCACCCCCTGGGTGCCAAAAACAAAGAAGAGCCTTGAACTAAACTTACCTCTTACCCTGAGAGAAGGTGAAACCAGGCAAAGCAGTGAAACCTAGACGGTCTCAGGCAGCAAGGTGCGCTAGAGGGGTGGGGGGGGGGGGGGTGGGGGGGGTACGGCTCTGTCTCTGAGGGGCAGGTCTATTTTTGGCTTTGTAGACGAGCATCAGTGTTTTGAATCTTTTTTATTTGCAGCTACCGGAGTGCAGCTGCATTTTGGATCATATGCAGTGAATGAAGGTAGACCTGAGGTAGACCTGCCAGCCGAGAGTCGCAGAAGTCCCATCTCGAAATGACGAGAGACTGAACATGCACCTGAGTGGCCTGTGTGGATAGAAACGCTCGAACCCTTTGGATGTTGTAGAGAAGGTACCGACAGTCACATGATGATGATGAGGAAAAGGACAGATGGTTGTCCATGTGTCATGACTGCAACCTCCACCAATCACAACGCTCGTAATCCCACCTGTTCTAACCACCTACAACTGTCACCAATCATCGCCACTGCATAGCACCATAAAAGACAGACAGACACAAGCTATGTTGTTTGTGCGACTGTCTCTCAGTTCCTGGAACCTCAGACTCTGGTCCTTCCTCCAGTCTCAGCCCAGCGCATTCCGTTCTTACATTTACATTTACAGATGCCCTTATCCAGAGTGACCTACAACTGAGGGCTAAGGACGTTGCTCAAGGGCCCACTAGTGGCAGCTTGGTGGTGGTGGTGGTGGGATTTGAACCTGTGATCTTCCGGCCCATAGTCCATTGCCTTGCCCTTTAAAATAACCATCTCCCCCAGTTCTTCCTTCCCCAGATCCCAATCCTCCAGATCCCAATCCCACATTCCACACACACATTCACACAGACATTCATACACTAGGGACAATTTTTTGCCAATCAACCTACCATGCATGTTTTTTGACCAGGGGGAAACCGGGGAACCCGGAGAAAAAACCTCTGAGGCATGGGGAGAACATGCAAACATGTTCGAGACGGGAATCGAACCTGGCGGTTTGAGTCGAACGTACTAAGCATTAAGCCATCGTGCCCCCTCATCCAGGGTGTATCCTGCCTTAATGCCCATAGACGCCTGAGATAGGCACAGACTCCCTGTGACCCGAGGGAAGATCGGATATAGCGGTAGAAGATGAATGAAGGAATGAATATATATATTCTAAATAAACTACAAACAAAAAAAATATATATACTTTTCTTTTTTCTTTGCAATTCTTTTTTGGTCACACACTTGCCGGAAAAGCTGATTATGCAGCCACATTATTCAGATCTTTGTCTTCTCAGGTGTGAATCACAACATTATTCAGGATCATTCGCGCCTTACAGCGTTTCGAAACGAGAAGTGCCGTAGACAATATCAATGTTCACATCATTTTGAAGGCGAAAAAAAGAAAGTCGTGCGAACAAATTCTCTGTACGTGTTTTTTTTTTTTGCCTTGATTCAAACGTTTTAGATTTTTTTACTATACTTCTGGATTATATACTTATAATCCAGCTTGCTCTAAAGACAATATTACCAGACCTTTATATTTTATATGTTTTGTAAACAACTGGAAAAGCACAAATATCAGAAACTAGTTACTAGGGAGTAACAAGTTACATGTAACAGTGTTACACAATTTAATTACAAAATAAAAGTAACAGTAATTCGTTACAGTTACAGAGAAAAAAAAATGTGTCGTTAATATTACAGTTATTTTCGGAAATGTTAAATATTACAGATCCCAAAGAACCTCTCCGATATGTAAAAATGATTTGACTCGGGATGTTATTGTCAGCAAGTGCCACCTAGTGGATGAATGAAAGTAAACAAAAAGGAATCAAATGTAAACAGTAAACTTTACTTTTATAAAGTATTTGAATAGGGTAATTTGCAATATCTATAATCTATTAAATTTCCAATGTAATCCTTCCACGGTGGTTTAGTGGTTAGCACGTTCGCCTCACACCGCCAGGGTCCGGGTTCGAGTCCCGTCTCGGCCATGTGTGTGTGGAGTTTGCATTTTATCCCCATTTCTCAGGGGTTTTTTCTCCGGGTTCTCCGGGTTCCCCCGGTTGATTGGCACCTTGGAAAATTGTCCCGTGTGTGTGAATGTGTGTGTGTGTGTGTGAGTGTGTGTGTCCTGCGATGGGTTGGCATTCCATCCAGGGTGTATCCTTGCCTTAATGCCCATAGACGCCTGAGATAGGCACAGACTCCCCGTGACCGGGACCGGGAGGAAACCGGAGAACCCGGAGAAAAACCTCCTTGAGGCACAAGGGGAGGACATGCAAACTCCACACACACATGGCCGAGACGGGAATCGAACCCAGGCCCTGGCGGTGTGAGGCGAATGTGCCAACCACTAAGCCACCATGAAGAATGATTCTCTCTCTTTTTTTTATTCTGTTCTTTTTTCATTCCTTCTCCACATTAAGCCAGTGTATTTGTGCTTGTATGGATTTGCATGACGGTTCTTACTTTCCTCGTCCTCCCCAGCATGCTTTCCATCGTTTTTTTTTTTTCATTTGTGCCTGTGAAAACTAGAACGAATGTATGCACAATTTAACATGTCTAAGGTGCAAAAACACAGACAGCTATAAAGAGAACACGTGGTAATGAAGTAAATGAAGTAAATAAAGTAAATATTTCTGGTGATCATGATTTCTTCCGATGAAGTGATCGTTTCCTTTTTTTTGTGCCCTTTGTAGGGATATTCGAAGAACAGTAACTAATCCAGATACACAAGCAGTGACATTTTCTTTTACTGACATTTCAAATTTAATTTGTACCATATTAGACTTGATACGCCCTATTAAGAATACCTGCATAGACAACGTCGCATAGCAAATGTCACATTTAAAACAGGAGCGTATTTGCATACCGTCATGATGAAGGCTGGGTGAAACTCCGCTTTGTTTTTAGGTCACGCCCGCGTTTCATTTCCAGCACTAATTGGACATGATGGAATGAAAACGTAGGTAGTGACGGTGACGTCGCGCTTTTCCGTAGGAAAGTAACGCATCGAACGTATCGCGACTTTTAATATTTAGCTTTTTTATAGAACATTTTCACAATCACGTGTAGTATTCAGTGAATTTCTGAGGCACCGTTTCAGGCTAACACTTGGAGTATATTTGTAGGGAGGTGGTTGGCTTAGCCAGTGGTTAAGGTGTTGGACTCTGGACCGGAAGATCACGGGTTCAAACCCCACCACCACAAGCTGCCATTAGTGGGCCCTTGAGCAAGGCCCTTAACCCTCAATTGCTCAGTTGTAAGTCGCCCTGGATAAGGGCGTCTGCCAAATGCTGCAAATGTAAATGTAAAATTTAATCAGATTCTGACAAACAAGTCCGGAATGGTTTTATCACGTTGGTTAAATTTCAGCATAGCGAAGGATCGGATTAGTGTATTTATTCATATAATGAATAAAGAAATGCTTCATTGGCCATTGAGTGGTGAGAAGTTTATGATCAGTCTATACATAGTTTTTTGTGGACCAGGCACTAAAATGTCATAACATTTTTGTATTGGACTATAAGATTATTATAAGCAGTATACGATAACTATAACTGTATACTATAATATAATTACGTTTATTGATTATAATATAGAATTGAAGGGGCACGGTGGCTCAATCACACCTCCAGGGTCTGGGTTCAAATCCCGTCTCGGCCATGTGTGTGTGGAGTTTGCATGTTCTCCCCGTGCCTCAGGGGGGTTTTCTCCGGGGTTCTCCGGTTTCCTCCCAGTCCAAAAACATGCACTGTAGGTTGATTGGCAGCTTGGAAAATTGTATGAATGTGTGTGTGTGTGTGTGTGTGTGTGTGTGTGTGTGTGTGTGTGTGCCCTGTGATGGGTTGGCATTCCATTCCAGGGTGTATCCTGCCTTTATGCCCATAGACGCCTGAGATAGGCACAGGCTCCCCGTGACCCGAGGGAAGATCGGATATAGCGGTAGAAGATGAATGAATGAATGTATATATAATTATATATTATTAATATAGGACAATATAATATAATATTAGTGGGGGAGGGAATGTAATATCGCCAAGTATATCGCCAATACCGGTATCGCCAAAGCTGCCACCCTTGGGTCCTTGACCCTCTGTGCTCCAGGGGCACCATATCATTGCTGACCCTGCGTTCGGACCAAAAAGCAAAGAAAAGCGACAAATACGAAGAAAGAATTTCCCTGCGTTGTAATGTACATGTGACAAATGGAAGCAAATGCCAGTACAAATAATTTGAATAAAATGTAGAAAATAAAGAAACAAACCTACAGAAAACAAAACAAAACAAAAAAAAACCCCACTAAAATAAGAAGCAAACATAAAGAAGAAAGTCGTACGAGCAAGACAAGCGTGTAAGGATAAATATGAGACAAATGAAAAGTGAGTCTACATACAAGTGCTAATTAATTGTGAATAAGAAACAGGTGCTCGAGCTTTCATGTGACACGGTTTAGCGCGGAGCATTGTCTGATGGGAAATGTCGCTCCAGTCCATAATTTTGACGCTTTGCTGTGAATAAAACGGCACTGATGCTGATTAATGCAAGGAAAAACCTTCTGCACGAACAGGCATTTATTTTTTTCAGTATATATTTTGGGTGTGTCATGGACAGAAACACAGCAGGCTTTATAAGGTTGCGATCATTACATGCATTTTTGCTCTGTGCACGTAAGTCAAAATAGAAATGTATAAAAGAACAAATTCAAAACCTGAGGCAAATGTTTAAAAGCCTTATATACCCTCTCGTGCTCGAGAGCAGTGTGAAAATGAAGTGTGAAAATCTTCGCATGAAAACACAGCAAAAACAAAACAAACCCCAAAAAAACATTGTTATTCCTAGCTATAAAAAAAAAATAAAAAAATCTGCGCTACACAGAAAACCCAAAGGGGGGAAAAAACACTCACAACATACCAGGAGTGCACTAGGTTTCATATTATGGCCATTTAGCTGACAATAGCAAACTGTTTTTTTGGCAGGCAAAAAGGCCAATTTGCAGCCTCTTATGGAAAATCATTCAGACTTGAGTGACAATTGTGGTCAGGTTTGTATTAATGTGCAGGTTTGGCGCATTAGCTATTCAGGAGGATAAGATTGCATCATTTCTGCATTGCTATTCATTTGTTTAATTAAACTCCGTAAGACCTCTTATAGAGTTGCTACATGTTTGTAATTGGACCTGTATGGTTTAAATAGAAACTACAGTGGCTTTGAAAAAGGTCCTTTAATCATGGCATGTTGTGCCTCTTATAATAATAATAATAATAATAGTAATAATAATAATAGAAATAGTGGCTTAGTGGTTAGCACGTTCGCCTCTCACCGCAGGGTCCGGGTTCGATTCCCGTCTCGGCCATGTGTGTGTGGAGTTTGCATGTTCTCCCCGTGCCTCAGGGGATTTTTCTCCAGGTTCTCCGGTTTCCTCCCCGGTCCAAAAACATGCACGGTAGGTTGATTGGCACTTTGGAAAATTGTACCTAGTGTATGAATATGTGTGTGTGTGTGTCCTGCGATGGGTTGGCATTCCATCCAGGATGTATTCTGCCTTAATGCCCATAGACGCCTGAGATAGGCACAGACTCCCTGTGACCCGAGGGAAGATCGGATATGAAGCGATGATAAGAGATTAGAAGATGAATGAATGAATGAATTGCATTTATATAATGGTTTTATAGACACTCAAAGCGCTTTTCATTATGAGAGGCGAGGATCTCCTCATCCACCACCAGTGTGCAGCATCCACCTGCCTTAGTGCGCCTGAATGACCACCACACACCGGGAGTCTCTTCTGGTGGAGACGAGACATTACTGATTAAAGCCAATCAGTAGATATGAGGATGGTTAGGAGGCCATGATGGGCAAATTTGGCCAATAAACTGGGTTGTGAGGACCCACACATACTACAGAGAAACACCTCTTCAGCCAGCAACCTATTTTTTTCCCCAAGAGATCACCCATCCAGGTACTAACCAGGATCAACCCTGCTTAGCTTCAGTGGGTTAACCAGTCTTGGGTTACAGGGTGATATGGCTCCTGGCATTAAGCAGCTTAGGCTCTGAATCCATTTCCGCCCAAATATTGCCACCTCCCACTAATACATGTGTGAATAAAATACGTATAATAAAACATTATATATCAATCTAGGAATTCCCCTAGTACTCAACCAGTCACCAGAAACGGGATTTGCCTGAAAAGTCATAGATTCTATCCATCAACCAAATACCCCCTGATGTATGAAGGCTGATAAAGCAATAATCATTTATATTCTACCGCTCCCATTAATTGGGAACGCACCCAGCTATTCACGCCCCGTTATTTAATCCGTCAGTCATATGTCAGTGCATTAATCATACAGTGATAGAATTCCAGGTCAAGAGTTTTACACAGCGAGCATTCAGAAAATGGGAAACCCTGGCTGCAGCATTGGATATTAATGTCAAGTTCGGATGTCAAAAACCTGCTTGTAGAGTGCACAAAAATGCGTTCGAAAAAAAAATCACACGCGAGGGGGTTCTGACAGAAAAGCTATGGTTACTTCAAATAAGAGGTTTTCACAGCTGCAGTTGAAACACACAACAACTGGAAACTTCTAAACAGAAGAATATCACATCAGATTGTACACCTGTCAGCATGGAACAAGTATCTAAGGTCACCGAAAAAGTGAAGATGAAGATTGGAAGATACAATGCAATGTTTTTACTCTAGCTGTCCATTTATTGTGTACTGTATATGTATGAAAGTATATATATATATATATATATATATATATATATATATTATATATCTATGATATATATATACGATTATCACGATATATATATATATATATATATATATATATTGTGTATGTGCCTTTTTCTCCCGACCTCCCACTACAGGTTAGACGGTAAACGAGGATGGGAATACCCGCCAGACCCTCACAGTGCCTGATAGCTGGGAGCTTCCACAGCCCTTGCGGACAGGAAACGAACCTGACCCCTGAAAGCCGACGGAGATCCGGAGAACGAAGCCGCCCACTGTCGGGACCCAACGTCGGAGAAGCGAACGTGACGAGGGATCTCCGCGTCTCCCTCTCCCGTTCCAGCCACTCCTCACCTGATCCTGATCCCCCAAATATTGGACACGAACATCTTTCTCTTTATTTTTGGTTTCTTTTTAATAAACACTATTTTTTGCCCTCTCAGTTACGCCTCTCCGCGCCTGTGTTCTGAGCGAGTCACCATATATATATATATATATATTATATATATATATATATATATATATATATATATATAGATATATATATATATATATGTTCATTTCAATGTTACTTTTTTAGTGCTTCTTTTAATTGTAAAATATGGGACGTGGCTCCTTTAAGAATTCTGTTCCGGTTGCTTTTCCATATAAACTGGTGATACGTTTTGGTTTATAATAAAAAAAAAAAAAAAAAAAAAAAAGAAAAATGAGCTTCGGTAATACGGATTTGGGAAATGTTCTATATTATAGGCTAATATAGTGAGGAGCTCATACCTGTTGTGAATGTGTAGCTAGGTAGGCGTAATTCAGGGAAATTTAGGAAGCGTGAGTGGATGCACACTACGTTATTCACGCGCTAATAACGTTAGTGCAGTTACAGTGAATTTACATTAATGTTTTAATAAAGTGTTAACTTTGACAGCCCTAATGTGTATAATATATATATAATATAATATATATATATATATATATATATATATATATATAGATATATATATATATATATATATATATATATATATATATATATATATATATATATATATATATATATATATTTTTTTTTTTTTTTTTTCACCTTACATATATGTACAGTGCGCAATAAATGGACAATTAGAGTATACATATTATATATAACTGAACACTAGGAAATGGTTTTCTTTGCATTTCCCCAGGTCCACTAAAACATTTCAAATGGTTTTCAATGTAGCCTCTTTGACATTAGGAGTTATCAGGTGGCCTCATTATCTAATATCTCATTCTTCAATAAAGAGGAAAAAACAACAAGAACAACAGCGCTGGGTAAAAGGCAGGGCTGCAAGGGTCAGGCACTTCTGTGAAATTGAAAAGGGAGCAGATTAAGTTATTCTGCGGAATTCCCACCGAGTGCAGCTGCTTCACTGAAAACATTCAATTTACGCAACACTGGAATCACAGAGGTCGCAATAAGGCAGGTATTAAAGTGCTAGTGGATATTGAATGTGAGGGCCAAGGTGTCTCAGAAGGCCTAGTAAAGGGGTTGGCGGTAGTGGTGGGGGCGGTGCGGGGGGATTTGTGAGGTTGGGGTGGATCGTACAAGTTGGCGGTGTAGAGGAGATGTTTATGGAGGAAAAAGGGATCATTAGCAGAAATCACTGTATTATGGACTGTATCACAATTGAACCGAGTGTCTAAGCGACCTGATACATGTGTGCATTTGTGTTGAAATTGTGAAAGATTGCATTGACTGTCTTCCTGACAAATTCGAAATATGCTCCGGGGATTGGGACAGCAAAATACTAATCAAACCCTGCTCATGGGACAAATATGCTAATTGGTGAAAATATAAAACGACTAAAATGTATGAAATTACTCTAATGAATGCATTTAATTCATGTCTAAAATGTCTTTTTGCAAGCAAGCAGTATTTATAAAAACATTGTGAATGGCTGTTCAAATGAAAATGTAGAAAAATCCAACCAAAATACACAGTCCTAGCGAGAGTAGAACAGTTTCGTCAATGTCAATGGTGTTCTTTTCGATGGTGTAGTCTGCTGGGAGAGCAGCATGACTGCGGGAGACACTAAGCACATCAATAAGCTAATCAAAAATCCATCTCGCTGGAAGCTATTACAGAGGAGCAGCAAAACTAAAAGACCATCATGAATAGCTCTGCCCATCCTCTCCGTGCCACTTTATTCTTAGATGCGCATTTAACCAACAGCCCATGCTACCACAGTGTTTACAATTACATTACAGCGTTTGGCAGGCGCACTTATCCGGAGCGACTTATAACTGAGCAATTGAGGATTAAGGGCCTTGCTCAAGGGCCCATTAGTGGCATCTTGGTGGTGGTGGTGGGATTTGAACCTGAGATCCAGAGGCCAATTCCTTAACCACTGAGCTACTAGCTCCCTCATGTTCATATAAGTCTCATATGTCTCATGTTCATATAAGGGATCCATTTCTACCCAACTTCTGTCTCCTGGGCGCCTTTTGGGGGAGGTGTTTAGGGCACGTCCTACCAGGAAGAGGCCTCGGGGAAGACCCAGGACACGTTGGAGGCTTGGGAATCCCTCGGTACCCCCCGAAGGACTTGGAGGAAGTGTCTAGAGCGAGGGAAGTCTGGGAGTCTCTGCTTATACTGCTTCCCGGGTAGAAGACGGATAGATGGTAGTCATTCATGGCTCGGCTGATCTGCTTCTGTTTCTGCAGTAGTTGCTTTTCCTTCGGTATCTTCAATCTTCGCACCTTCTTGCAAGCCCAAACGATACATTTTGTCCCAAAGCCATGTCAGCAATTTTTGTCTCGCTTACCTGGGAATACTGTGCATTGCCTGGTGTGGTATCTAGGTCACAAACTGCGCATTAGTCATCAAAGTTTGCCCAATCATTTTTTACTTGCTACCCAAGAACTGGATGTTTTTTTTAAACCCTGTAATTATTCATCTATTTATTCTCCATGCCAGACTGATATCTGTACATTGTTAGTGTTTTCCATGAAACTGCTAAAGTGGGTTGCCCGCCAGCTTATAGAGCAAGATTCAGGGTGTAGAAGATGGAATCCGTGTCACCCAAGAAGCAAAAGAAGAAGAAAAGGAAGCTCATATTGTCACCCATACACCTACATTGAAACTCTTCCCTTTGCAGACCAGAATTTACAGACCATGCTCAAACGTTTGACACGGTCATGTTGGCTTGAATTCCTGTTCTTTTTCTTAACCCGGGGTCTTACCCACTGATCCTTCACATCCCATTTTCCCATCGCAAAAAAAAACAACCTCTGATCACCTGTCAAAAGGGATGGATTACAGAGCGGGAATGTCAAGTGCTGTAACCAGGAGATCAAGGAGTCAAAGGTCCAAAAGTTCTTAAAGATACACTGAACAAATAAAGTAACTTGGAGAATTTGAAATTAGACCACATTTGGCAACTTTGAAATGAATGTTTCTCACTTTGGGGGGACTGGATACTGCTGTTAGTGCTGGCAGACTCTTTGAACCCTGAATCGTTTAAGAAGAAAACAGGAAAGAAAATACAAAAAAAAAATACTGCCATTTGGAGGGGCATGGTGGTATAGCACGTTCGCCTCACCCCGCCAGGGTCCGGGTTCAATTCCGATCTCGGCCATGTGTGTGTGGAGTTTGCATGTTCTCCCCGTGCCTCAGGGGTTTCTCCGGGTTCTCCGGTTTCCTCCGGGTCCAAAAAACATTCGGTTGATTGGCACCTTGGAAAATTGTCCCTAGTGTATGAATGTGTGTGTGAATGTGAGTGTGTCCTGTGATGGGTTGGCATTCCATCCAGGATGTATCCTGCCTTAATGCCCATAGACGCCTGAGATAGGCACAGATTCCCCGTGACCCGAGGGAAGATCGGATATAGCGGTAGAAGATGAATGAATGAATGAATGAATGCCATTTGGTTCGGTTCAACCTCCCAGAGACGGTAAAATGCAATGCAATGCAGTAGAAACTTTAAGCATCGTTTGTCCAGAGAAAAATACCCCCACCTCCTTCTTTAAAACAATAAAGCAACATTAATGTGACAGATACTTAAAGCTGTGCTTCATGGGAAAGTTTCATTTCAAACCGACCTGCTTGAACTCTATTCTGTAGTAGAACAGCTGTTTCATCACTTGGCCATAAAGTTATATTCTGCATAACAGTGTGTTTTGTAAAGAACTGATAAAAGGTTGCCTGTTGAAATATCCAGTGCTGTGAAAGTGACCTACATCGTGCTCTTTGGTTGTGTAACTTGGGTGTCTTGACTGCTCGGAATTATGCTCCGCTAGAACAAATTGTATACATTCATTCATTCATTCATCTTCTACCGCTATATCCGGTCTTCCCTCGGGTCACGGGGAGCCTGTGCCTATCTCAGGCGTCATGGGCATAACCAACCCTGGATGCCAATCAACCACATTGCAGGGCACACACACTCTCACACACATTCCCCACATACACACGTGGACTCGAACCAGATCCTGGCGGTGTGAGGCGAACGTGCTAACCGCTAAACCACCGTGCCCCCCAAATTGTATACAGATTGAAGCAAATATTTGAAATTGATATTGGATAAACAACCGAACCTATTGCATCGGAAAAACTGTCTGTCTCCAATGCTCACTAAACAAGAAGATTACTAAAAGAATGGTACAGGAGCGTAGATGAAATATGAAAAAATCATCTACATAGGATAAGTCAAAACCAGCAAACATTCTGCAAACCAAAAAAAAAGAAAAAAAAATGAAGGATGCTTAATAACCTGTTAATAACGCATTAATGTACATTCAATTTGATGGCACTATTTTTTTATTAACCCAGCGGCCATTTCTATGTAAGTGATCTGCTGCTTTACTCTGCGTCGTGTTGGCGAGTGAATAAAGAACCTTCAGTCCGTGAACTTCCCAGATAATTCCAGCATTGATATTTCCTCAGCCGCGCTTGTAATATTAGGATGGAATATAAAATGGAATACCCAGCAACGTGCATCCACTCACCTAAATTTCCACGAATTACGCCTACTAACTTCTCATTCACAACAGGTACGAGCCACTCATTATATTACCGTGTATTACAGTTTATAATCAAAGCAAACAAAACCAGAACAGAATTCTTAAAGGAGCCACGTACCGTATTTAACAGATAAAACAAACCCTAACAAAATGAAATGAATAAGAAATGAATGAATTAACAAGAAATAATTTCTAGAGTGAAATAATCTAAAATAATTCGTCGTTCTATTTTGAAGAAAGATTTTGAATGAAGTTTATATATTTATAACTTCTGTCACAATAATATTACAAACATAATGGTACGTGGTACATTGAGAACAGAAAAATATGTGATTACTGAGTTAGTTAACTTTTGATATATATATATATATATATATATATATATATATATATATATATATATATATATATATATATATGAAGACCAAGACACATAGACTAATTTGAGGGTAATTAATAAAATATGTCATGTGATGTCTAAAGGGTAAAGCAATTGATTGCAAGTTCTCATACAATACTGTATAAAATATATAAAATAAGTATAAAATATGTCGAATTTGGACAATCGTTGCGTGAATTTGTTGCTGCCCAGACAAGAGACCAGTTCTGAGCCTAACTGGTGTTAACCAGAAGGATCGACATGATAGCTGTCAGGGAAAGACGCGCCAGACATTAGCCGATGAGAGACGAGTGAAGGATTTGACGGAAGACAAAAGTTTCAAGTACACATGTTCCTGGGTGCTACTGACAGGTTCGCCCAGAGCCTCAGGCATCCTCGGGCAGTTTCTGCAACAGGGTTCTTCTCTGTACAGAATCCCAATCGCAACGAGTCCATCTGCATAGCCATCTGACTCGATGGCGCATGATGAACTAATTTAGTTTCGATCATTGATGAAAGCCTGGGAGATGATGAAAGCTCAACCGCTAAGAATAATTCTGGATTATGTGTTTAACAAATGCGTTATGACTTTCCTTGACTCGGACTGTCAGTAACGACAAAAAAGAACTGTCTTTCACTTCTTCGGTCCAGATTTTGTATTTACCCAGGGGCCCATTTATTCATAATCCTTTGCTGCCTGTCAATGACTGTACTAATCCCACTAATTCTTCTGCTATTGGAGATTTTATTTTTTATTTCTCTTATTTCTCTTTAGTATTTTGTGATGTCCTGATTTGTTTGACACGTTCTACTTCTCAGCTCAAAAATAAACTTCCTTTAAAAAAAAAAAGCCCCAAAGTACTGTGTAGGTAGGATTTTCTGTTTTTTTTTTTTTTTGCATTGCATTATAGACCAAAAATGCATTCAGTTTAGACTACATCCCTTCCTCCTGGAAATTCGGCAGCTCTTATACGCAGATGTTCCACATCTGCCTTTAGAGAGTCATCCATATAGGTTATACGGCTTGACACCTTTCATGTGCAGTCGGGCCCAATGCCAGACGTTCCCGTAATGACTTCTGTCATATGATTACAGCGCCTGGTGATGAAAAACTTGAAGCCAACCCGGCTTAGACCATGATGCAATGAGAAAAGCCAACAAAATGGTTATACAATACTCATTTTTCTCATCCACTGGACTTTATGTAGATAGTGTTTGCTTAAAATCTAAGACGTCATTACAAATAAAGGTCCAGCAAAGACAGCGAAGGATATGTCGTTTAATAAGACAGAGGATGAAGATTAGACAGACGTGAAGTCAATAAAATGATGGAAGTGACTCACAATGTGGCACCTGAACGTCTAATGAAGAATTAAAATCCGGTCCATACATCTTCATTGAAAATGGTATCTGTGACAATTGTGAGCTAAAAAAAAAAAAGCGTATGATGCTATCCATTTAAAACAAATGACCTGACAATATAGAAGCCACTATGTCTGGCAGTTCCTTCTTGCATTCTTCAATAATAAAAATAATAATAATAAAAAAAGAGATGGATGAATGTATTCCTCAAGCAAATGAAAAAAAAAAATTCTGATTAATCAGCAGTGGATGCTGGGCATAGAGTGGGCCAAGTAGTAGGTGAAGGAATGCAGCCAAGATTTCTCTCTAAGGATCATTATAACAGGCTCATTTCACAGACTTATTTATTTATTTTCCCCTCCTGAATGCAAGCTTTATTTTGTTGACACTGAATCCAGAGAGAGTCGCTAAACCTATATATAGACAAATGAAATAGGCAAGTGGTTCGAGACATCTATATTTTGGGTTAAATGCTAATAGATGAATAAAAGATTAAAGAAAATCAGGGTTATGTACGTAATCTTCATCTTCTACCGCTATATCCGATCCGATCACAGGTCACGGGGAGTCTGTGCCTATCTCAGGCGTCTATGGGCATTAAGGCAGGATACACCCTGGATGGAATGCCAACCCATCGCAGGGCACACACACACACACACACACTCACATTCACACACATATTCGCACACTATGGACAATTTTCCAAGGTGCCAATCAGCCTACCGTGCATGTTTTTGGACCGGGAGGAAACCGGAGAACCCGGAGAAAAACCCCCTGAGGCACAGGGAGAACATGCAAACTCACCACACACATGGCCGTGACGGGAATCAAACCCGGACCCTGGCGGTGTGAGGCGAACGTGCTAACCACTAAGCCACCGTGCCCCCCTATACGTAATCTTTTTTACACAAATATCTGTACTTTCTTACATTTTCAATGTGGACTTGTTACATTCGTCTTCATTTATTTGGTGACGTGATTTGTTTCATCTCCCTGCGCTCCATTTTCATCCCATCAACCAATTTCTTTCAATCTACCGCCTGTTTATCATTTGGTCGCTATCACACACCACAGGCTGTATAAACATATACCATTCCGACACACTATTGGTTTGTACTCGATCTATCGCACCTGCACACAACAACAAATCAAGTCACATTCCAGCAAGGATATAACCAGTGTTGGGGTCGTTACTCAAAAAAAAAAAAATTATTTTTTAAAAGTGATTATTTCTCCACTACAGTCTCATTTATCAAACACTCTTCATCTTCCGCAAAGGAAGCTACATTAAAAAAGACGTTTGAATAACGACCTAAGCTTTAGTCCTCAATGTTACATTAGTTACATGTAACATTAGTTACATTACATTTACATGACATTACCAATGTTTCATTATGTTTCCTTATATGTAGGCTACACGATATTCTGATTATTAGAATGTCATTAATATTCTAGGGCTGAATGGGCTGCACCCGAAATCACTGCAGAATTCAATAAAGCCCGTTATGACAACGGCACCTGTTATAGAACAAGCTGTTCTGCGAACGTAATGACACGACTGTTTGACCAGGAGAAATGTGAGTTGTCTAGAATACGACACACACGACTACAGTATGGCTCATATTGCTCTGCAGAAGTGAGTTATGGTGGTGTCTGAATGAAAAAAATGTGGTCAGCACAATGTGGTCATTTATTTCAGAGTGGCTATTTTATTTTTCAATGGTTTTTTGGGGGGTTAACTTTATCCTTTTGATCCTGACAAAGTGCTTTTAGGTAGGAAAATACTTTTGAGTATGGCACTTATTAGTCAAGACGTGTGTGTATGTGTGTGTGTGTGTGATGTTTTTTAATTCAAAATCTTTTTTTCACTCTAAAAATACAAAGCACCGTGTGGAGCATTTTTGCGTATATATATATATATATATATATATATATATATATATATATATATATATATATATGTGTGTGTGTGTGTGTGTGTGTGTGTGTGTGTGTGTGTGTTTGTGTGTTAATAGAGGGGTGGTTAAAGGAGAACGAAGGAATGCGTACACATTTAACATTTATTAAAAATGGGTTTAGGGCAATAATTTGGATTAAAGTGTGTGTCATGTTAAGGTACCTCAATAATAAGATTATATGCCACAGTTAGACACACATTATCTCTCTCTCTCTTTTTTTTTCTCTCTCTCTCTGTCTCTCTCTCATAATTAGTTGCAGCTTTTGTACACGTTTTATTCCTCCACAGCGACGGAATTCCTCCCGTTTTAACGAGGTCCGGCGAACAGGGAGAACAGATGTCGTTTTTTTCATTAGCTCGCCGCGCTCGTAAAAAAAGCCGATCGCAATTACGATTTTATCTTTACACTATGATGAGCATAATTATCGCAGGCTCGGTGAGCGCGCGATAAGGGAAATAAATAAAGAAATAAATAAGGAAAGGAAAAATCAAGGCCGCGATCGGGCAGACGCTCGCTTAAGGAAGCTAGGCTAGGAAACGAATACAGGAAATAATAATAAGAATAATAGGAATAAAATAATACAAATCTAATAAATGAAGAGACACCCTGTGGAGTCGGTGCACAATGAAATTGACTACGATACGCAAAAAACGACTACCTTTTTTTTTTTTTTTTCCCCCAGGCAGGAAAAACAAAAGCCTTGGCATTATTTATGCATACTGTATTCATGTAATTCCCGGGGAGGGATCCGGAACAATGTGTTCTGCTTGAGAGATTCTGTTAACAAAACACTGAGTCAATCATAGAGTTCTATCAAGATCTTCGAGCCTTTCAGGAATCAATGATATAAATATTAAATTAGATTTTTTATGCATTTGGCACGGTCTGTGCATTAGGCATGATGTGTAGTAAAGTAACGCTTTTATCGTTTAGTTCGCTAGAAGGATCTAAAGACACACACATGCACACACACACACACACACACACACACAATGATCTTTCCTTTTGATATATTATGTTTATGGTAAAAACAGAGGAGAGTTTTATACAGTGTAGTTGTGTTCATATGCTGTCGGATAGACAGACAGACAAAAAGACAGTGATTGGGAAAAGGAGGAAGCAAAGAACATTAGTCGTATACAGTAAATTATATAGCAGAGGGCTTAGTGGTTAGCACGTTCACCTCACACCGCCAGGGTCCGGGTTCGATTCGCGTCTCGGTCATGTGTGTGTGGAGTTTGCATGTTCTTCCTGTGCCTCAGGGGGTTTTCCTCTGGGTTCATGCATGGTAGGTTGATTGGCACCTTGGAAAAATTGTCCCTAGTGTATGAATGTATGTGTGTGTGTGTGTGTGTCCTGTGATGGGTTGGCATTCCATCCAGAGTGTATCCTGCCTTAATGCCCATAGACTCCTGAGATAGGCACAGACTCCCCGTGACCCGAGGGAAGATTCATAAACTCATTTAAAATCTTCATATTTAAAAAAAATCTAATAACATTCTCAAATGTGATCTCATGATTTTACTGTTGATTCTTAATGAAGAGGATCTTTTGTTTTCTCGTTTCTAATTCTGCTGTTTTTCATATATGTTTTGACGAGACAAACATGTAGATGTAGATGACCAACATTCAACAATGAAATCACAATTCATCTTGTAAATGTAAATGGTGTGTAGAAACACATTGGCATTATTTTGCATAGTGATATTTTTGTGTAGCGATTTGTATAGTATTAAAAATGAAAACTTACATGGTGTAAAGTAGACATTTCCATTGGCAGTGAAACTCAAGAGTAAATCAAGTGACCTGTGTATAGTGAACTTTCGAGTCGACTAGAGTCGAGACTTTTCGGGTCTCTTGTCATTGAATGATTAGCACTTACTCTTTGTCCTGGTGTCTCATTAAGATGTATGATCCCTGTCACAAGGAATGGGAAACTGGGGACCTGCTCAATCAGTGATGATACATCTCTTCCTGGCACCCCTATGGTTTATCTGCCATAATTATTCCCTGTCACGGGTGAACGGTTTGCCTTTGTCCCCTAATTGCATTAATTGCGAATGAACTGGTGGGACATGATGGATGGGACAGGAAATGACAAGTTCTTCGGTCGTGAGCTCGACAGATGCAGACGTAGTTGTTTTATGACCTCGGAGAGCCGCGGCGTTATAACAGGGGAATTTGACCTTCTAAAGATCGAAGTCAGATATATGTACACATCATTGATAGATTTATACATTATTATTATTAAACAAGACGTTTCATGTCAAATGGCTTTATTGTTCCTCCAAGACCAAGAGGCTACAAAAATAAATAGCGTGTGTACACAAATACCATTGCAAAATGAATCATATTTTCCAACAGAATAATCCGTGTGTCATACGTGTAATACAGGGATGCAAGTGCGGAGATTTTTTAATAAATCGTAGCGCAACCAAAACACGAGCGAGAAACTCATGAGCAAGGTGAATCACCTGGCGGAGGTGAATTGATTCAGCGGATGCAGTGATTCATATCGATTCCGTGGAACAACATGGAGCAAAGCTGTGGCTTTTTGGTATAAACAGTGTGTAATTTAATGCAATAGTTAATGAATGAAAATGTTATTAATTCCCCGTAATAAACACACACACGCCTTTTCAAGATTAGTTCACTTTTGACACTTATAGACACCGCCTTCCAATAAACGCACGCCGTTCTCTCAACTTTCTTTGCTGACTTCGTTGTCTTTCTGTACAATATTCTATACTGTAATGCAACACGTTTGACCCTTTTTGTTAAACTTTTTTGACTCAAGGTTGTATATAGTAAAGTAAAGCCTTTATTTGTCATATATATATATACATCACAGCACAGAGAAATTCTCATATCCCAGCTTGTTTGGAAGCAAGTGTCAGAGCGCAGGGTCAGCCATGATACGGCGCCCCCTGGAGCACAGAGGGTTAAGGGTCTTGCTCAAGGAACCAAGAGTGGCAGCTTAGTGATACCGGGGCTCGAACCTCCCCGACCTTCTGAGCAGCAGCCCAGCACCTTAAACCACTGCGCTACCAACCCTCCCCCCTCCCTCTCTCCCTATATGCGAAAGGATAAATAAATAAATAAAACACACAAAACAAGGGGCACGGTGGTTGAGTGGTTAGCACGTTCGCCTCACACCGCCAGGGTCCGGGTTCGATTCCCGTCTCGGCCATGTGTGTGTGGAGTATGCATGTTCTCCCCGTGCCTCAGGGGTTTTTTCTCCGGGTTCTCCGGTTTTCTCCTCCCGGTCCAAAAAAAAACATGCACGGTAGGTTGATTGGCACCTTGGAAAATTGTCCCTAGTGTATGAATGTGTGTATGTGTATGTGTGTGTGTGTGTGTGTGTCCTGTGATGGGTTGGCATTCCATCCAGGGTGTATCCTGCCTTAATGCCCATAGACGCCTGAGATAGGCACAGACTCCCCGTGACCCGAGGGAAGATCGGATAAAAGGGGTATAAGATGAATGAATGAATGAATGAAGTTAAGTGAACTGGTGTGTGTTGAACACACAAAACAAGTGGAGATTAAATGACGGCCTCACATTCCTTATGCTGATATATATTTAATCTGTCTTTTATGGATTATTATTAAAATCAGGATTCTCTTTCTCACAATCACACACACACACACACACACACACACACACACACACACATCATCCAAAACAATGTAATTGCAAGACTTTCATTGAAGCGCTTGATCTGTCCTTAATTATGAGCAATAATGACTTAATCAGTCAAATCATAACAGCGTAATAATATGCGCCCAAACTAACAAGGCCGTGTTTGGACTACGAAACAAATGAAGATGTGCAGCAAAAGGGTGATGCGCCATTTAGTCTCCATCCAATTAGAGATCATCTGTCTTTATCATGTGTTATTTTTCTCTCATTAATGTGATGAGCAAAGCCATTAGGAGGTTCTCGTTTTCCTCCCATCAGTCACTGATCCAGAACAGGGTGACGTGGAGAAGGAATGGTGTGGTGGGGGGGGGAGGGGGTAATGACATAAGCATTCAGTGCAAAATAAATAAAGAAAGAAAGAAATGTAGACGCTTAATAAACAATGCAGATTCTTCCGTGTACAATGATATTTTTGAGTTGGAAATGGATTAGGCCAAGCAAAAATTGTATTGCAGGTTGCAGTCATTCTAGATACGCCTATCATGCCTTACGATGTTATCTCATATAACTTCATTAAAAGAGATAATTAAATAGATTAAAAAAATACCATGTATTGTAAATAAGCCTATGCCAAGCAAGTTCAAGCACTAATTTGACATCTCTAATGATCTTCATTATTTAGACACCAAACAAGTATTGGCTTATTACTATCATTTTGGATTTTTCTGAATCTAAATAGTACTCAAGGTAGTTGTGTTATTTCTTTTGGAAATCATAAGTTAAGTGAATGGGGCACGGTGGCTTAGTGGTTAGCACGTTCGCCTCACACTGCCAGAGTCCTGGGTTCGATTCCCATCTCGGCCATGTGTGTGTGGAGTTTGCATATTCTCCCCGTGCCTTAAGGAGGTTTTTCTCCGGGTTCTCATGCATGGTAGGTTGATTGGCACCATGGAAAAATTGTCCCTAGTGTATGAATGTGTGTGTGCCCTGCGATGGGTTGGCATTCCATCCAGGGTGTATCCTGCCTTAATGCCCATAGACGCCTGAGATAGGCACAGGATCCCCGTGACCCGAGGGAAGATCGGATAAAGCGGTAGAAGATGAATGAATGAATGAATGAAGTTAAGTGAACTGGTGTGTGTTGAAGCAAGTGTGTGTTCAAACTAAAGCCATGTAAACTAGTATAAATAGGCAGCATAGAGGAGCATAGAAATTTACATACAGCTTCTACACAACATATATATATATATATATATATATATATATATATATATATATATATATATATATATATACTGTATATATAAAAAATTTGTAATCTTTATTCATTTTCAAAAATAACTGTAATTTAATTACACTTTTTTCTCAGTAACTGTAATGAATTACTGCTACTTTTATTTTGTTATTAAACTACGTAGAGAGGTTACATGTAACTAGTTACTCCCCGACACTGTATATATATATATGTGTGTATGTAAAAATACCTAAATAATAATTGTAATTGTAATAATAACACCGCAAATGTATTTTTTTAAAGCAATATATATTTTTCAGGAGTTTCAACACTTCATTATTCATTTCATTCCTTCATATAATTCATTATTGTGTTTAAAGATACGCATATATATTTTTTTTTGCTAGCTTTATTAAGATCTAAGTTTCCACAGATCTTTGTTTTGCATTATTTAAAAAAAAATTTTTGAACAGAAACATGACAAAAAAAAAGAACTAGGTATGGTTAAAAACCATGAATTTTACTTATTGATACACCCCTAGGGTTTTTGTAGGATAGTTGAGGTTAAAGAACAGCTTATTAAATCTCAATGTGAACAATCTGGGGAGATCGAGTTCTACACAACGCAACGAGGGGAGGTGGGAGCCCAGTGGTTAAGGTGTTGAACCGGAAGATCACGGGTTCAAACCCCACCACCACCATCAAGCTTGCCACTAGTGGGCCCTTGAGCAAGGCCCTTAATCCCTCAATTGCTCAGTTGTAAGTCGCTCTGGATAAGGGCGTCTGCTAAATGCTGCAAATGTAAAGGTAAACGTGTTATTAAATTCTAGTTACTTTCGAACATGTTAAAGATTACAAATCCAAAAGAACCCCTCCCCCACACACACACAATTGACTCAAGATGTTATTATAATCAAGTGCCACCTAGTGGCCGAATTAAAGTAATCAAAAACGTGAATAGGGTCATTTGTAATATCTAACCTATTACTGTCAGACTCTGGGCCTTGAGTGTGTGGATCACTAGGGGTCGCCACAAGGCCCTTTTGTTCCCTATGCCCTATTCCCTGTCCCCTACCCCGTAATTTATCCCACCTGCTCCTTGTTTCTTTTTGTTATAAGTTCCCCACCCTTTCCTTTCTCATTGGTTTGGACCACTGCACGCTGGGTTCGAGCCCTGCTCTCGAACCCAACAGAGTGGTCCAAATAGAAACGAGGAGCAGGTGGGATAAATTAGGGGGTAGGGGACAGGGAATAGGGCATAGGGGGAAAAGGCCTTGTGGCGACCCCTAGTGGTCCACACAGTCAAGGTCCAGAGTCTGACAATTACATTTCCATAGTACGAACTACGAACAACAACAACAATTATATGATTTCGTCGCTCTCTGAGAATCCTGATAAAGAACACTTGCTTCACTTATCCTTTACTTCTGGAAGACAAGCCTCCAACTGAAGCCAATTTACTTCAGGATTATAAAGGTGGAACGTGTCAATCATCAAAAGTCATAAAACTCTCGAAAAAAAAAATGAGTTTGAACTCATAACCTTATAATCTCTGTCTCTTTCTCTCTGTCAAGCTCCTGCTCTCTGGTCCAGAAGCCTCATTCCTCATTCCAGCCTCATTCAACTTTCATAACCTGAAAATCACTCCTGCTAAGGATAGCATAGACAGCTCAAAGATCAACGTAAGATCATCATCATCAACATCATCATCAACGGCGTTTTATATAGAAACCAGAATGATGTCTGTAGAAGTTTTCTTTCTTTGTAAGGCGTCTTACGCGTCGACTTTTTGATACCGAAGACAAACGAACAACACAATAAAGGTGTCTAAATAAAATAATAAAGGCAAATATTGCGACAGATATTCCATTTGCCAAAGTGATAACTCTAATGATGCTTTTACTCGAGATCCTGTCAGCGCAATTAGCACTTTCCTTTGCATACACAGTACACAGAAAATCATTTTTAATTGCAATCTGGTGTCACCCAGGTGAGGATTGTTCCCTTCTGAATCGTGCTCCTCTTACACATTGCTTCTAATGCCGCTTTAGGGAGTTAAGCATTGTATAAATAAAACTGAACTGAAAATGATCTGGATCTCAGAGCCTTAACCACTAAGGGACCACTTACCTCGCCTCGACGTGAACTGGCGCATAAAGTCGGCAGTCATTACGCGCCTTATATGGTATAAAGCCTGGCGCTGCTGATTAACCTCGACACAGAACTGATCGAGGCTTATAATGAAGGACATTTTACCCAGAAAAATTCAGCTTATCCCCCTCCCCCCATCACAGCAATCTGCTGGTAAAATCCTGTTGCTGTCAATTTCATCCTCACCTTCACCAGTTATCTCTTCACTATGAGTCGGGATGTAAATATTTACTCACAGATATGGGTAAGTTAAGGGTGTGTGTGGTGGCCTACTACTGCTAAAATATCTATCTATCTATCTATCTATCTATCTATCTATCTATCTATCTATCTATCTATCTAT
>JACRUU010000006.1:12308246-12318246 GCA_030449085.1 Kryptopterus vitreolus | reverse complement strand
TCTTTTAGAATCCATCACACACACACACACACACAACACACACACACACACAATGTAATGCCAACAAGGCACATTTATACATACTCTATGGCCCTTCATAGTCCTTTACACACAGATCCCCCTTTAGGGCAACACAGTCTCTCTCTCCCTCTTTTCTCTCTCTCTCTCTCTCTCTCTCTCTGTCACACACACACACACACACACACACACACACAAACACACCACACAAACACCATGTTGTTTTTGTTTACACAAGCTGTCCTGACTGTCTGTACAGGTCATTGTTTTCATATTTTCAAATAGATCACAGACCGTATCATTCTTCTATAGACTTAAGATAATTCTATAATTAAAAACAAAACACAAAAACGTCCCCAACATACTCTCACACAGCAAACCCCACAATATCTGACCTCACGATGTGCCTGTCCCCATTTTATTCAAATAATAACCTCGACTCCATTTTAGCCCAAAGGTGTTCAACTGACCTGAGGTCAGAGCTCTGCAGATCCGCTCTTTGACTCCACCCACTCCCAACCGGGATTTATAGAAGTGGACGAACCATTCATTAGAATCATAAAGGTATGCGCTCCCTTTTTCATTGCTTGTGTTTGGGTGAGCACCGCTTACACAAATTCAGCATAAGCTTTCCACTGAAAAATAGTGATCTAATGTCTATGTTTGAGGCGTTGCCCTTTCAATATATACTGTATAGTTTGTTATAGTTATTTTACATAGTTATGAACCAGCCAGGAATGTACCGAACATCTGCAAACATCCCGATTCCTTTAGTGAAGTACCACCTTTGGTATTGCAGAATATTCATATTGCACTTCTTTAGATTTCATGTCATCGGAAGGACATTATTCCTAGTCACACACTACGCACTCACACTCTTAATAACACCCAGATGAGGACGCATGTCTCCTAACTATGTTCGTAAGATATAAGCTATAAAAAAATAGTTAGAAAAACAACAGTATAAAATAATACTGTTGTGTATACAGTAAGTACTGTATTTACCATGGTTAATACTTGTGTGGATGGTGGGAGGAGGAGGAGGTGGTTGGCATTACATGAGTATTACACATTTCGCTACGCCGTGTGGCCGTTGTTCCATGAATAGCTCCATGTATAGCTAGCGGTATGTTTTGAATCAGAATTTTCTGAGAGAGAGAGAGAGAGAGAGAGAGAGAGAGAGAGAGTAGAACATCTGTCTATATCTCTATCTATCTATCTATCTATCTATCTATCTATCTATCTGTCTATACACACACACACACACACACACACACACACATATATATATATATAATGCTAGATTCCTTTTAGTATACTTCCTACACTCTGTACTGCTGTAATAGGGAAATTTCCCTCCGGGATGAATAAAGTGTTCTATCTGTCTATTACTCAGCTGCATCCATCAACCGCTGCACTCAATGCCTGCACAATATCCAGTGACTTCATTCTGCTCTCCAAAATAGTGCACAAACCACAGACTCCGGCTGCTAAGGATTACTGTCTACCTTTTCACATGCCGGACACTTCTACTGTATTCCTGTTTTCCTATTAAAACTGTAACCCTGTGGGTGAAGAGAGCGGAAAAAAAAGAAGAAAAGTGGAAGTACAAAATGAGAAAAATAGCAATTGATCTATTCAGGGCGTGAAAACCTCAACACCGAGGACAGAGCCATCAGAATACTAATGGCTACAAGGTGTTTTCAGCGGTGCAAGATCACGACACCAAAAAAATCCCATCGCAAATCAATTCCAATTTGTCATAGGGACATGGATGGGTCATTTTCTGTGTCGTGAACGTTCTTATAGGATTAAGATGAGAAGAAGAGGAATACAACGTGCTTCCCGGGAGAACGGGAATGCATCTAATGAATGCATTTTTTTTTTATTGATGCTTGGATAGTGGCTGTATGAGATGTGTGTGTGTGTGTGTTTTTGTGAGGTGTTTCAGAAGGTTAGAGGTCAGATGTTATTCACTCTTATGCTCGCTAAACTATAGTGACCTGAATCATATAGTGCAAAATAATTGCCCTGACCTTGAGGGCTTTTAAAGGATAATATATCAAATAAAGTCAGTTCATGCAAAGTGAATAATAATTAAACAACAACAACAACAAAAAGAATACTACAACAAGTATATGGATTGAAACGAAAAGAGATGCATTCCTTTATTGTTTAGTTTTATATTTATTTGGGGAAAAAATGTACAAAATTTCTTATACCCAATCTAGCTGTCACGGCTCTCTCTCTCTCTCTCCTCGCTCGGCCCTGCTCTTTTCACACACACACACACACACACACACACACACACACACACACACACACACACACACACACACACACACACACACACACACAAATCACCCTCACCTGTTCTCTCGCTCTTCCCTCTCTTTCCACACACACACACACACACACACACACACACACAAACACACTAAACAGGCTCAGGTGTTCCTGATCCTCTCCCTCTCCATCTCCCTTCATATAGCCCGGCTCTTCCTTCATTCCCCGTCCGGGCTCGTAAACACTTGGTTAGTGTCGCGGACCCGTTCCAGTTCGATATATATGCCTAACCTTTTCTCTGCTCCTGTTCCCAGTCTGTTTCCCGTTTTCCGCTCTGTTTCCCGATTCCGGACTTCCAAGTCCGGTTCCTGCTCTCCGGTACTCCCGGTGACCACGGCGCGCAGCGCGTAAGGCTCCCAAGCCTGTCTGGCCGCTCTTTTGAGCGGCGTCTCCTCAGTTTTGGACTATTTAAATAAATCCTTTGTTTTTGAATTCCCGTTTCCCCGTGTGTCTGTGCAGCGCACCACCACCGTTACACTAGCACTATAGGAAATACAGAATATTACAATAAAAAAATATATAATGAAACATTAATGAAATAATTTTAAAAAGAAACATGTGGAGATACATTTAAATAACTGTGAAAACATTTAAACCCTGTGAAAAATGAAAATCCAAATGACTGAGAAAATCAAAATGACAATCATGTAATGACAAACAAGTCCATTTAAGTGCTAATTATCTGCAAATGTGAATCAGGTGCAAATCAGTGCAGGAGCTGATGGAAGTGTAGACTGTGTCATAGACAGAATCCCTCTCTCAGTGTGTATTTCTCAGCGCGGCAAACATTGTTTTCTCTCATGTCTCCATCCGTATCATGGCATTGGTTTGTTCTCTTAATGTGCTCACCTGTATCCTGTTCTTCCTTGACTGCGAGGTCACGTCTATTCCATTGTGCATTCGCGATTTCTACTTTATCCCCTTTTGTCATTGCTCACTTGTGTCATGATTATGACTATGGCCTGGATTTACCACAATAAAGAAAACAACAGCAACAACAACCAAAAAAAAAAAAAACAAAAAGGTGTCTTACCTCATCCCACAGCATGTTACAGGAGTTTTTGATAAGAAATAGGTTATTGGGTTGCCCAGACGTCTGTAGAAACGCCTACAGTTTTTCTGTCAACCCACACTGCTAATTCAGTAAGCGTTTAAAACAGACATGTGAAGATATACAAAAAATAGGGCACCTAAGACTGCTTTTTTTTTTTTTTTTTTTTACATAAAACTTAAAAAAGGTAAAAGAAAATGTCAAAAAAAAAAAGAGTTTCAGTCTGTCCCTAAACGACATGCGTAAAGTACACACAGGTACATGTGAATAAGATGACATAGAAATCTGTAAAAAAAATGTTTAGTCAAATATTAATGTGTATATAGTGTTCGCCTTGAAAAGCCAAGCAAACTAATTACCGTAAATTCTGGACTATAAAGCGCACCTGGAATAAGCCGCATCTGCTCTATTTAAAAAAAAAAAAAAAAAAAATCATAAAAATAAGCCGCACCTGCATAAAGCCGCATCCGCTTTTGACTTGTAAATGTACATGTATGTACCTAAATAGATCCTTTCCTAACCTGTATTTTAACACGGTGTAACGGTGGACGCTGCACAGAGACGCGGAGATCCGGAATTCATACAAAACAGGATTTATTAGAATAAAGAACTCAGGAGACGCCGCTCAAACGGAGCGGCCAGACAGGCTAGGGAGCCTTGCGCTCTGCGCGCCGTGGTACCGGGAGTACCGGAGACAAAGGTTAGGCATAAACATATATCGAGCGTCCGTGTCCGCGACACTAGGTATGTGCTACGAGCCCGGACGGGGATTGTAGAGTGAACCGGGCTTATATCGGGAAAGGGAAAATCAACAACAACTTTGGCTGATTTGTGCGTGTGCATGTCGCTGTTTGTGTGTGTGCGGCGCGCGCGCCGTGTGTGTGTGTGTGTGTGCGTGTGGTGTGTGTGTGTGTGCGCGTGTGGCGCGCGTTGGGGTGTGTGTGTGTGTGACATGTGTGTGTTGTGGGTTGTGTGTGGGGGGGGGGGGGGGGGGGGGGGGGGGGAGCAGGGGAGGAAAGAGAGAGAAAACTTTACTGATTAAAACGGGACAGAACCAAGAGAAAATAAGCGCTATTTACAGTATTTATCTTCATTTCTCCTGTGTGAAATGACGTCACCTTAACCTTGTAAAGATAGAGTTTGTCCTCCTTCTATCCGCTTCTACCCACTTATATCTGCTAAAGAGGAACTAGCGCATTCTTCTTCTTTGCTTTTATTTTGTGTTAGTTTTGATTCTAATTCCGGTTAGAGCCCCTAGCGGTCTGGAAAAAATCTGCAGAAAGCCGCACCTTATTATTAGCCGCATGGTTCAAAACCTAGGAAAAAAGTAGCGGCTTATAGTCCGAAATTTACGGTATGTTTTGATTAGAAAACAGATCGATAAAGGAATCCGCGATTTCGATATTTGCTAGCATGCAAATTAGTTCAATTCTATTACACTAAAAATAAGTGGATTCTTTGGATAATGTTTGATTTCTCATTCGTTAAACATTAATATGTGGATAAATAATGATCCTAATAATGATTTGTACCTCAGTGGACAGTGTCTATGAAAAGTTCGTCCAAGAAGGAATGGTGAACAATGGTGAACAAGCGACAGCGTCATAGGCGGACAAGACTCGTTGATTAACGAAGAACAAATATTTCGTTACCGTACTTAAGTAGAAATTTTGGGTGTCTGTACTTTACTGGAGTAATTATTTTTCAGCCGAAAAAAAATAAATACAATTAATTCAGATAAATTGCTCCATAGGGTGATTGGATGAGAAGTATAAACATATACCGTTATGACACCCTATTGGCTTATTGGCTAAATACTGCAAATGCAAATGCAAATGCTTGTACATGATCCATCGCACTTGCACACGACAAAAATCGTGTAACACTCCAGCAAGGACGTAACCAGTGTTGGGGGGTCGATACTCGAAAAAAGATGATTTCTTAAAAGTGAATATTTCTCCACTTCTTTCTCATTTATCAAACGTGTGCTTTCTCTTCGTCCTCTGCAAATAAAGAGAAAGTTGTAGAAAGACATTTGAATAAATTAGCAATTGCGATTGCTTTTGGCCTTAGCTGTTGTCCTTAATGGCATCCCCCACGCCCCTTACATTACTTTTACTTTTATACTTTAAGTAGTTTTGAAACCCAGTACGTTTACACTTTTCCTTAACTAAAAACCTGAGGAAGTTTCTTTACTTCTACCTGCGTAACGAATGGCAATACTTGTGATAGAATGGAGTCACAATGCATCAGGGTCCGGATTGTTTTGGTTGTAAAAGATGGACCAAAACACTATCAGTTCATAAAGTTATGTCTAACCAGTGTGCATGAATATTTAATGAATAAAAAAAAAACAATAAACAAAAACATTGTTCATAAACTAGCATAAAAATGCTTGAAACTTTTTAGTTAACTGTTAGTTAGCTAAGTGTATACGTAGCCACAGAGTCATTAGCATCATGATAAAGCTATCTAGTGCTAACTGGCTAGTTTCTGAATGCAGTCACTTTGTAGGTTTTGTTAACTTGCGCTAAATCAGGTTAGTTATCAGCCAAAACTTGGCAGTAGATAGGCAAAAACTTAGATTTAGGCAAACTAGGCAAAACTTAAAAATTTAGCATAACTAGCTCGATACCTATCTAGCTTCCCAATTGATATGAAAAGGCAGATGGGCTCTACCGTGTGTACACAAATACATTCGCACATATAGAATGCCTCGTAGATCAACATAGCTAATGAGGTATACAATGAAATGATCAATCTACTGCGTTTCTGGGTCTTCTTCTTTTTTTTTGTGTTTCTTACATTGTCCTAATTATGTCTTAACCCTAATTAAGTAGTCCAGACAGGAAACAGGCATAATTACTGCTACAAGGCCTCTCAACGCAACGCAGGCTGAAGAAGCAGTTCTCACCGAAAGATGTAATCTCCTGTTGACTTTTCTGACATGTGCATTCACAGCACATAAGAGTAGCTAATTAAGAAGTGTTCTGGTTGGGTAATGAAGGAGGAGGGAAGTGTAGAAAGGAGATAGCGAGTGAGAGAGAAGGAGTGAGTGAGCGTGTGAGAAAAGAGAGCGAGGGTGTGTGTGTGTGTGAGAGAGAGAGAGATCACATCTGTATGTTTCGATGTTAGAATAAGTATGTTTATTACTATCTTCACTTTCCTGTAATGTTCTGGTAAGACTGTATTTGTATGGTATATATTCGTGTCAATATATCTTGATGAAGTAAATTGGAGGGAAAAAAATTGAAAGAGGGAGAGAGAAACAGAGTGAGATAGAGAACTTGCGATATATTCATGTTGCCATGTCCATTGTTGCTTTGTACATATTTGTGTATGTAGGCGGGTTTTTATTTCTTTATGAGGTCAAAAAGCCAGTATATATATATATATATATATATATATATATATATATATATATATATATATACTATACAAGCAAGAGAGAAACAAATATTCTTAATATTATTCTTTAGAAAAAAAAATATGGTGTTATATTTAAAACAGCGAAAGTGTTTCCCTTCAGGAGAGATTTAGTGTTAGGATATTTATACATTAATAATTATGATATAGAACATCCTCACGAGAGAATTAAGACAAATATGTGTGTGTGTGTGTGTGTGTGTGTGTGTGTGTGTGTATGAGAGAGTAAAAAAAAACCCTTCTTTAAAAACCCAAAATGATCACTAGAACTTTTCTTGGCCCAGTGCTCTATTCTTATTATTTCCACCACTGTTAAGTATAAAGACACCTTTCAAGGTAGTGAAATTACAGCATTGCCATGTGTGGAAGACGCACTCGTGATCGTTTTTACGCCCATGAACACAGCCATATTTTTTGGTAATTGTAAGACAGGGCTGAATTCGGAAATGCGTAATACATTATCCGGAGCTGCACCTATCAAATGCGGTCTCGTTCCCTTTTAAAAGACACAAACAGCAAAGCATTTAGAACGTGTCCGGCGCTGCACGGTAACATTTGAAGGAGGAGACCCGAACCTGTATACAACATGATGTCATCCTGTGCACACATCCACCTCCAATCATTTGCATTCATTGGTGTGCAAGATTTTACATTTTACAGGGATGGCATTTGGCAGAGAAACTGATGGTTAAGGGCCCTGCTCAAGGGCCCGCCAGGGGGGCGGTGGTGGGATTTGAACCTGCGATCTTCCAGTCAGGAGACCAATGACTTAATCATGGAGGAATTTTGAAAGTTCAAAAAGCATACCCCTATATTGCCACAAACTTTTGTCTTTTTAATATATTTCAGCTGTCAAAGTTAACACATAATTAACGTGTTAAAGCAAATTCACTTTAACACACAAATGTTATTAACGCGTGATTAACGCGGCATGCATTAATATGTGAGTGATCTGCTCCTTCACTCTGCATTGTGTGACTGAATGAACGACAACAAAGAACAAACGAATAAAGAAACTTCACTCGCGCTTTCTAAATTTCCCCGAATTACACCTACTAGCGTATTCGCAACACTACTCGCTATATTAGCGTATATTATTGTATGGAACCTTACGCAAGCGCATTCCCAAATCCTTATTACGGAATAAAGTGCATTTTTCTTTCGTGAATGTGAATGCGATTTTGCATAAAAGCAACCGGAACAGAATTCTTAAAGGAGCCATGTCCCATATTTTACAAATAAAATAGTAGTAACACAGTAACATGGAAATGAATGAGAAATTAATTAATTAACAGGAAACTAATAATAAAGGGATAATTTCCACATAAAATAATCAATAATTTTATTAAAGGGAGATATTTGGATTGACATTTATATAATTACATATAATATGTTAGTTAGTTATTAGAAACATGAAAAGTCTGATTGGTATTATTGTCATATTAATATTACAATGTATATTTTATTGTTTGGAACGAACGCACAATTGTTGTACAAATACAAAGCGGGAAAAAAAATCAATACAGTTTATTCTAGCGAAAAATTGTAATTTAGAAGGACACAAATATCCGATTTGTACAGATGGATTTGAAAAAGTGTTTGGTAAGAAGAGTGAATATTTATTTATAAAAAAAATACAAAATAAAAATGATGACATAAGCATACGGAACAAAAACGATGCACTGAAATAGCATTTTTTTTTCTTTTGCTGTATGTTTATTAGAAGAATTCCATGCAGACGCTATTTCAGAGTGTTTACTCTTGTGTTTGATCATTACGCAGAGCTGCGACTTAATAAAGCGTGAAAGTCAAAGTGCGTTATTGTTCCTTATTTTCGCTCGGTTCTGCTGCATTTGCATCGTCGAGTAATTTCTATAACTTTCTAAAAATGATTTGAGCTGGTATTTCAATTTGCATCTCCTCCGCCTCCCCTCTGAATTACCTTCCTCGACGAATTCTTATTCGTCCTGATTATCTCCTCTCTTCATTCTCGCACGTGTCTCTTTCCCTTTAGCTCCGTGCACCTGCCTCCCATTGCTCCCCACAACCCCCATCCACCCCCCCTCCCCGCCACCTTTTTTTGTTATAATGGAAACTGTCTTATTTCTGTTATTCTCTCAGGCAGAACCGACGATTGAAAGGTCGGCGCCCCACCTTTATCTGTACCTTACTACACTGATTAACTCCTTCTTTTCTGCTCCAGACGCTTTCTCTATCTCCAATGATGTTTTTGGAGCTTTATTGTAATATATAATCATAAAAGAGTTATACAAAACAGTCATGCATATGAAATAATCTTTATACAGCACTATATGTTATATTTGCATTTTGTTTGTAGAAAATGATTGCATCATCAGTGTTTGGGAGTAGCTAGTTACATGTAACGGCGTCGCGTTATTTAATTACAAAATAAATGTAAACAGTAATTTGTTACAGATATTTCCCAAAAAAAAGTGTGGAATTAAGTTACGGATAAACTTATGAAAATGTTAACGATTACAAATAGGGTTACATCTGAACAATTTCCTGTAAAATCTGCTGCAGTTTCAGGTCGGAATTTTTTTTTTTTTTTTTTCCGAGGATTTGAAACAGTTTTTTTTAGAATGTTAACTCAAAGCGCCACCTTGTGGACAAATGAAAGTAATCACAAAGTCATCAGTGACTTTACTTTTGTAAAGTCATTGAAAAGTTACACTATTTATTACATTATTTTGTATAGAATCATTAGTTATCTATTACATTTTAGTGTGAGAGAGACATTCTACTAATATAATTGAATATTTTACTAATATTATTAATATTACTGATATATTACTAATATTACTATTAATTACTTTTATTTACTTATTTATTATAACTATTACCTTATTAAATCTATAGTTATTTTATTACATTTTATTCTAGTTATATTAAAGTACATTATTATCATTTTTTTGTTATTTCCAACTGTTCTCTATATGTCGATATGTCTATATGTTTGATGCTTTGGCAGCCCGTATTTGACCTGTCCTATGAATCTTGAATCATGAATCTTGAGACAAAATGACAAAGAGAGAGAGAGAGAGGAGAGAGAGAGACGGAGAGAGAGAGAGAGAGAGAGAGAGAGAGAGAAAGAGAGAGAGGCCCTTGTTATCACACATTCAATGCAACATGAACTTT
>JACRUU010000006.1:12278246-12305746 GCA_030449085.1 Kryptopterus vitreolus | reverse complement strand
GCTTTTCGGTCCTGTTTAACATATCAGCAATCTTTTATTACGCTGCAAATAAGACGGGGATCTCTGGGGGGAAAAAAAAGAAAGGGAAAGATGTAGGATATACAGTATGACTACATTAAGAAACTAGGAAATTGGATAAAGAGAAGTAGATTAGTCAGGAGACACAAAATACAGAGACTAGACAGTTTTTTTTTTTTTATTAGATAAGAAAGAAACGTATACAGTGTAGGAAATTATGGAAAACAAGTATAAAATCATATATATATATGATTATTATATATCTATATATATATATATATATATATATATATATTTTTTTTTTTTTATTCATTCATTCATCTTCTACTGCTATATCCGATCTTCCCTCGGGTCACGGGGAGCCTGTGCCTATCTCAGGCGTCTATGGGCATTAAGGCAGGATACACCCTGGATGGACAATCACACACACATTCATACACTAGGGTCAATTTTTCCAATGTGCCAATGAACCTACCTTGCATGTTTTTGGGCCAGGGGGAAAAACCCCATGTGGCACGGATGAGGACGGGGAGAACAGAGAACATACAAACTCCACACACACATGGCTGAGACGGGAATCGAACCCTGACCCTGGCGGTGTGAGGCGAACATGCTAACCACTAAGCCACCGTGCCCCCTTATCAACAAATTTCTGCACTTTCTACCTCTGAGTGTTCACAATTTTGAATAGGAACAAATCCTTTTTTTGCACAACGCACAACATGGTGGACACTAATGTGAAGTGTGTATTGTCTTGTGTTCAAGCCCCCCCATTCTTTTTCTTTGTTTCTTTTCTTTTTTTTTTCTCTATTAGTTTTAGTTTAGAATTATGTAGCTGTTAAATGTTGTTGTCTGTCGTAGCACCTTAGTCCTGTGGAAACGTAACTTTGATTGACTTTCTACTGCACTGTATATTGTTGAAATGACAATAAAGCCAACCTGACTTGACTTGCAACCAAACAATGGTTTAAAATTATCTGCTGTAGTTTCCAATCGGAATTTTCGCCTCAGTCATGGCCAGTTTCCGCCATGCAGGCAGCTCTGTCCAAATTACCTAATTACCAGGGAAGGTTATCACATGATTCCTAAAAAATAATAAATAAATAAATAAATAAATAAACACTGCACACACTGGGAACATCCCATCCATTTCCCCCATGCCTGAGCTCCCATACACCCGTACCTTTAACATTCACATTTCTGACATTTAGAAGATTAGCGACTTTTTATCTCGTTTATACAGCGGAGCAGGTGAGGGTTAAGGGCCTTGCTCAAGGATGAGGGACAGAAACTCATGAATTGCTGATCGGAGGCCCGACACCAGAGCCCTTGAGCTAGCACTTTCCCATGACTGTCTTGTGTCTCTGTAGTTGATAGCGGGGAGAAAATATGCATTCGATTTTTTCCTCACACGTGCTTCCAGCGATGGGCCGAGATGGCCTGATCTATGGAAGATATCGTAAAATGCTTTTCTGTTGTGCCGCGAGGGAACCGAACAACTGGACATGCTTGAAGCGAGAGCCAATCTCATCAAAGAAGGGATTTTTGAGGCACCTTCAACAAATATACAAGTGTTGGTACAGCGATGGAAAGTTAGATGCGATGATTTGATCAAGAATAACCTTGGTGCAACTGTTGCTTTAATCTCCTGCTTAAATCTCATGAAAGAAAATGCCAACTGGGCATGGTGTTGTCTCATCAAAGAAAGCTTTTTTTTTATTTTTTCATTTCCGTCGGAAAAACATCCTGTGATGACATCACGCAGACCAAACGCTCCGACGCACCCGAACAAAGAGTTTCCAAAAGCATTGATGGATTATTAAACATTCTCTCCTGAGATAAAGGTTCATATATGGGGTATGTAGACACATAAGCTTTATGACATATTTATCTTTATGACATACGCATGGTACACACCCACACATGGGTGTGTAATGCGATTGCCGGGATAAGAAACAATTAGGCAAGTGTGTCACGTGCTACTGCACGAATGCGTAGGATAAACATCTCAGAGAGATTTGATTTATTTATTAGGCCTGACTCAGAGAGAGAGGAGAGAGAGAGAGAGAGATGTGTTGTATGGACTCTGAAGCACTTTACCACTTTATTTCAGTTAACCAACCAGTTTGAAAAGCGGTGAAACATGAAGTATCGTGTAATCTATACACAAAATACTTCCAGTGATGGGAAGGTTACTTTAGAATTAAGGATTACAAATGACTCGCTTCACAATAGTGTAACTTTTTTTATTAGTGTTGACTTTTTGATTCATTTCATTTGTCCACTAGGTGGCGCTTTAAGTTAACGTTGTAGGAAAGAAATTTCCTAAGCAACTGTAATTTAATTGCACATTTTCTGTCAGTAACTGTAACGAACTATTTTGGTAATAAGTTACATAACACCATTGCAACACTGTATTACCGCAGAATGTAGGAAGATTTGTTTGTAAAAAAGGTTTGTTTTCATGTAAAAACGCTTCTCATGTAGTAGAACATATTAATAACATAATTACAAAATAATTTGTATAATGTTATACAAAATAATGTTTTTTCACTGTAACTGTAATGGATTACTGTTACTTTTATTTTATAATTAAATTATGTAACGCCGTTAACATATAACTAGTTACTCTCCAACACTGCATGTTGCATATTATATTATCCATATCCATATTATAAATATTATATATTTATCCATATTGCTCTCGAAAATTATAAATATAATTGGCTATAACTGGCTAATATATATCTATAATATATTAATATTAATATATATATATATATATATATATATATATATATAAAATCAGAAAAAAATAACGGTCACATGCATTGTGGAATGTTCGAATTCGTCATTTCTTTATTATTTTTTATCCGCTCAAAAATAAATAGATATTAATATCTTAAGTTTTACATTTACATTTACATTTGTGGCATTTGGCAGACGCCCTTATCCAGAGCGACTTACAACTGAGCAATTGAGGGTTAAGGGCCTTGCTCAAAGGCCCACTAGTGGTAGCCTGGTGGTTGTGGGGTTTGAACCTGTGATCTTCTGGTCCAGAGGCCAACACCTTACCACTAAGCCACCACCTCCCACAGTTTTGACCTCTTTTATTTGCATTTGTTCATATTGTGAACAAAACAAATGCACGTTCACATTTATGAAACAATGAGTGACAGATCAAATCAGTTTGCGTTAATACGTTATCAATGCGTTCATTTTGACGACCCTGATCTCAAGAAATAATTTTTCGATTTTGTTCACTAATTCTGAAGTTTAGGATACTTTTATGTACATATACATAATATGTTGATTTTAATTCAGAACAAACATTTGTAGAAATTAGTAACTATTGAATACATAGTCTTTCTTCAAATGTGGTTATAGCGTTTGTTAGAATTTTTATTACGTTGCATTATTACATTTTATATAAGCGTTCTTGAATAAGCCTTGTGGAGAAAGATTGGGAAAAGTTATGTGAAATCACCAGGAGGAGGTTGTTTAGGGAGTTTAACTGATAAAGTGTAAGTGAGTAGTGGGTGTGCAGGTGTTGTTGTTTACCTCTAGAATTAGCAGCGCGTTACTAAATATTCCACACGACCAATTTTCATTGTAAGATTAGTATTTATTTTGTGTTTTCTTGGATGCTGCAGTTCAGAGATTTACAGTAGCTGCCAGCTTTCTTGTGGATTTCTCATCTTGGCAGAGAAGAGGGATTATGTGTGTTAGTTTTTGAAGATTTGGAAAGACAACATTTTTTTAACATTTTCCCTGGAAACTGAATGGTGCATTAAAATCATAAACAAACATTTATGGACAACTGAATATAAGGTGATTTTGGAACATCACATAACACATGTAGTTCCCCTGTGAAGATGTTCCTAGATTTCAGAAGTCTTATGGGATATTTCTTTGCTATAGATCGAGCAGAGATGATCTAGGATCTATGATCTAGGCCTAGCGATCTAGCTATCGAGATCTATCTATGCGAGCTTATGTCTAGCGAGCGAGCGAGCTATAATCTATCGCGTGTGCGAGCGGAATTCGAGAGAGGTGGCGAGCGAGCGAGATCAGATCTAGCGATCGATCTATCTATCTATCTATCTATCTATCTATCTATCTATCTATCTATCTATCTATCTATCTATCTCTATCTAGCGAGCGAGATCTATCTAGCGATCTATCTAGCGAGCGAGCTAGCGCGCGAGCAGCGAGCGAGCGAGCTATCGACGAGCGATCTATCTATCTATCTATCTAGCGGCGATCTATCTATCTATCGAGCGAGAGCGATCATAGCGAGATGCGAGCGAGCGAGGCGGACAGAGCGAGCGAGCGATCTAGCGAGCGATCTATCTATCGAGCGATCAGGAGCGATCTAGCTATCGAGCGAGCGAGCGAGCGAGCAGATCGAGCGAGCGGCGATCGAGCGAGCGAGCTAGAGCGATCGAGCGAGCGAGGGCGAGCGAGCGAGCGATAGCGAGCGAGCGGAAGAGCGAGCGAGGACGAGCGGCAGAGCGAGCGAGCGAGCGAGCGAGCGCGAGCTCGAGCGCGCGAGGACGGAGCGAGCGAGCGAGCGAGCGAGAGCGAGCGAGAGCGATAGCGGCGAGCGAGCGAGAGAGCGGAGGCGAGCTATCAGACAGCGAGAGAGAGGAGGATGAGAGGATAGGCAGAGCGAGCGAGGATCGAGCGAGCGAGCGATGCTAGCGATCGAGGAGCTAGCGATTATCGATCAGCTATCGATCTATCGAAGAGATATCTAGAGAGCGAGCAGAGATCTATCTATCGACGAGATCTATCTATCTATCTATCGATTGGCGATAGCGAGAGAGCGAGCGAGCTAGCGATAGCGAGCTAGCTGAGCGATCTAATTATAGCGATTATCGATCTATCTATCTATCTATCTATCGATCTAGCGAGCTATCGAGCGAGCGAGCGGATCGATCGAGCTAGCGCTATCGAGCGAGCTATCTATCGAGCTAGCGAGCGAGCGAGCGAGCGAGCGAGGAGCGAGGCGATCTAGCGAGCGATAGACGAGCGAGCGAGCGATCGACTATCTATCTAGCGATCTAGCGATGCTGCGATCTATCTATCGAGCGATCAGAGAGATGAGAGAGAGAGCGATCGAGCAGCTTCTATGAGCGATCTAGTCTATCTATCTATCTGAGCTAGCGAGCTATCTAGCTAGCTATCTATCTATCTATCTATCTATCCTATCTATCTATCTATCTAATATATTTACTATCGATCTATCTATCTATCTATCTATCTATCTATCGTCCATCTATCTATCTATCTATCTATTCTATCTCTATCTATCTATCTATCTATCTATCTAGTATATCTATCTATCTATCTATCTTATCTATCTATCTTTCTATCTATCTATCTATTTCCTATCTATCTATCTATTCATAGCTATCTATCTATTCTATCTATCTTATCATCTATCTATCTATCTATTATCATATCTATCTATTATATCTTCTAATCTATCTATCTATCTATCTATCTATCTATCTATCTATCTATCTATCTATCTATCTATCTATTATCTATCTATTCATCTACAATATATCTCTCTATATATCTATCTATCTATTCTTCTTCTATCTATTATCATCTATTTATCTATCTATCTATCTATCTATCTAGCTATCTATCTATCTATATCTATCTATCTATCTATCTATCTATCTATCTATCTATCTATCTATCTATCTATCTATCTATCTATCTATCTATCTATCGTCTATCTATCATCTATCTATCTATCTATCTATCTATCTATCTATCTATCTATCTATCTATCTATCTATCTATCTATCTATCTATATCTATCTATATATCTATCTATCGATTATCTATCGATTCTTCTATCTATCTTCTACTTTATACTTCTTCTATTCCATATTATCTATTATATATCTATATCATCTACTTCTCATCTATCTATCTATCTATCTATTTATATCTATCTATCTATCTATCTATCTATCTATCTATCTATCTATCTATCTATCTATCTATCTATCTATCTATCTATCATATACATATAAACAGTCAGGTCTGTAAATATATTCCATGATGATTCAGTGAAAACACAACGCCACCTGATCTCAACTCAACCGCCAAAGGAATTTCAACATTGGATGAAGTCCACGAATCCCACATTTCGTTATTATTCACTGACCTCAAACTTATTTACAGCCTTATACAAGCAACCATTATATTCTGTCTTGATAAATCCTTGTACACAAAATACATACATTCAGTTTTTGTCCCAATATCGGTGGATATGTGTTGTTTGTGTGAGTGAATTGTGACCATATTTAAAAAAAAAAAAAAAAAAAAAAGGAGATTTTTATGTAAGTGATGTTTTTTCTTTTATACCTTACACGTAGAAACGTCATGATGTCATGCTGATTACAGCTTATGGGTAAATTTGGAACAAATTGAGCAAATGAGTAGCAAATGTTCGACAAATGATTTTGACACGTTCCATCATTCATCACTAAAATAGGATAAAGAAGCATCTGTAATTATAGACTGAAGGCTGTCATGATGATAACACTTGGTGAAGCTCTCTTGCTGAGCTGATATGGAAGTTGTTACGCAATTAACACTATTTTGTAGCAGCATATGTTCCGTTTGTACATGTATATTAGTTATCTTTTAAATATATTGAGTTCCGGTTATGAAAGAGACAATTAAGCCTTGACAGCGTGTGTGTGTGTGTGTGTGTGTGTGTGTGTTTCTTTCTGTGTGGAAAAACTATTTAAAAATGTACAAAACAGCTACAAACATGGCCATGACTCAAAATTCTTTAAATTCTTCTTTCTTTTTCCTTTCTCTCCACCTTCATTTTTTGCCTTATCTCTCTATTTCTTCTTTCTATTCTTTGTTTGTTTGTTTATTTATTTCTTTCTTTCTGTCTTCTCATTTCTCAGTGGACAATGATGGCTTTCCTGCCCAGAGTTTATGCTGCCGCACACTTGATTAATTGACTTAATTATCGCAGACATTACACACACACACACACACACACACACACACACACACACACACACACACACACACACACACACACACACACACCTTGAATAATAACACAAAAAAAAGATGAAAAAGAAAGTGTGTATGCTGTGAATGACTGTCACTGCTGTTAGGAAAATAGATATTGAGATACTTTCTTTCTTTCTTTCTTTCTTTCTTTCTTTCTTTCTTTCTTTCTTTCTTTCTTTCTTTCTTTCTTTCTTTCGTCTACCTGTTCATTTGTCTGGTCTCTCATACATACATTCATACATAATTGCTGAGCAATTGTATAGTATTCTGTGAAATTATACTTTGTTCATAATTTGAACTTAGCGTGACCTTTGTATAATCTAATGACTCCCAGTGATTCTAATCTAATGATTCCCAGTAGTAGTTCAATAATAGTAATATATATGATATATATATATATATATATATATATACTATATATATATATATATATATATATATATATATATATAGGGGGCATGGTGGCTTAGTGGTTAGCACATTTGCCTCACACCGACAGGGGTTCGATTCCCGTGTTGGCCATGTGTGTGTGGAGTTTGCATGTTCTCCCTGTGCCTCAGGGGGTTTTTCTCCGGGTTCTCCGGTTTCCTCCCGGTCCAAAAACATGCACGGTAGGTTGATTGGCACCTTGGAAAATTGTCCCTAGTGTATGAATGTGTGTGTGAGTGTGAGTGTGTGTGTGTGTCCTGCGATGGGTTGGCATTCCATCCAGAGTGTTCCTGCCTTAATGCCCATAGACACCTGAGATAGACACAGACTCCCCGTGACCCGAGGGAAGATCGGATAAAGCGGTAGAAGATGAATGAATGAATGAATAAAAGTAACAGTAATCCTTTACAGTTACAGAGAAAAATGTGCAATTAAATTAGTTACTTTAGAAAATGTTGAAGTTTATAAATGACCACGCCCACCTCCGCCCATCAACAATTTGATTCTGAAGCAACTCGTACCAGAATATATATCCCTCTTTTTCCGACCGACACCTTGTGGACAAATGAAAGGAATCAAAAAGTAATCGAATGTAATCAGTTACTTTACTTTTATAAAGTAATTGAAAAGTTACACTACTTATAACATTTTGAATAGAGTCATTTGTAACCTGTAACCTACTACATTCCCAAAGTAACCTTCCCATCACTGTGTACCATATATAACCATGTACCCAAATCCCCGTATCTATCACTTGAGTTAAAGTACAAAAGCCTTCAAATGTACTTAAGAATGCAAAGTACACTGATATATCATGGCTATCATGTTCCTCTTATCATTTATGTAACACAACTCTAACTTATTGAACTCACTTAATGTGAAAAAAGCTCTAAAGTTACTCTTAGCACGCCACTCCATTCATATTCATGAGTCTAGCACTTCCTGTTATCTCCTAAAATTATCATAAACCACAAACCTACATTTCATCTCCTTAAGAAAATCGCACAAACAAAGCCAAAGGTGTTGCGGTGAGTTATAGTCAGGAGCTTTTCACTCGTGTTTATCATATTTATTTCATTTACTTATCGTTTATTCCTTTCAAAATGTCTCGCATGCTGTTGAGCTGACTCTTGAATTATACGTTCAGGCTAAGTAGATACCAGCAAGCAGCAACCGAAACAAGTTCAGAACAGAGCAAGCTTTAACCTGATTGGTGGCTTCGCTGTGTGTTGGGCATTTTTTTGTGCTTTCATAAATTCGAAAAGAACAACTGATAGTTGGGAAAAAAGAAGGATATTTGACTTTGAAAGAGTTTTCAAATGGAAATACATCAGTAAAGTAGGGATACATAAAAACGTTAATGAAGTATAGTAGCTAATGACAACGTAATTTACTGTCCACCACATCATATATATATATATATGTGTGTGTGTGTTGTGTGTGTGTGTGTATGTGTGTGTGATAGGGCTGTCAATCAATTTTTAATAGCGATTAATCGCACAATTGCCATGAGTGAAAAATCACATTAATTGCATGTTTTCAGCGTACCATAAATGAATACTTTTCATGTTTCTAATACTCTGTTACTAACTGATGTTATAATTATACAAATTTCATCCCAAATCTCTCCCTTTAATAAAATTATTGATTATTTAATATGAATTTTACTCTGAAAATGATCCGTTTAATATTAATTTCTTGTTCATTTCTATGTTACTTTGTTTAGTGCTTGTTTGAATTGTAAAATATGGGACATGGCTCCTTTAAGAATTCTGTTCCGGTTGCTTTTTCATACGGAAGCGCATTCGCATTCACAAAAGAAAAATGCGCTTTATTGCGTGATACGGATTTGGGAATGCGATGCGCTTGCGTAAGGTTCCATACGGTAATATACGCTAATATAGTGAGGAGATCGTACCTGTTACTCTTCTGTTGTGAATGAGCAGCTAGTAGGCGTAGTTCAGGGAAATTTAGGAAGCGTGAGTGGATGCACTGACGTTTCTTTATTCATTCGTTTGCAGAGCAAAGGAGCAGATCCCTCACTGCGTTAATAACATTAGTGCCTTTAAAGTGAATTGTGTATATATATTATATATATATATATATAGATTATATATATATATATATATATATATATATATATATATGTAGCGACCCTCTATGCTTTCTGAGAACACAGCACCAGACGGAGACAAAGGTTTAGGTGAAAACCAGCACACGTGCGTCTTTTATTTATAGTGAAGGGAGTGTGGTGTGAAGGGAAGGGGGTATAGTCCTTGGGGTGCGTTCCTCCCGTATTCCACGGCGTATCCTGCCCGAGATTCGAGGGCGTTTTACCGGCTCTGTGTCCCTTGGTTTGTCCGAGAATCTGCTCTCTTCCTGTATGAAGCGAGGCGATCGAGGTGCCGCCTGGGGAGAGCTGGCCCGCGTACGTCGTCCTCGCTGCTGCCGTCTGTACCACCTAGGGGAACAAATTTCAAACATAAAGTGACTTTCCCAACCATCCATTACCTTCCTCGCCAAACCTCGTCTTCCTGTGTCCCTTTTATACGGTCGACTCTCCTCATGGATGGTGGAGAGCGGCTGATGATCTGATTGCGTCCCAGCCGTGCTTCATCTCATCTGGGACCGCCCCCTGGCCATGTGCTCGCTGCTTTCCCACAACAAAGGTGCTGAAGGGGCGCTGTCCTTTCAGCACCAGGGTCACCTTGCACCACCGTGGGTGTGGCGGCGTTTGGAGCGCTTGCTCGGCTTCGGCGGTGTGTTGCGTCGTCACAATATATATAAAACGGAAGCATTAAACGGGTTTTATTCTGAACAAAGGAGAACTTAAAGTGAAACCAAAGGACAAAGGAGCTAAAAGGAGCAAAGGAGCTCAAAGGAGCAGCCAGGTAGTTAGCACGGCCCTGCACGGGAAGGCGCCAAGGGCCGAAAGTCACTCTGGGAATCCAGCGTTGGAAAGCAGCCATGCTAGCGACAGCCGGGTTCACTTCCAGAGTTCGGAGGAGCTCGGGATACCGGAAAACATGGGGGTGGAGCTTGAGGACTGCAAACACACACACACACACACACATATATATATATATATATATATATATATATATATATATATATATATAATATAATTTTTGTGCAACTAAAACAAAAAAGTTATACTTACGGGCGGTAATTTCTCTTTATGAGATCGCGTAGTACTGTTCCCTATTCCCTCCAACATCGCTATGGGAACAGAGTCAGCTGCAATGCGGAGCGGGTAGAAGGTTGTTTACGTTGCTCTAGCAGACATGTCACGTACATTATGTTCCATTTAATTATGCATCGTACCAAAACTCATTTCTCCATCAAATTTGGGAAAAACTTACACCCAACAAACTTAGCCAAAGACTCAAGGACTATCGCATTCCCTTAAAATGTATATGTGTGTGTGTGTGTGTGTGTGTATGTTCCTGAAGTTACAGGTCATAATCTTGGACACACTTACATACACACACAGATGTCCAAATTCCAATAACTCAATATGTGAAAAAAAAAAAAAAACAAGGTCAAGGAGAAGCACGAAAGTTCAAATCTTCCACACAAAGCACACGTTTAAAGCGCACTTATTGCAATACAGAGCAGAGGTCTTTCCCACCACAAAATGCCAGTCATTTTACTGTTTCATATCTTTAATTTTGACATAAACTTAGCAATTAAAAAGATTAATATTAGTTGTATAAAGAATTAGGTCACTGAGACAATGCTGTACTTGATGAGTGTCCGCTATTGACAATCACACACTGTGTATTTTAATGCTATTCATTCTCCTGCTGTTTACGAAGGTCGCTTAGAGCGGTTACGCTGCACTATCACTGCACTTTAACTCACCGCAGGTCTGCTGTTCTATCGGTAATATTTACACACAAAAAAACCTCCCTAATGTAATACCACATCACGCCACTGTATATGTACACTGTATAATATCACATCCCTGTATATGTACACTGTATAATAATCACGCCACTGTATATGTACACTGTATAATATCACATCACTGTACATGTTCACTGTATAATATCACACCACTGTATATGTACACTGTATAATATCACATCACTGTACATGTATAATAATACTGTATACTGTATAATATCACATCACTGTACATGTACACTGTATAATAATCACATCACTGTATATGTACACTGTATAATATCACATCACTGTACATGTACACTGTATAATAATCACATCACTGTATATGTACACTGTATAATATCACATCACTGTATATGTACACTGTATAATATCACATCACTGTACATGTACACTGTATAATAATCACATCACTGTATATGTACACTGTATAATATCACATCAAAGTATATGTACACTGTATAATATCACACCACTGTATATGTACACTGTATAATAATCACATCACTGTATATGTACACTGTATAATATCACATCACTGTACATGTACACTGTATAATATCACACCACTGTATATGTACACTGTATAATAATCACATCACTGTACATGTACACTGTATAATATCACATCACTGTACATGTACACTGTATAATATCACATCACTGTACATGTACACTGTATAATAATCACATCACTGTACATGTACACTGTATAATAATCACATCACTGTATATGTACACTGTATAATATCACATCACTGTATATGTACACTGTATAATAATCACATCACTGTACATGTACACTGTATAATATCACATCACTGTACATGTACACTGTATAATATCACATCACTGTATATGTACACTGTATAATATCACATCACTGTACATGTACACTGTATAATAATCACATCACTGTATATGTACACTGTATAATATCACATCACTGTACATGTACACTGTATAATAATCACATCACTGTACATGTACACTGTATAATATCACATCACTGTACATGTACACTGTATAATAATAACATCACTGTATATGTATACTGTATAATATTACATCACTATATGTACACTGTATAATAATCACATCACTTTATATGTACACTGTATAATATCACATCACTTTATATGTACACTGTATAGTGTATATATCTTTATATGTACACCACTGTATATGTATAATATCACATCACTGTATATGTACACTGTATAATATCACATCACTGTATTTGAACACTATACAATATCACATCAGTGTATATGTACACTGTATAATATCAGATCACTGTATTTGTACACTGTATAATATCACATCACTGTACATGTACACTGTATAATAATCACATCACTGTATTTGTACACTGTATAATATCACACCATTGTATATGTGCACACTGTGTAGTTCATCTTGTATACTTCTATCTATCTATCTATCTATCTATCTATCTATCTATCTATCTATCTATCTATCTATCTATCTATCTATCTATCTATCTATCTATCTATCTATCTATGCGTTCACATCTACATGTCTGTCTGTCTATCATCCATCCATCCTTCCATCTATCTGCCCATCTGTCTTGTCTGTTTTGTTACTTGAAGAATTTCCCACTTCATATAGTATTATATAATGAAAAGAATCCAATCAAACTAGTAATAGCGATTATAATAATACTTATTATCATTTCATCTTATTTATACACAAATAAGCTCATCTCTAAGAAATGAATAAAATAAATGCGTAACAATAAATAATACCTTTAAAAATAAGGATGGGGTTTATTGGAAATGAAATATTCATCCATTGAAACATGTGTTAAAACAAAAACATCCCCAAACAAATAATAATTAAAAAAACTAAAGTCAACTCTCTAAAGAAGGCGCACGGTGGTTTAGTAGTTAGCATGTTCGCCTCAGGGTCCGGGTTCGATTCCCGTCTCGGCCATGTGTGTGTGTGGAGTTTGCATGTTCAGCCCGTGCCTCAGGGTTTTTTTTCTCCGGGTTCTCCGGTTTCCCCCCCGGTCCAAAAACATGCACAGTAGGTTGATTGGCACCAATTGGAAAATTGTCCCTAATGTATGTGTGTGTGTGTGTGTGTGTCCTGTGATGGGTTGGCATTCCATCCTGGGTGTATCCTGCCTTAATGCCCATAGACGCCTGAGATAGGCACAGACTCCCCGTGACTCGAGGGAAGATCGGATAAAGCGGTAGAAGATGAATGAATGAATGAACTCTCTAAAGAACTTTTCTCTGAAGTGGAATTGACTTTGTGGAGTTTCTTTTTTTGTGTATTTATTGCCTGTATTTATTGTTATTATTGATATTATTACCTGTATTATTTATTGCCTGTATATTATTGATTATTTTTGGCATTAGGAACAATATTCTTGTTTATCTAACTATACACTCACACCAGCGACAAAGCAACAGGTGCACTCCATTTTTTCTAAGTATGTTTTTTGTTTCAGTGGCAGAGTGATATATATATATATATATATATATATATATATATATATATACACAAAGCAATTATACAATTTTGCATATTACTGAAATCAATAAAGTGTATGACTACATAGCATGACAGAGCAAACAACATAAAAATGCAGGATAATGCTGCTTATAAATCCTGAATGGACCCCCCCCTCCCCCCCTTTCTAAACACTCTCATAAACGTGCTTTTCCTTGATTTTTTCTTTCTTCTTCCACAATTGCCCCTCTTAATTCTTCATTAACTCCATGAAGCATTGACTACAGCCCTCGATCCCTTTTCCTCCTCCGGAGACTGAATATGTGCTTCATTAATCTTGACTCCGAGATGGATAAATAAACGCTCGGCTTCCCTTTTCCCTTTCCTTTTTTCTTTTTTTTTTTTTTTTAAGTACCAACTCTGAATGAAACCACAAAGGATAAGGAGTGACACTTATCATGATTAAGTCTTCCCATCTTTATCAAATGCCTCTAGATCAGGGATCACCAACCTTTTTGTAACTGAGAGCTACTACATGGACACCGAGTCATATAAAGGGCTACCAGTTTGAAATACTCCTCTGAAATAACAAATTTACCTTTAGTTATATATTATTATTATTATTATTATTATTAATGATACTCATTTATCTATGTAAATACACTTGACAGTGACTATCAACAACGAATTAACTACATTTTACATTATAGACGCATCTCACTGATGAGTTGTGCACTTTTTATAGCAAGCCTGAGAGCTACTCATGTGCTCCTTGGGGGCTACCTGGTGCCCACGGGCACCACGTTGGTGACCCCTGCTCTAGATCTTCGCTTCCTTGCTTGTGTTAACCGTCTTGTCTATCTCTCTCGCTCTCTCTCCCTCTCTCTGTCTGTCTCTTCTCTAACTCTGTCTCATTCTCTCTTTTTTTCCCTAGTACTTAGAGAGTGAGCTCCGTAGAGGATTACTGTCGGTTCGATTCAGTGTCGAAGGCTACTTCAGCGGCATTGGGTGTGTGTGTGTGTGTGTGTGTGTGTGTGTGGCCAGCTTTACTTTCTTTTGCTCTAACATGGCGCCTCTCAGCCAAGCCCTCCAAACCACATACACCAAATCTTGGTTTCCAGTCTCATTCTCTCTCTCTTTTCCCTCTTTCTTTTCTTTCTTTAATGTTTTACATTTTAATGTTTTGCATGCTAAACTTATCGATATACCCATACGGATAAGTCTTTTATTCATTCGTCTGCTGCTCAATTCAACGTCCTCTTTGGGTTCATTCTGAGCAGCCGAAGGGACTCGAGTCGTGCGGTGTGATCTACCATGTGTGATGTATACAGCCGCCTCTCTGCTTACATTTTCACAACTCCTTTAATAGCGACCCTATGCTTTGTCGAATATCTGCTTTCCTCTACAGTCTGTTTTTTTTTAGAGCGAGAGACGCGGAGAACACAGGCTTGCGCGAGTGTGTATGTGTGTGTGTGTGTGTGTGTGAGTGTGCGTGTTTTCCCAGTTCAGATTATTTATAAAGCTTTGCCGTCCTCAGGGACCCCATCATCCCTCCAGCCATATGCTCAGTACAAATCCCATTAACAGCAACAAACTAATGTAATTGGACAATGCAGCGCTAAAGTCAATAAGCGGTGCACTAGAGCCCCGACTTACTTACTGCTTAAGATGCTATGTCGGGAGGTCACGTAGTATGACAGCCGATCGTTAAAATGAAAATATATATATGGGTGGGGCACGGTGGCTTAGTGGTTAGCACGTTTGCCTCACACCACCAGGGATCCGGGTTCGATTCCCGTCTGGGCCGTGTGTGTGGAGTTTGCATGTTCTCCCCGTGCCTCAGGGGTTTTTCTCCGGGTTCTCCGGTTTCCTCCCGGTCCAAAAACATGCACGGTAGGTTGATTGGCACCTTGGAAAATTGTCCCTAGTTTATGAATGTGTGTGTGAATGTGAGTGTGTGTTTACCCTGCGATGGTTTGGCATTCCATCCAGGGTGTATCCTGCCTTAATGCCCATTGACGCCTGAGATAGGCACAGGCTCCCCGTGACCCGAGGGAAGATATATATATATATATATATATATATATATATATATATATATAGATAGATAGATAGATAGATAGATAGATAGAATGAATAAATAAACCATCTAAACCCCTACAATAACCTGGCGTTAGTTCATAGGATACGTACATGAATGGTTAAACCAGCTGTTATAATCTGTCAAGCAAATCTAACTCATATTTCATTTATTTATTTAATTGTTTATTTTGATAAGTGTGTGTTGAGTCGTGCAAATGAATATTCTACTAAAGATGCGATCGACCAGTGCTGTAAAAAAATATGTCCAAGGTGAATCTGGTGAATCCTGGGAATTTCTGAAAATAAACAAACAAACAGAAAACAAACACTTGTACACAATAAACAATAAAGTGTACATCTCGTCCGGGTTTCTCGCCATCAATATGCCACATAGATGTTTACGACCGTAGGGCTGTCAAAAATTGCATTTTAACGGCACAAATTTTTATTAAGGCGTGATTAGTGAGGCGTGCATTTATTTGGCTTTTATTTGAAAGAAAGAAATACAAATAAATAAATATAGAGACCTTCTATGTAATACAATGCATTTTTAAAAAAATATTATTCACATCACCCTTTTTTAAAATTGTAGATATAAAACTCCAAAAACACTAAACAAGTCTCATATTTATAACCATTACTACTGTTTTTGGTTGCCTGTGTTTCTCTTTTTGCCCATCTAAATATATTTATATACCACTTTATTGTTTAGAATATATTTCCTCATATCTGACCCCCCCCCCTCCTCCTCTGTTTCATAATATTGTATAGTTATAGATCTCCCTGTTGCACAATTCCTGAGCTGATTGGATTTTCATTTCACTGCGGATTGGATTTGGTTGTATAACTATCCTTGTGACAAATCTAGAAGTCTTAAATCAAGCACCAAAACCCACTGTGACTCACACATCTAACGATTAAAACCATCCGCGGGGAAACATAACGAAAGTTCGCTTTGGTGTCCTAATGATTTATTTAAATTAAGACACCGTAAATACTTAAAAAATAAATAATTACATAAAAAAAGGGGAGGGGTGTAGCTCAGTGGTTTAAGGCACTGGGTTACTGATCGGAAGGTTGGGGTTAACGACCTTGACTGGCCTCTGACTATGATACTGTAGAATAGGGGTGGGCAATCATTTTTTTCCAAAGGGCCACATGAGAAACCTGTGAACACGATCATATACCTCCCGAATTCCACATCCGTTCGGAATTTCGGGAAATCCGCGGCATTCCGGCATTCCCATAGAGAATTCATTCATTCATTAATTTTCTACCGCTTTATCCGATCTTCCCTCGGGTCACGGGGAGTCTGTGCATATCTCAGGCGTCTATGGGCATTAAGGCAGGATACACCCTGGATGGAATGCCAACCCATCGCAGGACACACACACACACACACACATTCATACACTAGGGACAATTTTCCAAGGTGCCAATCAACCTACCGTGCATGTTTTTGGACCGGGAGATGGACAACCGGAAACCGGAAAACCCGGAGAAAAACTCTCTGAGGCACGGGGAGAACCTGCAAACTCCACACACACATGGCCGAGACGGGAATCGAACCCGGAACCTGGAGGTGTGAGGCGAATGATTGGGGAAATTTACCGCTGTTAGTCCTGTGTTCGCCCGACATGCAGATTTGACATATCCCCTTGTAGGTGAGATGGAGTAGGTTGCGATCCAATGACTCTCAATCCCCAGATCTACTCAGAATTCCATGAATTCCATGTCGTTCCGGCCCATACAGATGAATGGGGAACGTTTTGACGCTGTTCCGCACGCTGGGCCAGGCAGAGAGTGTTGACGGGCTGTAAAATGGCCAGGTCTGCGGTAGAAAAAAAATACCGTATAAAAGAAATTGATTGCGGAGTACTTGACTTTACTTTCTTTTTACGGAAGAGTGGATGTTACTAAAACAGCGACTGAGGATGTGCAATGAGATGTTCAATAAGACTTTATGGTCAGATGTCCACAAACTTTTGCCCTTAGCGTAGGTGTAGTAGGTGGCTGTGCTGGAGGTTAGGAGGTGAGGACTGTAAAAAAAATAAATAAAAACCCACATATATGATCTTTTTTATTATTCTTTTATCTCACGCCTCTTGACAGCACACACGGAAAGGCGCCAGAGCTGCTGCTTAGATACGTTTCTGTATGGCGTCGGCAAGCGAGAAAACGCTTTAACCTTTTGTTCGCTCTACCGAGAGCAAAAACCTCATTTAGCATTTGATCTAATGTACTTGATAATGCACCCCCTGTGACTGTTGCCGCATGCTCACAAGAGGAGTGAGTGACTCGTCGCCTGCTAGTGTGAACACAGGGTTCGTTTTTCTTTATTTTTTTCCAGCTCCAGATTCGGTCCGTTTTCTGCAGCGGGTCGTCAGTTATCTCAGACCTGCAGCCCTTCACTGCTGTCGGGATTAAACCATAAGAGGTTGCTTCTATTTTGTATACTTTTATTTTCCCTGTATTGTGGACATAATTAGTCCCACTTTGTCTCCCCAGAATACTGCACATTCATTTCTGGTTTAGATTTGGTTTCATTTCATCGCAGTTAAAATCGTATAATGTAATATTTACCTCTTTATACTTTCCTTAAGTGTGTCAGACAGAATCTATAAACAACAGCACATATTTGAACAGATATTCGAGCACTAGATTATTACGTGCTTCATGCTGCAAAATCAGTGGCACCAAATACATTTAAATAAGTTATTCGTCTGGAGTACAAGGAATCCGTTATGATGCGGGACTTTCCAGAACATTCAACGTTCAAAAGACGGCTAAGTGACTCGAGTAAAGCCAAATAGAGTCAGAGTGGTAATTCCTCTCTTACTGTATATTTTATACACCATTTTAGTACACGGGTCAAAAGTAAGCCAGTGACGGTCTTATTTACATGTACATTTGCGGCTTTTGGAAAACGCCCTTATCCAGAGCGACTTACAACCTAGTGCCTTGCTCAAGGGCGGATTTGAACCTGTGATCTACTGGTACAGTCTTATGCTCTAAACACATTCATTCATTCATTCATTCATTTCATTCATTCGTTCATCTTCTACTGCTTTATCCGATCTTCTCTGCTGGGCATCTTGGGGCATCAAGGCCGGATACACCATGTATGGGGTGCCGAATACATCGCAGGACACACACACACTCCCACGTTCACACCTAATCACACACTAGGGACAACTCACACCTAATCACACACTAAGGACAATTTTCCAAACTGCCAATCAACCTACCGTGCATGTTTTTGGACCGGGGGAGGAAACCAGAGAACCCGGAGAAAACCCTGAGGCACAGGGAGAACATGCAAACTCCACACATACACACACACACAAACACTAACATTCACACACTAGAGACAATTTTCCAAGCTGCCAATCAACCTGCCGTGCATGTTTTTGGACCGGGGGAGGAAACCGGAGAACACGGAGAAAACCCTGAAGCACAGGGAGAACATACAAACTCCACACACACAGGGCAGGTGCGGGAATCGTAACAGCTTTTTGGTACAGCGCATTAGTTAGTATTAGCGAATTGCTAATATTTTATAAATTAATTCTTGCATCTAAGTTGTACTTTCTTTAATAGGCATTTCTTTCTGTTGTCACTTCACTGTGAAGATTTTTTAATAATAAAAAAAAGAACTAAAAAAAAATGCAAGAGAGCTCTATATGTTTGAAAGACCACTGCAGTGTCTCTTCACACAAGCCCTCGTAATAATCACCTGGGAAATGTAAGATTGAGGTGGTGAGGAGGGAGGAGGGGGGGGGGTTCAATAGTTGGTTATTAGCATGTTTTAATTAACCGGGTATAATCACTTATTACCTTATGGTGGTCATTTTTAAGTAATCAAAAGATAGTTACCTTTCATGGGTGAGCGAGTGTGGCGATGAGGTTGTAATGTAAACCTGTTCGAGTGAAGCTTATGAAGTAACCGATCTCAAGATGTAATTAAAGTGTGTCTGGATGCGTTCATTCAGTCCATAAATACGCACTAATTGCTTTCATGCACACACACACACACACACACACACACACACACACACACACACACACACACACACACACACACACACACACACACACACACACACTCAGCCACGCCCAGGGCAGAGACTCACCAATGTCCTAATGGACACAGGTTCCAAACAGACTGACAAATAAAAATAATAACTTGTGCATGTTAATTTATTTTAAAAATAAACAAACAAACAAACAAACAAAGTAAATAATAAATAATCCGTAGGAAAACAAGAGGTTCCTGTGCACTGCAGTGCTTGGGCCCTAATTAAGTGGAGTGTTATAATGAGTAAGATATGTTTTTTTGGACTGGAGAGAAAGAAAAAAAAACAGGGTGTGAATAAAGATTTTACAAAAGAAAAGTTAAATAGTTACCAAAAAAAATTCGTTTTTAAAAATAAAATAAAATGAAATAAGGAGGGTATGGGTGGGGCTTAATGGTATTTCATGCATTCTTATTTACACTGATGCTTATAGTAAACATGGAACCAAAGGTTAATAAAGTATTTCCCTGCCAAACTCCGGAAAGTGTTTCTCAAACATATCCCACATAGCAACCAGTCCGAGAGCCAGAGTGCGTCCGTCACCGCACTTTATTTCCTTATGATATTCGAGAATAATATGTCCCAAGAAGTTTGTATTTGGGTGTGAATGAAGTGGAACCTTATGCAGCATGTACTGTACCGTGTAGACGTCCAGCCGTAGTCATTGTTTCTTGATGTCTGGAGCAAATATGTACGGCTGGATCGGATTGACATAGTTCATCATCACAGCTTACCGACGATCGCTACACAAACGCCGTGTGTGCTGGAGACTCTCAAACTCAGCATTATAACAGATGCAGTACTATTCTGTAGGTACTCGAGATTAACCTGAAAATCTCCCAAACTGCATATGTATTTGTGGATGTAACATAATTTAACAACATTAAAAAGTATGTCAAGTAATGTAAAGAAAGGGCAAAACCATGGTCTCCTTAAGTTGACCAACAAAAGCTCAAAAGCACTTATTTTACAAGTTTGGACATGATAGAGAATTAGATAAAGGACAGGGCAAAAGAGAAATTAACGATCTCCAACACCGTAGCCTTAATCCTACTTAACCCTAGGCTCATATCTGCCCTGATCTGACAATGCAGTGTGGCAAAATGAAATCACAAGCAGCGTGATCTGGCAAGCGTGGACGGAACCCACATAGCAAAGTTGTGTGTTGTCCAGATGTTGCCCACAGCTGGCATTTCCTTTTTGGCCCGCATAATGTGCGGAAATGTGGCGCACAGACCATTTTACCAAAAGTGCAGCCGTTTTATCCATTACTGGGAGCAATCTACATTTTTAAAATAGATTTTATTTATTAATCACGCTCGTTTTTTGAGTAGCGCCCCGTACAATGTTTCTGACTGGGTTTAATAAAAGTAATAACTATGCAAACCCGTCTACCCGTGACAGTTATACCTTTTGAGAGGAATGAGACCTTTTACTCCGTCCAAAACTGGTTCTTCTCCAAACTGTTAGCACAAAGATGGAGGTGAATGAAATATTCCATCCACTTGAACTAATAATGGGTTTGGAGGGAAAAGTCTTGAATGGCCTGCTATTGAGATCTGACCGCAAATCCTTTTGAACACCTCTGGGTGAATTTGCTGCACCCCAGGCTTTGAGTGGAGATTATTATTATTATTATTATTACAGCAAATGGGGACAAAATTTCTTATCGAATCTTTGAAAAAGAACATGCACAATATTTCCAGTTTCCATTTAAGCAAACAAATAAACAAAAATATAAAAATAATAAAATAAATAAACATAAACCATCAACACTTTATATGGCTTTATAAATTTACTGGTTATTTTTTCATATAAATTGATGGATAAAAATTGTCCTAAAAAAAAAGTCTTTTCATTTTTTATGGCATATATATATATATATATATATATAGTATATATATATATATATATATATATTATATATATTCATTCATTCATTCATTCATCTTCTACCGCTATATCTGATCTTCCCTCGGGTCATAGGGAGCCTGTGCCTATCTCAGGCAGGATACACCCTGGATGGAATGCCAACCCATCACAGGGAACACACACACACACATTCACACACACATTCATACACTAGGGATAATTTTTCCAAGGTGCCAATCAACCTACTGTGCATGTTTTTGGACCGGGGGGAAACCGGAGAACCCGGAGAAAAAAACCCTGAGGCACGGGGAGAACATGCAAACTCCACACACACATGGTCAAGACGGGAATCGAACCCGAACCCTGGCGGTGTGTGAGGCGAACGTACTAACACTATATATATATATATATATATATATATATATATATATATATATATATATATATTGAATAGTACATTAAAAAATGAAAAAGACTTTTTTGATAAAAAAAAGTTGATAAAATGTGTAATATTTATCGTATAATTAGACAATTAGACATGTCTACATGCTGTTTATTGCGCTTCAAAAGGGAAACTTCTGGTCTTATTTCAGTAGCATAAGAGAATAATGGATGTACTAAAACACAATGCTTTGCTCGAAAAGATTAACTTAATGTTGAGACTGTTATGCAACTCTTTGACTTACACAGAGAAGTAAAACATTGAGACGCAGACTATAAAAGCCTTTTTCTTTAAAAAAAAAAAAAAAAAAAGACAAAGCAGAAATAAATGTCATGATCTTCATAATTTACATTAACATGTATGGAAAGCTTAATTACAGCCCATGCTAAATGAAATCAGTGTGTGGATAGCTTAAGTGGGCGTATAAATGTCAGTCAAATGAATGATAAACTCATAAACACCGGCATTGTTATGCATAAAAATTCGGGAGGAAAATTAAAATAACACATTTTGCAATAACTATCAGCACATGCAAAGAGGTTTAGAGAGAAAGGAACATATATTTAATGTCAACCTGACAAACAGAAAGATTATAAGTGAAAAATCTGAACAGTTTTTGTGGGGGTTTTTGCTCGGGATAATACTGCCTGTACTGCGGGGGGAAAAAATATGAAAAAAAGATAAAGGAATTGTGTCCTCATGCATTTATAATACGATTTGATTTTACACTCCAAAATTGTTCTTATTCCCAAACAGAAAATAAATATATATATTTTTTATGATCAGGATCAAGTGTTTTTTATCATATCGACCATATCAAAGTAAAATGAAAATAAAAATTCCTCCAGGACCGAGATGCTATGACAAAAACACAGCTAGTGAAAACATAAGAACGCAAAGAACACATGCGCAAACAACACAAGATAGTACATGAACAATAGAAATTCATTCATTCATCTTCTACCGCTATATCCGATCTTCCCTCAGGTCACGGGGAACCTGTGCCTATCTCAGGCGTCTATGGGCATTAATGCATTAAGGCAGGATACACCCTGGATGCATGCTTTTGGACCTGGGGAAACCGGAGAACCCGGAGAAAAACCCCCTGAGGCACGGGGAGAACATGCAAACTCCACACACACACACACACATGGCCGAGACGGGAATCGAACCCGGACCCTGGCGGTGTGAGGTGAACGTGCTAACCACTAAGCCACCGTGCCCCCTCAATAGAAATTGATTTACCTCTAATATGGATGTGAACTAAAGTGCATTGACATCTAAGGAATAATAAATGTTGCTTATATGAATAGATTTTCCACTTTAACGACGGTTTTAGCACACGGTTCAAACATCATGTACATTAAGTCTGAATTAGTCAAGTTTCTTCAAACTTTAGAGATATATATATCGCGCACATGGCACAGTGAAATCATTTATTTGCATAATCCTCGCTTGTTTGGAAGCTGGGGTCAGCAATGCAAACGCATCCATGATGCAGAGATGGTTAAGGGTCAGGCGCAAGAGTCCAAAAGTGAAAACTTGGCAGTGCTGGGGCTTGAATCCCCCTGACTTTTGGATCAGTAAGCCAGAGCTTACTTAATAGTAATATATGTAGGTATTGAGAATTAAAAGATTGCGAGCACAGCTGGCAGGCAAATCCTGAATCAAAATCATGTACGGGAAATGGACGGAGGTCAGATGAACAACAATGCTAACCAAGATGATCCAAATCCTTGACTGGGGAAACAGGACACTGTGTAAAATGTAAAACAAGAATAAAGCAATGTGGACATTTTATTTTATAAATATATATTCTGTTCAAAGGGGCACGATGGCTTAGCGGTTAGCACATTCGCCTCACACCGCCAGGGCCCGGGGTTCGATTCCCGTCTCGGTCATGTGTGTGTTCTCCGGCTTCCTCCGGTCCAAAAACATGCACAGTAGGTTGATTGGCACCTTGGAAAATTGTCCCTAGTGTATGAATGTGTGTGTGTCTGTGTGTGCCCTGCAATGGGTTGGCATTCATCCAGAGTGTATCCTGCCTTAATGCCCACAGACGCCTGAGATAGGCACAGAAGATCGGATAAAGCAGTAGAAGATGAATGAATGAATATTCTGTTCACAATAAAAAACATGTGTCAAACGTTTACACTGAGAATGTATTCCACTGTAAGGGAATCATCTTGAGTTTGATAGCTAAAACAGGACTCAAAAAGACCATGTTGGCCTCCTCATTTTTCAACCGTTTGAAAACCTTTAGGGCATTATGGAATAAAAAACACAACAAAGGACACCCAAAACTGAGGTACAGTCTGTTCATACCAAATGTGTTCAGTAGGATTGAGGTCAGAATCCTATATATATATATATATACGATGTATATATTCTCTTCAAATGTAAATGTATATATACTATTCAAATTATAATGTATCCACAGATATCCTATACCTATATTTTTTCCATCTTTGTGAAATTATACTTTATTCTGGTACGGCAAAGAAGCATTTTCCCTGGGGTTACACTCAATCCCCCCCCCTCCCAATTGTGCCCCACTATATGAGAAACAATGACTTAAATGAAGGGCACGGTGGCTTAGTGGTTAGCACGTTTGCCTCACACCGCCAGGATCCGGGTTCGATTCCCATCTCGGCCATATGTGTGTGCATGATCTCCCTGTGCCTCAGGGTTTTTCTCCGGGTTCTCCGGTTTCCTCCCGGTCCAAAAACATGCACAGTAGGTTGATTGGCACCTTGGAAAATTGTCCCAAGTGTATGAATGTGTGTGTGTGTGTGTGCCCTGCGATGGGTTGGCATTCCATCCAGGGTGTATCCAGCCTTAATGCCCATAGACGCCTGAGATAGCCACAGACTCCCCGTGACCCGAGGGAAGACGGATATAGCGGTAGAAGATGAATGAATGAATGAATGAATGAATGAATGAATGAATGAATGACTTAAATGATCTTGCCCCTATGTATTGAACTCAAGCGACATTATGTGCTACATCATACAAAGGCATATGATGCGATTCTGCTTTGTGCCTTCAAATATGGTGGAACTGCACATGGATATGGATGAAAAAGTCAAACGTTTTAATAAACGTTCCATATGACCAACCTTTTATGAACATTTAACCAAAATCTGTTTGCATAAATAATGCTTACAAGTAATAGTGGTGCCGATTTCCTTCATCTGTGGTGAGGAGAAATGAACACCGTACCAAACCAATGGGATTCCGCGCCTGTCAACCTTCACAAATCAGGTTTCTGAGGCTACAGTGTGGCAGTGAAATGATATCGGAAGAAAAGTTTGTGGTCTAATAGATCTGAAATTATGCCGTGACATGCAGAGGGTGGGGTCATGAATCATACATTTCTGGGCACATGCTGAGGCTTCTAATACCAGTCAGGCATTGTCTGAGTGCCACAGCTTGCCCCAGTATTATTATTACCACATCCTGTTATCGCCACACTTTTTCTACTTTTCTAAATCCAGTTTGTTAACGCAGCATGAAACCGAGCACAAATCACCCTCAATCTGGCACCATAAACTTGACAGTGACAGGCAAAATATGAATTGAACTGAAGCGAACTGTCAGAACTCACTAGAGCTCGATTTCCTTATTGGAACTTCTTGGACAGATCAGGGATTGATCTCTTACTCAACAACCGGAAGGTTTTTAAAGTAGGGAAATGTTAGGCTAGGAATATAACTTACAAAGTAGAACGAGGCTTTACAACGATCTCAGATTGCCAGATTAGAAATTAAATATTGTGATTACAGGAGGATAGGAAAGAGCGAAAAATCTCACTGCTACATTTGCTAGGGGGAAAAAAGGAAATACGGAAATCTTTAAAGAGTGTTAAGCGAAATCAACAAAACAGGTCTGTGGGAGAGATGGAAAAATGGAAACGGCCACGGGACTGCAAAAAAACAGTGTGAACGATTGATTAGATCAAGTGAACACAGGTGCCCCCTCCTACTGCTCGTCTCTTCCGGCCCCGCCCTCCATTCATAAACGAATGCTTGGCCACGCCCACCCCCCACCTCTGCCACAAAGGTCTTTGGTCCTCATTAAATGTGCCTTTCCTTCAACCTGATCTCATATGGGGGGGGGACTGCAATAAAACAGTGTGACCGATTGATTAGATCAAGTGAAGACAGGTGCCCCCTCCTACTGCTCGTCTCTTTTCCGGCCCCGCCTTCCATTCATAAACCAATGCTTGGCCACGCCCACCCCCCACCACCGCCACAAAGATCCTTGGTCCTCATTAAATGTGCCTTTCCCTCAATCTGAACTCATACAGGGAAGGGGGGGGGGCTGCAATAAAACAGTGTGAACGATTGATTAGATCAAGATGTACCTAGATGTAGGGAGGTGTTGGCTTAGTGGTTAAGATCAAGTGAACACAGGTGCGCCCTCCTACTGCTCGTCTCTGCCGGCCACGCCCTCCATTCATAAACCAATGCTCGTCCACGCCCCCCTTCCACAGAGATCCTTGGTCCCTATTAAATGTGCTTTTCCCTCAAACTAAACTCAAAGGGGTGGGAGTGTACTGTGTTTTGTACTGTACAAAAACAATGTCGTTATGTATCATTTAAAGTAAGCCTCGGAAAGCTGTGATTACTTTCGCGCCACCGCCAACGTGCTTCATAAAAGGGATAGAGATGTGAGAGTTTGCACTCGTGCCATCTTCCTGTTTGGCTTTAAAAAAAAAAAAACACAATGGAGTTGTGATTAAATGTCGCTTTTGTTTGAGATTATTCAGGGATGGGGGGAAGGGGGGGAGAGGGGCAGGAAGACATCAGGGCAGTGTTGGAAAGATCAGCAGCAAGTCCACCGTGGGTGCATTTGACAGCTTTCACAATAACAAATAAACGTGTGCCTGAGGCAGGCCAGGTCTGATAACCTGCTGCTAGAGACTGATGATTATTCAGAGGAACCCCAGCTGACAGCTCAATCAAGGCGGCACAAAAGAGTTGCACGTTGGGAGAAGACAAAGAAGGCTACTCTCGTTATCGAAGATGAGAGCTAATGAATCTCTCTCTCTCTCTTTCCCTTCTCTGTCTCTCAATCTCTCTCTCTGTCTCTTTATTTCCATGCAGAGTCTCTTGGCTCTCCAG
>JACRUU010000006.1:12233246-12275746 GCA_030449085.1 Kryptopterus vitreolus | reverse complement strand
ATCCGGGTTCGATTCCAGTCTCGGCCATGTGTGTGTGTGGAGTTTGCATGTGCTCTCCGTGCCTCAGGGGGTTTTTTCTCCAGGGTTCTCCGGTTTCCCCCCTGTCCAAAAAACATGCACGCTAGGTTGATTGGCACCATTGGAAAAATTGTCCCTAGTGTGTGAATGTGTGTGAGATTGTGTGTGTGTGAGTGTGTGTGTGTACTGCGATGGGTTGGCATTCTATCCAGGGTGTATCCTGCCTTAATGCCCATAGACGCCTGAGATAGACACAGGCTCCCCGTGACCCGAGGGAAGATCTGATATAGCGGTCTAGATAGAAGATGAATGAATAAATTAATATATATACTATATATATATATATAGATATATATATATATATATATATATATATATATATATATATATATATATATATATATATATATATATATATACTATATATAAATAAAAAAAAATATATAGTATGTATATATTTACTCATTTACTCACTATATTACCTCACCCTATAGACTGTTATGCTATTTCACACATGCAGTTGACCATATATATATTTTTATTTTGTATATATGCGAATGATTTATTGTTCTATACTCACTATTCATGCTAATTATTGAACCGTGAAATTCACTTCTGGCTGGATGCTAATGTTGTCTTGTACCCACATGTGCAGTGACAATAAAAGTTGAATCTAAACTAATGTAATATGTCTATTTTCTCATATAAGAATTGTTAGTAAAATTGTATCCATATATACTGTATGTAGGACTATACTATCAAAAACCTGGCAGAAAGCTCTGATGTTATATAATACATCCACAGTTAATGTTTAGTAGATGTTTAATGTTTAATACACTGCCAAATTGTGCATATGGTTCTTCCATAAAGATGCCGGAAGACAGTATTATATCTTTTTGAACAGGTTGAAATTTAGCGGAGTGCCTCATCTGACAGCAACATCTGTCTTATTGAAGTGATACAACAACATTGTGAGGACAACATTTCCCAGAATTTCCGAGTGCCGATATACTGGATCATCTGGAGAGGCTCTACATAGGGTTTTCTTATAGTTTATATAATGCCATATTTATCTGCATAAAATTTTGTTCTACATTGAATGCATTATATTATTGTTCAGAACTAGAAATGGTTCTTTCCTCGCTTTCAGGGTATAAAACGTGCTGCTCAGAGATTGCGTCCCCAAACCTGATCCTATATATATATAGCAGTCACCTTAAGACAATGTTGGAATCAGCAATAAGCCCAAAGCCATAAAAACAACCTCGAAAATGGGAACCTTCAGCAGACAGGCGTGCCTACCAAGCAGTGACATGTCATTAGAGCTATGAGCAGAACAAACTCTCTACTATTCTCTTGAGAGGTGTCATCATTTCCTGAGAGACACACAAAGAAGGCCAAGACAGCAGTTTTGGATACATGGGGAATTGGAATAATGTCACTGTACAAGCTTCACTTCCAAAATCCATTTTCTTTCTTTCTTTTTGCTCGGATCCGTTCCATCTTAAACGGTTCATTTTACTAGCTGTAATTGATCACTATTCAATTACTATTATTATTATTACTACTATTCAAGTAGTTTCTATCAGTAGGCGTCGATGCGCGGAAATCCAGTGTAGTCTTTACATATTTCATTTTTTGATGTATCCCTCATGAGCAAGGCAGAGGCAACAGTGAAACAGTGACAGGAAAAGTCCCTGAAGTGATACAAGAAAGAACTCTCAAGAGGATTCAGACTCAGAAGGGAACCAGGACTCATCTGGGTGCAAATAATTTTATACATTATATATTTGTCATTTCTATGTACATTTTTTTCCTACTTTTAATTGTTAAATATGGTGCGTGGCTCCTTTAAGAATTATGTTCCTGTTTTGGTTGCTTTTCTATATAAACTGGTTTTGGTTATATACAGTAATACATGGCAATATAGTGAGTAGCTCATACCTGTAGTGATATGTGCACCTAGTCGGTGTAACTCAAGAATAAGTGCATGTTGGGTGTTTTTTGTTAATGAAACATATCTCTTTGATATTCCAATACTAACATTACAAGCGGTAAACATGTCTGAGGAATTTATCTGGAAAGGCCAAGGATTGAACTTTCTTTATTCATTTGTTCTTTGTATTGTTCAGCATGAAAAGTCTTTTTCAATAGGAAACACGACCCAGAGTGAAGGGACAGATCGGTCACATTTTTTCAGTGGATGTGTCCAGCACATGGGTGCATTTGTTCACATTTACTGTACTTACTTAGAAAACATTTTAATCCATAGATCTCCAATCATGGACACTTTACATTTACATTTACTTTTATGGCATTTGGCATTCGCCCTTATCCAGAGCGACTTACAACTGAGCAATTGAGGGTTAAGGGTCTTGCTCAAGGGCCCACTAGCAGCAGCTTGGTGGTGGTGGTGAGGTTTGAACATTTGATCTTATGAGTCCAACACCTTAACCACTGGGCTACCACCTCCCTGATCCCGACCAGTCACGACCAGGAAGCATACAAGCATATGCGTCGGAGGCAGTGTCAGAATCCGATTCCGATGTGGCCTATGATCGATGCTGCAGATCAAGGATAGGGCACCACCCCCTGTCCTTCTTCTGGAGTCAAGAATTACTGGCTGTTAAACTCAGCCTCTGTGGCACATTGAGGCTACTTTTCTCAGGAGTAACTGTACTTCCTGGTCGATGATGAGAGCCTGATGGGCACAAACTGTTAAAATGAGGTGCTCAAAATAGAATAGCTAAATATAGATGGTCAATATCCAAAATATCCTTTAGTTTCCAGGCCCCACTGAGATACACCTGGCAGGCATTCCCATGCTGCCAGGAAGTGCCCCTGGGTAATCAGTCTCTCGAAACTGACCCCTGGTCTGTGGTGGGCGAGTTTCGGCCTGTGATAGCACCATGGGCTTCCATGGAAAATTTAAATTTTTCTAGGTTGGGCGGGGGGGGGGGGGTTGAGCATGCATGGGGAAGCAGCTGAGGTGGCAGGGTTAACACATTTACCTGCTGAGGGGACTAAGGTGAGGCGATCGCAGTATAATGAGGCACACCTCCTTCCAATCAGTCCCTTCCCGCCTGACCGTCAGGTCTGTTCCCTCGATGGAATATGACAGTCCTCAGATCACCTCCTGGAGCTTCAGCTTGGCCCAACCATTCTGTTTTGTTGTTTTTAGGAGGGGTGTGAGTAGCAATGCTCTGTTTCTAGGCTTCACTGTATATATATATATATATATCTGATATATATATATATATATATATATATATATATATATATATATATATATATATATATATAGATGTCCCTGGTTGGCGCTGAACCTTTTGTGATTGGCAGCGGGGGAGGAACTTCTGGAAGGCCACAGATTGTTTCTTGGCCTCGTGGAGTCTATCGAAACCGCGTTGCTGAACAGCAACCAGACATGGTGACTGGAATGTCTAAGAGAAAGGCCCTGAGAAAGTTTGTGGGAGAAGTGCCGAATTTGGAAGGCTCACAGGACCTGGACACCTCAAAGGAATACAGGAGCAGAACGATGCCAGTCTTCATTCCCTCTGCCAGATCCATCTGTGCAGCCACACAACATCAGCCGCCAATTTGCCTTGGCAGAAGCGGGGCCGGAGCTGCGAGGAACGCTAGTGAGAGTGCTTTCATCAAAAAGCACTCACCGATGCTCACAGCATCAAACTGCACAAATTCAGCACAGCCCAGCGTGGATGACATGGAGGCGGGGCGTCCTTGACGAGACACAGCTGGAGCTCATCCCGGAGTGGCAGATCCTCACCATCTTCAATTCGGCGGCTACAATGAAAGGCCGCAGGATGACGAGTACAGTGGGGAAGCTTTTGCTCCTGACGAACGGCAGCTTTCTTTCCCAATCTCTCACAACAAGCTAGACGGCAGACACGGATGAGGAATTCCCGCCAGACTCCACGGCACTGCGGCAGGAAAGAGCCCGACACCTCCTCTTTCCTGATAGCTGACCTGGAGACGTGGGGAAGAAGCAGTCCGCCTATCAGGACCAGAGGTAGTGGAGATTGTTGAGGAGTTCTCTATTCTGCTACAACCACTCCTTACCTGAACCCCATTTACTGGACATGAACACCCTTACTTTCAGTTACGTTCCTTCAATAGCATTTACATTTACATTTTGCAGATGCAGTTATCCAGAGCAATATCTGAGCAATTGAGGGCCTTGCTCAAGGGCCCACTAGTGGCAGCTTGATCCAGATTTGATCCTGCGATCTTCTGGTCCGCTGAGCTACCACCTCCCACTTATAAACACCTATTGTTCCCCCTAGTTATGTCTTTCGGTGTCTGTGCTCAGCTCTACATGGCGAGCAAGTCGCCAAAGACGGATGAGATTACAAAAAGTGTCTAAAGAGTTACAGCTCGAGTTCCTGAAAGGGAATTGTCTGTGAAAATGATAAATAAAATAGTTATAAGAATAAAACATCATTTATTTATTTATTTATTTTTTTACAAATCTCGAAACGAGGTTTTAACCTCATTGGAAATATCGAAATATCAAATGTCTACTGTTGCAGCAGTAACTTCAGTAGAAGGTCAGGGCCGGCATGGTCAAACATGTTCTGAATGAATGAATGAATTCATTCATTCATCTTCTAGCACTTTTATCCAATCTTCCCTTGTGCCTATCTCAGGCTTCTTTGGGCATCAAGGCAGAGTACACCCTGGATGGAGTGCCAACCCATTGCAGGGCAAACAGACACACACTTGGGACAATTTTCCAAGGTGACAATCAACCTACCGTGCATGTTTTTCAACCGGAGAAAACCAGAGAACCCGGAGAAAAACCCCCTGAGGCACGAGGAGAACATGCAAACTCCACACGCACATATGGTGGAGGTGGGTATCGAACCCCCAACCCTGGAGGTGTGAGGCGAACGTCCTTACCGCTAAACCACCATGCCCCTGTGTACTGAATAAATACAAAAAACAAAAACACAATTTATGATCTAATGCTGGCCTGTGCCCCTAGTGCCACAGCGTTCAATTTAGGACCCTTTATGACAGTGTTTCATGTTAAAAGAGGATTTGTCAGGGCCTGCTGAGAGCTTAAAGCAGGTTATTTCCACACATTGTTTAAGTAAAGCAACCTCTTTAAATCAAGTGGCAGCATTTGGAAATTCTATGTTTGCCGAGCTACTTAATGTTCGGCAGTAGGAAAAATAAAACATCACAGCTGAATTAAAGCTTCCTTCTAAAAATAAAATATATTTAACATTTGCAATTTAACATACTGTTTGCCATTGCTGACTGACAGTACGCTGGATGATGACCCCAATTAGCTGAATGCCCCAGATTCAATTCAATTCAATGTTATTTGTAGAGCTCTTTTTACAATTTGTCATCGTCTCAAAACAGCTTTACACAAATCGTAATGAAACATAATATATAATGAAAAATGAAGATCAGTTTAGCCCTAATTGTTTCGTGTTGAGCGAGCCGAAGCGACGGTGGCGAGGAAAAACTCCCTGAGAGCAGGAAGAAACCTCGACTCAACCAGACTGAACAGAGAATCCTCATCCTCATTTGGGTTGTTAGGTGTGTTTGTGGTTTGGGGATGCTTATTATGGAGTGTAACCTTGAGGTCATCTTGAGGTTTAGACGGGACCAGAGTGCAGAGGGGGTCTGGATCACTGGCAGCTCAGCAGTGGTACATGTAACTCAATTGAGAGAGAGAGAGAGAGAGAGAGACAGAGAAAGAAAGAAGGAAAGATAAAAGGAAAAAAAGCCCAAATGTCTATGTTGCAATGGTTTTATGATTACGCAAATTTAAGCATTAATGTACACATGACTCCAAAATCCATCACTAATCTTTGAGTATTTTGCAAAAGGGTTGTAGGAAGTGCAGTAACTGTACCCCGACTGCCGCGGCATCCAGTCTACGGGGACAATAAAATATTCTACTCAAGTTAAACTACTGTTACTTCAATAAGATTATAGGAATAAAAGAAATTTGAAATTGAAGGAACACGTTGGAAAAGTGCAGTAAAAAAAACAAAAACACTACAGTCAATGACTAGACTCGGATGTGAGTCATGCACTTTGGCAGATAATCTCCTGTTGTAATGCCATTTATGCACTGCTCCTCTTAAGGGTTGCCGCAGCGGATCATCGTCTAGTGAGCCGCGTATTTGGATACCGTTCTTAACGCAACCCTCTCCATTTATCCGGGCTTGGCATTAAGAATGAGCAATGGCTGGGTTTATAATGTCATTTAGGATAATGAGACAAATAGCATTTTTAGAATCCAGACAGTACGCGCATGCATCAACTAATCAATTCAAAGGCGTTGGGCTTTCTGCATCACTGGCTTGTCTGTCTCTCTCGATGTTTCTTGGAATTCGGTCTCATTTGTTCTTCGCACCCATCCATCAATCAGTGCAGCAACTTTCTGCAGCGTCACCCCCCAGCCCTCTGAACCCAGTGGTCTAAGGCACAGGGCTGCTATATCGGAAGATACAGGTTTGAGTATGGCCAAGCTGCCGCTTGGGTCCTTGGGACCCTTCCTTGAGCACGCGAGACCCTTAACCTTCTGTGCTCCAGGGGCGCCGTATCATGGCTGACCTTCTGTGCTCCAGGGGCGCCGTATCATGGCTGACCCTGCACTCTGACCCCACCTACCAACGACAAGCTGGGAAATGCGAAGAAGGAATTTGTGCTGTGCTGTAATTTATATTTGTGCTGTGCTGTAACTTATATGTGACAAATAAAGGCTATTCTATTCTATTCTTTAATATTGATTTATTTATTTGTTAATCAGTAATTGATAAGATTACAAATGTGGTTATGTACAATACCTACGTGTACAATACTTATATGTAGAGTACAAGATATACTTAGTACACAATATACTTAGAAATACACACAAAAAACACTACACACTTACAATAATGCGATTCATATGATAATGATGAACGGATGACATATATGTTGAATACAGAGGCTATAGACCTTTGTGCTTCAATCACAGTCCTGAAAACATTTTACACCTAACATACTTTAGGTCGAAAAAAGTACAAAGGAGAAGCTCCCGAACATCTCGAAAGAGTCCGGGGCGAAACCGAGCTTGTAGGAGAGAACGGGAGCTAATCGAACGCCACTTTTTTCAATACGGCAGCGTTTGTTTGAGCAGCACGTTGCATTGTGAGCAGTCTTGGCCTCTCTCAACACCCTTGTAATGTGTAAACAGTGGACATGAAATAACTCGGCCTCGTGGCTTGAGGTTCTTGCTCCTTTCAATCAAGGCGCTATTGAATTGGCAGGGGGGGGCAGAGGTGGTGGGGGGGGAGAGCGTTTTCCGCATCCGAAAACGAGTTCGGTGGTACAAATGGTTCTTCGGAAAGTTCAAGAGGAAAGCCAAAAGTTTTACAGCTGCCCTTACTATAACTTCAGAACGATTTCAAGGTCAGTGCAGGGTCGAATCTCTAACGCCAAAATATCTATTTGACTGCTCAGGCTTTAGGAAATGTAAGTAGAGCCTCAACCATGAGCTTTGTACAGCCGTCTGAAACATAATTCAGCCTCCGAGGTTCGTCTTTTTGACAGCATCATGGGCAATTTTACCCCGAGTCAGAGTGTCACTGCTGATCCCACTGTAGAGGAGAATATCTCTTTGCTCCATATCCGCCCAGAGGAAAGGATGTGCTGGATTAGCGAACCAGGCATTGTGCCATCTTCCCTCATACGGTCCAGTTAACAACATTCCAACCATCTCAATGCCTTGTTTTGGGTGTATTCTCCAAAGCAGCAATAATAATAAAAAAAGCAATCATGGCCCAAATGCAGTGGAAGAGATCATGTTTCTTAATAAAGATAATTCAATAAGGTCAAGGTTGTTGGCTCGAACCTTCACTCGCAGAATGCATCATATATATTGCCTGGTTTCACTATATTAATCAGAGGGGTTTGTCAGAAAACGGGTGGTTTGTGTGTGTACAAAACAAAGATGGTGGGGTTGTATAATGGGAGGATCCAAGGCATGGGATTCAAACCCCAAAACCACCTTTAATAGGAGGTGGGGTGAAGGGAGGTGGTAGCCCAACTCTGGACCGGGATGGGAGATACAAAACAAAGAGCTTTAATAGAGAAAACAAACGAATACTAGAAAGCAGAACCGCAGAACTTCGTAACCAGTTTGACTTTCCTGTATACCGGTAACCATTTCAAACTGGTTGAAGATGGCTTGAATAAATATAATTAAATGACTTCTATGAATACATTTCTATTAATTCACAGAATCAAAATTCCAAGGAATTAACATTAAAACAAAAAAAGACATTGAAATTTACCGATGATGTGGAACCATGTTTATGTTCGTGTTTTTCCCTCTGAACCATCTTAGGCATGATCTAATCTGTCTCAGGTGGATTTTCTCACCAATCATCAGGTAACAGATGATCATCTGGCAATCGAGAGAAAGAGAGAGAGTAAGAGAGAGAAGAGAGAAATGTGTAGCTTCTTCCAGCCATTCAAACATATAATATATAATATATAATATATAACATAGGCTCAAGACTCCTATACATTAGACATTATACTCCTATCCAGACTTCAATATGTTATTATGTCACAAAAGGAGATGGGAAAATTCTACATAAGGAGACACTATTGCATCACCACCGTAACCATCAAAATAAAGTGCTTTTAAAAAATTCAACTGCCAATTGTGGGAAATGTTTGTGTGTTTGACAGATTTACACAATGTTAAAGAAATTATACGACAATAAATGTGAATATAGATGATTTACCTGTGTGTGTCCTCATCCCCTGCTGATGAATTTTGAGGTGGAGCTCAAGCCTCATCAGCAGCCGAAAAACGGCTGAAACCTCTGAAACAGCTGGAGACGGAAGTGGCGCTGGGGATTCTCCGACAACTAGAGCTTAAGGTGCAGCAGAGCTGGAATCGCTTCAACAGCTGGAGTTTGAGGTAGAGCTGGAACCGCTTCAACAGCTGGAGTTTGAGGTCGTGCTGGAATCGCTTCGACAGCTGGAGCTCTACCGCCACCGAGACACCGTCTTTAACCTGCATGCTCTCCATCCTCCGCAACTTCTGCTGCTGGCGTTTCGCATCAGCCTCACACTCTTCGCGGGACTCGAAGTGTTCGCACAGAGACCTGACGTTGACTCAAATACACTTTACATCTATGGAAAAAGTTGCCTTTGAGATTATCCTTTGTGTAATCAGCTTCACACTTTAAAAGCTGAACATGCCATCAATGTCCTTGTCTATTTTTAGTACAATACATTATATGATTATACATTCAGCAAATATGAATAGCTTGCATTATTAATTTTCTGCATGTTACATTTATACATTAATGTCTATTTTTATAATGCTAATTCATTCATTCATCTTCTACTGCTTTATCCGATCTTCCCTCGGGTCACGGGGAGTCTGTGCCTATCTCAGGCGTCTATGGGCATTAAGGCAGGATACACCCTGGATGGAATGCCAACCCATCACAGGGCACACACACACACACTTACATTCACACACACATTAATACACTAGGGACAATTTTCCAAGGTGCCAATCAACCTACCGTGCATGTTTTTGGAACCAGGAGAACCCGGAGAAAAACCCCCTGAGGCACGGGGAGAACATGCAAACTCCACACACACATGGCCGAGACGGGAATCGAACCCGGACCCTGGAGATGTGAGGCAAACATGCTAACCATGAAGCTAAAGTGCCCCTATAATAATAATAACAATAATTAATGTTATTATTATTACTTGTGTTCCCCCCGGGCAAAGATGACTTTTTTCTTTTATATTATTATGAAGAGAATTTTTTTCACATGACAATACAAACTGTTAACTGCTATTTACTATTTAATTACATTGTTAACACCATTAGTTCATTACTACAGTGGCATATTTATGGTAGGCCGTTTCCAACACTAAAAACATGCACTAAAAAGTGTCTTCCATACATATTAGACCCAATATGGGACTGATATGGGATAAAAAGAATTGGTAGGGAGTTTAAAACTCAAATAATCCAATTTGTCTCACAGAGAAAATAAGAAATGGAAAAATAAATGGAAAATAAATGGAAACGCTCATGGTTAAAACTTATCCAAATCAGTAGGATTCTTTTCTTCTTTCTAAATTTCCTTTTATTAAATTATGAATTTCTCAAAAATTGGGCATTTTTTCCTAAAATAATTCTGTTATAAACACAGAAATGACCCATGCCAACTGTTTTTTTTTCTTTTATCTTATATTGACCGTCGTACAATAACGATGTTAATGTTTACTCATACTTTATGTGGTACATCTTATGTGGTGATTGAATTTCTAGCAGCAGATTCACCATATTATATTATTATAATATTATTATATTCTTGTTTCAGTTTATATAGCACCCAATATGTGTGTTTGTGTGTCGCCAATAAACAAATCTGCTGTCCTTCTGCCATTGTGGCACTTTTCTTTTCGATTTCTTTTCCTTTCTAATTAATGCATACTAATGTATCTAGCCTTTTTATTACATGTTTCTGAGACCTGCATATAGAAGGTTATACTTTTTATGTTCCTTTTTATGCCTCTCTAGTAGTTTTTAATGCGAAGATGTAGCACGTAAACCCTTATAAGCGCACCAGGATGCCCTCATCCTGAAGCAGCCGTGGCTTGCAGGTGTTATGTTAAAAATAGATTAAATGTGAAAAGGGCATAAGCAATCATGGCAAACTACACATCATTTTAGCTCTAGTTTTAGCACCAAGCATTGATTTATTGTCGATGGAAAATTTATAATGAATGTATTTGATGAATATATATATATATATTGCAAATTCCAGAATATTTTGAACTGTATGGGTTGATTGAACAACATTCCATAGAGTATTTTAGTCCAATAAAACAATCACGATTTAATATGGATGACTACTGCTTTGTTTATTAACAGCACTCTGGAGGAATGTATTGTTTGTATTCGTTACAGAATAACTTTCACTAAAAAAAAAAAAAAGAAAAAAAAAAGGGTTGGTTTTGTTATTTTCCAAACAGGTTAGTACTTATGAACTCGCACCCATAAACCACATGTCCTCATTTCTTCTGCTTCAGGAACACGTTTCTGACACATCCTTCAACATTATTCATCCCTACAACTGTTTGTGTTCTTGTCAATAGTGTCCTACTTCGCAACTCCCGCTCCCCTGTCACTTCAGGTGCCAAAAAAGAGCCCCGAGACAGCCGTTCCCTTGCTGTAATCTGTCGCGCAAAGCACTGACCTTTTTTTGTGCCTCTCAGATAGTATTGAAGACATGTCATCCATGCCTGTTAACACGCCAGAATACTGATTCAGAATGCTGTGAATACGCTTAGCTGTGATTAACCGTCTTGTGGGACTGGGAGTTTTGAATAGAGTACATTTTACACCGAGAAAAAAAAAATAAATAAAATACAATTTTTTTTTTATTTTGCACAGTAAGAGAACAAAATAAGAGAACAAAATCCTATTGCCCCACACACCAGACTACTACTAAACACACACACACACACACACACACACACACACATAGAGAAACACACACACACACACACACACACACACACACACACACACACACATGAAATTAAATATATTAAGAAGCGAATACAAATTCCTTTCCTGAGATATTCAATGTAAAGTAGTATAGTATCCAACATAAACACAAATCCGTATCACATTTTGAGGTTTCTAGCTAAATAGCTTAGCTAATTAACGCAATTAGTAGCTTAGCTCATGCTAGCTAAGCTCTCTAAGCTATTTAGCTAGCTAAGCTGACAAGCTAAATAGCTTAGCTAATACCAGTGTTTTTTTTTTTTTGTCTGTTTGTTTTAATCCATGTTTACCCCAGGATTTTTATGCCTTTAATTTTAAGGACTGTAGAGATAAAAAAAAAAAAAAAAAAAATATATATATATATATATATATATATATATATATATATTTTTTTTTTTTTTTTTTTAAACACATTACATTTTCCAATGCAAGATTCAATGCAAATGTATTGAAAGAATGGAGGTGAGGAAGTTCGCTGCTGAAAAGTTCTTTCTCGACAATCCGGTCACACACCTCAAATTTTCAATAATTCATTCCTTTTTAGTATCTGTTTTATTCCGCACAGGGTCGAGGTGAAAAATAAAGCCCTTGCTGTTTTAGTAATAATGTGTAAGAACTTTAGCTGTAGTTCAGGAAAGGTGTATACAATATTAGTCTCGATTTAATTGCAAGTCGTTGGAAAAAAGCAGCTTCTTGCAATTTATTTATTTATTTGTAATGACATAAAATATGGGGGGAATAAAAAAAACAAACATTTTTTAAATATTCTTCATTTTTGTGCCCTGAGTGAGCATTTTGCCAGGTATCAAGGGGCGAATGTGGAACAGAAAGAACAACCACAACAAAACATGAAATTAATAAATACATGACCTAGATCTGAACACAATTATGGTAACACAGTAGAATATAAACTGAGTGGGGTGCGAGACTTTATTTAAGCACTAGGAAAGAGACAACCTGGTCTAGGGAACATAAAACAGGACAGTGTGTTTTGATTATTGGAAATGTGGTCCGGTGACAAACACTTTCCCGAAGCTACAATTTGTTGTCAAGTTCTGCCCTTCTGAGAGACTCTTCCTCACTACGATCCACTATTTCTTCCAAAACATCTTATTGACCTGTTGATAAATACCCTCATTAGCTGCAAAATGGTTTTCCAAATGTTATTTTTTTATACATAATGCAGGGCATTACCTGATATTGACTGAACCCTAACCCTTTTAAATTTAGAATTACCATATTTTGTCCTTTGAACAATTGAACTGTCATTTTTTTGTATAATTTTTAAATTGTGAGTAGAATGCAAATCATTGCATTCTGTTTGTAGTTATATTTCATACAGTATTAGTTTTTTTTTCCCAATAAACCATAATTAAAAGTAATTTCTGGAAAATTCCATGTATATTGTAAAGACTATTGCATTCAGTTCTGTTTTTTAGTGGCAAATCAGTTACAGACATGGACAAAGAGTCTACAATTTTCTTCGCTGAATTTCAGTCCTCAATTTTCATCTGAAATACAACAATTTTTATTGGATTTTTTAAAATAAAACAAATGAAAAAGGAGAAAATTGCTCCGTTCGACAACGGTTTGAACGGGGCAGAGTGTTTTTTGATGTTCAGTAGGACTCGGGTCGGGACTTCTATTGCAGAAGGCTACTTCAAAATAATCCACTGTTTTATCCTTAATCTTTCAGTTGCCAGAAACTGTAACTTCCTCTTTTTCTGTATATATAATTTAATTTAGATCTGTCTCCAGAGATGGAGCACTTCCGCACCTTTCTGTTCACAAGTTCACAAGATTCTAAAACGTGTGCTTGTTGGTGATCATCATTTGAATATTCCACAAAGATGCACACTTCTCCTTGTTCTTCACTGTTGATTTAATGTGCCACACCCCTTACACGGCACCTGCTCATGTTAAATCTGTCCAGAGAGACTAAGCTACATATCACCTCCCAAGTTCACATCCTTCTTAGTTGAAGCAAAGTAAAACTCTCTCTCTCTCTCTCTCTCTCTCTCTCTCTCTCTCTCTCTCTCTCTCTCTCTCTCTCTCTAATATATATATATATATATATATATATATATATATATATATATATATATATATATATATATATATATATATATATATACATAGTATATTCCCAAACAACACACAGTTTACTAGAGGCACTGGTCACTACAGGGTCTTACACTTTCTGCTCTCACGTCTGTCCTGAGCTTCATATCTTAATGAGCGTGTACAAATTCAATACACGATGCCTTCAGCCTTTTCCACATTTCCACACTTCACAGACACTCCCATATAGACACAAACACACACACACACACACACACACACACACACACACTCACGCAAATAGGCTCATGCTCTGTTGATCAGGAAAATGACTGCAGCTTTATTGTGTCTCCAGCTAAATGATGACTCCTTTATCTGACTCTAAGCAAGAGTGAGTCCTATTCATGGGCTGATGGAAAAAAGAAGAGAGAGAGAGAGAGAGAGAGAGAGAGAGAGAGAGAGAGAGAGAGAGAGAGAGATGTCTGTCAGGACATACATTTAATGCATGTAATTAAGTATAAGTCAAGTGACATATAATAATATATCAGAATATTTTCCATTGATATAATTTATGAAAATGTGTATTTGTGTGTGTGTGTGTGTGTGTGTGTGTGTGTGTGTGTGTGTGTGTGTGTATGTGTGTGTATGCATTTGTCTGGCTGTCTGAAAGAGCTGTTGATTGATTGAAAGTGTTTTTGCATATATATATATATATATATATATATATATATATATATATATATATATATATATATATATATATATATATATATATATATATACAAACACATACACACACACCTACCTCCATTCTGTAGGAGATTGTTACATCATAAAACACTATGCTATCTCTATTAAAGTGCTTATAATGAAACATGGTCTTATGATGCAGGAAATGTGCATGAAAGGTTTAGTGCCTTGTTCATCTCCATCATAGCTTTCTATTTACAGCATCATGTAGATGTTTGGGCATGAGATATAAATGTAAAGAGATAGAATTATTGGAGGCATTGGGATTAATGACTGTGCCAGCGGGATCAATATAATGTTTCAAACCTGTTAACAGCGATAGGACGCATTTTTCCGTTAAATGTGGACTTTAATTAAGTCCGTGATGCAGATTGATCCCTCACTCTCATAATCAACTCCCCTGAGCCCACTGCTCAAGTCACAAATCCACTTACCACTTAATCTCATTTATTTACATTTACTTTTTTATTTCGTTACAGTGGCTCTTATGCAGAGTGACTTAGTAATCGCATTTCTACACCTGAGCAACTGAGTGTTAAGGGGCTTGCTCAAGGGGCCCAGTAATGGAAGTGTGTTGGTGCTGTGATTTGAACCCATGGCTTTTTATATTCTATTATAATATTATCAACTAAGCTATGTGCCTCTTCCTTTGGGTCTGTCATTGCTGATGGGGATTTCTATGATAGTTATATGGATTATGTTTTGGATTAATGTGAGTACCTGAAAAGATATTGTTATACATTAGTTACCTGTAAAAAATAGCTTTTAGAACTAGCACCAGGTCTAGAGAGTAGACATTAATTATCCACATTAATTTGGATACATTTGAAATATTTTACTCTGTTTTGCCTTCTTGGATAAAGCATTTATGTCGAGCTGAAACCCAGACACACGGTGGCTTAGTGGTTAGCAGGTTCGCCTCACCCCGCCAGGGTCCGGGTTCGATTCCCGTCTTGGCCATATGTGTGTGGAGTTTGCATGTTCTCCCCTTGCCTCAGGGTTTTTTTCTCCGGGTTCTCTGGTTTTCCCCCTGTCCAAAAACATGCATGATAGGTTGATTGGCAGCTTGGAAAGTCGTCCCTAGTGTGTGAATGTGTGTGTGTGCCCTGCGATGGGTTGGCATTCCATCCAGGGTTACTAATATACGTTACATAGGAATAAAATAATAAATGAAACATCATATAATAAAATTTCAAGCTAGAGAATTGTGCAGCTGTGTATAATTTCTGAAGTCCATGTTGAGCAAATGCTTGACAATAAATGCTTTTCATGCTTGACAATAAAATATTCTCCAATTTTATTTAATTTTTTTATGTTTTATTATTCTCACCCCCTTTTGAGTAGTACCATCGACTCTATAGAGCATTTTTAAAAAAATCAGTTCTTTTTTAAACGGTCTATTTTACCATCGGAATCTCCAAAAATCAGCGCATTACCCATTTTCTGATTAAATCTCGAACCCTAAAACCCGACTGTTTCAACGAGCCGTCTATTTGAGATTTCACACAAAATAAGATCTACTACCGAATCTGCACGGGGTCACGCCGGCTAGGTTTGATCTGATAAGGTTTAGCTTTATTGTCAATCTAAGTATAAGCACAGGCACAATGAAATACACCAAGCAGTTGTGCAAATAGCAAACGAAATAATATAAACACATATAATGGCATACATTTCACATTTATGGACTCTTCCTGTTTATTTTACAAGAAAACGTGATCTGACCAGGAAGATCACATCTGCTTAGATCAGCAGATCAAATCCGGCCCTTTGGTCATTTTAATACCGCCCCGCCGAAGATACCAAAGAATTGTCCAGAATTGTCCAAATCAAATCCTATCATACACTCATTTGACCTTGTCCTGTAATTCTCGGACGTTCCACCAGGTGGCGCATTGGGCCCCGGTTATACATCGACTATTAAAATGAATACGTTTAAACGTTTATGTTTGATGTGTATGCATCTTGTGCAAGTCAAATGTCGAATATATGTGAAACGGCGAATCTGGGGCTACGGGTGTTATGTGACATGTCTAAACACTCAGCACATCAAGGGAAGTCGGGCACTGGGTAATTTGACGTGATGCCACAGGCCCCGCCCCCTCTCTAAAAAATGGGCAAAATAGTCTAAATGGGTCTAAATGATCGCCTCTCTGAACGAGCTTGCGTTTCGATATCAGCGCTAAAAATGAAATGGCCACCAGGTTAGATGGGAGAGCCCGGAGCTGAGGTTTGCATTGTCAAGCATCACTCACATTTTCTTCAAGAAATGTCCCATGTCTAGTTATGGGTTATATTTTGGAATTGGCCTTGTCGTGTGTGTGCCTGCATATGCGCTTGGCCTTTACACAGCTTTTAATGACATGTCAGCTTTATGCCTTTATGCCGTATATGCCAAATATATATATATATATATATATATATATCTTATATATATATATATATATATATATTTGGTTTGTGGGGGTTACTGCTATTTTGAGCTTCTCTTTTGTTAAAGCATGAGGCGGAGGCTGTGATTGTGTGTGTGTGTGTGTGTGTGTGTGTGTGTGTGTGTGTGTGTGTGTGTGTTGTGTGTGTGTGTGTGTTTGTTTTTGTGTGTGCACCTCTAAGCCACAAACCTTATAAATTCTTTCGAGAGATTGAACCTCCATTTCCTCCATTTAAACACTGGTGCTGATTGGTGAGTAACATGTCAACTGATCTCTTCCTTGATTTCCGTGTGTGTGTGTGTGTGTGTGTGTGTGTGTGTGTGTGTGTGTATGTGCATCCACCAGTGCTGTAGGAGTTCCTCCTCCCCCCCCCCCCCCCCCCCCCCATGAATTCCAATCTACCTGTGCCATCATCTCGCTGAGGAAACCCAAGGACAACTTTCATTAGTTCACTTTCCCTTGGTGTTAGCGAGAGTGCTACATTCCCCCCTTCATCTGGATAATGATAGAGAGAGCGATTAAAGGAGGCAGATGTCTACCTACCAGTCTGTCAATTATCGTTTCCCTTCTGTCGTAGTGTTTCTCTTTTCGCATATAGCTTTTCTAATATCTCATTCCTCGCCTTTGCCTCGGTCTTCTTTTGTGCTCAAACCTTTTCTTCTCTTTGTTAAATATTTCAGGTGTATGAAAAATTTCGCTCGATGTGGATTTTTATGTTACTTTCACGTGCAAATCTTGGACCGGTTTGCTTTAGTGTTGAAACAGTTCGACTAGACTCATCATATGTTGAAAAATTGGTTTTCTTATGTTTTTGTGCTAAATATATTTTAAAAGCAACAACAAAAATTGACATCTAGAAAAAATGGGCGATCTCCATAATCTATAATTGCTCCGATTGATGCTCGAATAACTCTTTATATCGACGATGAGCAGAAAATCATCTCCGAACAAAAAAAAAAAACACTTTGGATTATGAGATGCATGTACTGCAACAGAGGATGATGTCATCAGGATCCACTCCCTCCTTTCTGAGACTAGAATGTGAAATCTGGGTCTTTGGAAAAGAACAGTATAGGCTTTAAAAGTAAATACACAAAAAAATTTGTGTCATCATTTCCAGGAGAGCAAATTTGATGACATATTACATGGTGTTGCGCAATTTAAGATGCACTCGTCGAATATTGTAGTCTTCATTCATTCATTCATCTTCTACCGCTATATCCAATCTTCCCTCGGGTCACGGGGAGTCTGTGCCTATCTCAGGCGTCTATGGGCATTAAGGCAGGATACACCCTGGATGGAATGCCAACCCATCACAGGGCACACACACACTCACACACACATTCACACACACATACATATACTACGGACAATTTTCCAAGGTGCCAGTCAACCTACCCTGCATGTTTTTGGACTGGGGGAAACCGGAGAACCCGGAGAAAAACCCCCTGAGGCACGGGGAGAACATGCAAACTCCACACATACATGGCCGAGACGGGAATCGAACCCAGACCGTGGAGGTGTGAGGCGAACGTACTAACCACTAAACCACCGTGCCCACATATTGTAGTCTTGAAACACAGAATAAGACTAAGACTAAGTTTGCTGACTTAAAATTCACATCAAATGACAAGTGGATCTACACAATAGGCTGCTCGCTATACACACAGAAGCATAAGAGCAAAAATGTGTGCACCCGAGGAAAGGATAAGACGACGAAAACCTGATACATAATAAAATATCTTGTTATATTCGGACCTAAATACTAATATAATCTGTGATTATATTTCACAGTATATTGCTTTGAACCACTTTAACAATAATACTATTAATATGCAGTTACAGGAATAAGGAAGAACTTGCGCGTTTCCCGAAGGGTCCTCGGTGTTAAAGGAATTAATAGAGACTAGCCAGAGCACATTGTAACCACCTTGCACAAACACACATTCACACACTGTGTGCACACACAGAGGGGCGATACAGAAAAGTCAATTCGCCTTCTACTACACACTTGGGAGGCAGAAGGAACCTGGAGAATTCTATAGAATCCGACATAAACATTTGGAGATTGTAAACCCAATGCTTGGTGTAAGAAAGAGTCAACAACAACAAGTCAGAGACCAGTGCAACCCTGCCAGCTGCATCAATAGTATTTCATTTATAAAGGTTATACCTACAAGTAAATGACGATGAATGCTTAAATCTTCGTAAAATTTGTATTATATTAAAATAAAACCATTTTAATATAATACATTTATATTTTATCTACAGTTTTATTTCATATTCAAATAGTGTGCTTACAATAAGGATTAAAAATCTATTATCTGAAACCGGTTTGAAATGATCAAATATACAACAATTTTATAAAAACAATATATAAATATGTGCCTGATAATTAAATATTTGGATTATGTTTTAAAATAGATTTATATTCATAATAATAATAACAATAATAATAATAATAATAATAATAATAATAATAATAATAATAATTCAAATGTAATGTATAATGTGTCCTGTGCAATGTAATCATATAAATTTTTATTTGAATTGGAATCACCAGAAATTAAAAAGCTACAACAAATAGCTATCATTTATTTATTTATTTATTTTATTAAAATAATGTGTCTGATAATTACATATTTGGATTATGTTTTGTAATAGATATGTTTGTTGTTTCATCATTTGTAATTTGTAGTGTTTTTAAATAAATGTCATATTTTAATACAAATTACATATATTTTTCAATTCATATTCAAATATTCTGATTTCATTCATTCATTCATTCATTCATCTTCTACCGCTTTTATCCGATCTTCCCTCGGGTCACGGGGAGCCTGTGCCTATCTCAGGCGTCTATGGGCATTAAGGCAGGATACACCCTGGATGGAATGCCAACCCATCGCAGGGCACACACACACACTCACATACACACATTCATACACTAGGGACAATTTTCCAAGGTGCCAATCAACCTACCGTGCATGTTTCTGGACCGGGAGGAAACCGGAGAACCCGGAGAAAAAACCCCTGAGGCACGGGAAGAACATGCAAACTCCACACACATGACCAAGACGGGAATCGAACCCGGATCCTGGTGGTGTGAGGCGAATGTGCTAACCACTACGCCACCGTACTACCTGTTATTAATATGTTAATATATTAATTTAAACAGAGTTACTTCATATCAAAATATTGTTTCAGTATTATTTCCTGTTAGAAGGCGAATTGACTTTTCTATATCGCCCCTCTGTGTGTGTACAGTGTGTGAATGTGTGTTTGTGCAAGGTGGCTCTGGATAATGAAATATTTGGATTATGTTTTAAAATAGATATGCATGGTACAGTAACAAAGTATTTTATTTAAAACATTTGGCAGACGCCCTTATCCGGAGACTTACAACTCTCCGGGGGGAAACCGGGGGGAAACCGGAGAACCCGGAGAAAAAACCCCTGAGGCACGGGGAGAACATGCAAACTCCCCACACACACATGGCTGCAAGACAGGATTCGAACCCGGACCCTGGGGTGTGCGGCCTTGTTCTCGACCATATACTGCTTGGAAACCTTGGATTCTTATCTTTCCTGTGACACATTTAGCGGTGGTCTGTTTCCCCATCATGCCAAAGTGAAACAATTGTACAGTAATAAAGGCACATGGAAAAGGTATTTTCCATGGCCTTTAAAACTCACCAGATTTCAGTGTAATCGTGCATCTTTGGTATGTTCTGGACCAACATATCTGCTCAACTGAGGTACTTCCATTTATAACAAGGACTGCTGCTAGCTTTTTGGTGCCAAATACCAAATAGCTCAGAGCTCTTGTATACGCTACGCCTTGATCCTGCAGGAGGTGGTGGCAAGGCAGGAGCTGTCTTCAAGTGTGTAAATGTTCCTTCCTCCCTTATTACATACCTTTCCCAGCATGATAATAATTAGGTTGCTCGATTCAGGTAACAACAGGCTTTGTTTTGGTCTTGTTCCATGTGTTCCTGCTGAGTGCTTCCTCGTTGGCATGTTTAATTAGCCAAGCACTCTTAGTTGTTAACAATCTGCCACGAAATAATTAGGAAGCCCGAATGCTGACATGTACGTTTCCTAATCGAAATAATCACTCTTGCTAAGAATGCTTGGGTTCTGCAAATAAGAGGAATATCTTACACATTCTAACACAATAAAAGGTACCGAATGTATCCCACAGTCCCTCCCTGAAGACTTCAGCAAAGGAACTGGGAATCCGAAGGAATCAAGCGTTAATTCTATTAGTGCCCGAGTGGCCATTAAACAACGAGTTGGTTGAAAAGCACATCCATGCTGGCCAGCTGACCTTCAGGTGACATTTCTTTCTCTTTCACTCAACTAACGATTGAAGGAGAAGATAAGAGAAACTGGCCCCAATTGGCTCCAATAATGAAAAAACTGGCCCCAATGGTGGAAATTGGTTTTAGTCTAATACAAACTAAAAAAAAACAAACATATCCTAAATGTCCTTTAACCAAAGACTAGCAATTGATACAATTTGCCCTCATTGAAACAAATTGGACTCACTTATATCTGTTTAATAAATCTTAGCTAGACTAAATGTAAAATCTGCCAATGCATTGAGTCAAATTGACTTGGTAAGAATTACTGAATCTAGCTTTAATATCTTGTTGATTATAAATTCTGAACACCAGGGGCAGCTTGGTGGTGAGATTTGAACCTGAGACATTCCCGTCGAGAGCCCAAAGCCTGACCCCAAAGCCTGATCCCAAAGCCTGAGCCCAATGACTGAGCCCAAAGCCTGAGTCAGCAGCTATATCACCCTTTAGCCCAAGACTGGTTGCCCACTGAAGCTAAGCAGGATTGAGCCCTGGTTAGTACCTGGATGGGAGACCACCTGAGAATGCTAGGTTTCTGCTGGTAGAGGTGTTAGTGTGGCAAGCAGGGGGTGCTTAACCTGTGGTCTATGTGGGTCCTAACACCACAGAATAGTGACGGGGACACTATACTGTCAAAAAAACACAATCTTTCGGATGAGACTTTAAACCAAGATCCTGACTCTCTGTCTTCATTAGAAATCCCAGGATGTCTTTGAAAAAGAGTAGAGGAGTGTCCTCGGCATCCTGGCGGCCTCACGGCCTCCTAACCGTCCCCATATCTACTGGCTTCATCATTCCTGTCTCCTCTCCACCAGTAAGATGGTGTGTGGTGGGCGTTCTGGTGCACTATGGCTGCCGTCGCATCATCCAAGTGGATATTGTACACCGGTGGTGGGTGAGATGATCCTCCTCTCATAATGTAAAGCGCTTTCGAGTCTCCAGAAAAGTGCTAATGAATTATTACTATTATTATTAAACACTGAGCTACAATCTAAAATAAGGTCTTATGATGAACCTTTCTTAAACTTCTTGACAAGAATTTTTCATGGAGTCTGGATTTTAATACCATAGACAACAAGTTCTATGTTTTCAACAATGAATCATGTAATGTAATTCATTCACATTTTAAACACTTATTTAGCACTTATTTGAACACTTATTTGTTTAAGAAACACTTGTGCCTTAAACAACTGAGCTACACCCCTCCCTAGTGTCGATTCATTGTCGATTCATCTGTGCAAGTATGGATGCCCAACAGTTACCCTATTGAGTATTAAATACAATAAAGTTGAACGGCGAAAAAAAGGATCCAAAGCTGCCAAGTTGGAACATTTTCTCCTTAATAGTACCATTTTATTGCGGTTACGAAACCAGTCGTTCTCTGCTGAGAAAGTAGACATGCTGATATTCCAGTTTATTATCTTTAAACCTACACAGCTACCCCTCTGTGTTTTTGTTCCACTGAACCCTCCTGTTTCTTCCATTCCTTCCCGTTTCCTTTTCTCAGCAGTTCTCATTTCTTGAAGCAAACAAAGCCACAAATACTGTCTGCTCTTTATTAACGTCTAGCCGTGACAGCCTTTCGTCCTCTATTTTCCAGATCATTTGTGCAGTACCTTCCAAAACCCCCTGGCAGTCTAATGCCCTCCGAGGAGCACCGATAAATATCAGGACTGTTGAGAGGCAGGAGGAAATGGTGCAAGTCAAACACCCTTTCGATCTGAATCATTATCATTACCATTAGTGAAACCACATTCTATGAGAACAAGATAGGCATATGTGTTAAATTACTCTCTACTTGCATTGCCCTCAAAAAATAAATAAATAAATAAATAAAATGCTGGCCCCAGGATGGTTATTTCAACAGGCAGGTCTTTTAACCATTTTTTTTATAACAATAATACACTTCACATCTTCATAACAGTAATACACATCTTCGTTCCTCTCGCCCACGGAGCTATCATCTAATCAAAACCCATCACCTCTTCTTCGCAACCATCATCAACAAATTATTGGCGACAAGGCAATTTTCCTATTTTGCACAAACCGACTCGACTATAAAGATGCAAGCATGAGAAATATGTTTATTAAAAAAATAGAAAGCGCAAGACCTGGCTCCCCTTTGCGAAAATGTAAGAACATTGTAACGTGTGTTCTTTTCTTGTCTTTGTTAATCAAGTTGTCGCCTCAGTGTCAGGGTCATCTTAAATCGCTCAAGGAAAAAAATAAAAACGCAGTTCTTGTTGAGATCATAATTTACCTGATTATGAGTTTCTGCTCAATCTTTCCCACATTTTCCTGCAAATTATTAAAGCTTCGGAATGGTCTGGAGGTCAACCTCGACGCTCCTCAATGACAAAAAGTGAAATCCAGTGTGGTTTCAAATAGAAGCTCAATGATGCACTCACACAGTAAGTGTAGCTCAGGAAAATGGCTTTTGACTTACTGAATGGATACGAAGAGGTCCTGTTACTCCAGAGGAATAGGCTGGAGAACAGGAACTAGTGGGCTTTTGAAAAGATGAAAAGAACATTGAAGCATGAAACCCCTGCAATCACGGAGATTATTGTCAGAATATACTGGTCTGTATATAACAGGAAGTTTGTATATATATATATATATATATATATATATATATATATATATATATATATTATATATATGATATAATTTATCTGTATTTTTTGCATTGTCAACCGATTAAAACATTTAATCACGATTAATCACATTAATCTACCATAAATGTATACTTTTCATTTTTCTAATACTGTTCTAACTACCTGTAACAGATGTCAAGGATGTTATAATTACAGTGGTACCATGATGTACGTCGTTAATTAGTTCCTCGGAAAGCGACTTAATCTGACGTTAACCGAACTGAATTATTCCCATTTGTCTCCGGTCATGATCGGGGAAGTAATTAGTGACTAATAAGCAATTAGTAATTCATAATTAGTGAAAATCTAATTCCTGACGAAATATCCAACGTTAGATGAAGGCGACATGCACTGAGAGTAATGCGCACCCAAGTACCACTGTATATAGATTTCTCTCAAAATCTCTAATCATTAATTATTCAATATATGTTTGACTCTCACAATTAATCTTTTGATATGAATTTATTGTTAATAAATAAATTTCTTGTTAATTTCAATGTTTTAGTGCTTGTTTCATGTGTAATATATGGGACGTGGCTCCTTTAAGAATTCTGTTCCAGTTGCTTTTCCATATAACCTGGCGAAATGCATTGCATTCACAATATTTTTATAGGTCAGTAAATCTGTACAAGCTGAACACTGACTACTCGAAAATATCGCCAAGTTTCATTGGTATTGTCTCTTGAAAAGATATACTAAAACTGTTGCTGAAATGTGAGACAATGTGTGACAAATCTTTTGTGAGACCTGTGATATATATTGATATCAAAAGCGTAATATCTGTATTGTAATTTTGAATTGGAATGAAAACCAGGGATAACTTCAAATCATGACGAATCTTGGTTGAAGGATGTTGAAATAACTGTTCATTTTGTTCATATAGTAAATCAAATTTTACCAGAGTTACTTTAGCACGGTGGCTTAGTGGTTAGCATGTTCTCTTCACACCCCCAGGGTCAGGGTTCGATTCCCGTCTCTGCCATGTGTGTGTGTGGAGCTTGCATGTTCTCCCCGTGCCTCAGGGGTTTTTCTCCGGGTTCTCCGGTTTCCCCCCGGTCCAAAAACATGCACGGTAGGTTGATTGGCACCTTGGAAAAATTGTCCCTAGTGTATGAATGTGTGTGAATGTGAGTGTGTGTGTGTGCCCTGAGATGGGTTGGCGTTCCATCCAGGGTGTATCCTGCCTTAATGCCCATAGACGCCTGAGATAGGCACAGGCTCCCCGTGACCCGAGGGAAGATCGGATATAGCGTTAGAAGATGAACAAACTTTAGTATGCATGTTTCTATGCATAGTATGCATGTTTTCGTATGTATGTTTCCATTACCCTTCAAAATGCGCAAATTTAAATAGCGAATGGAAGATACGCCTGACGGAAACGCGTCAAATTCACAAAAAACACACGTGTATCACGAAACGTTTTAATGCTTGCATGATGTGTTTTTTTTCAGACTATGCGAAAAAGGAATAATTCGCAAAACTGTAATGGAAACGGTTTTTTTTTCGCATTTCCGGTCACATGATATACGTGAATAGTCATATGATCGTTCTTTATTTTCTTTATCGGACTTATTTATTAAACTAATTAAAGAAACCAGTTTATAAATTGCCATTGCTATGTGCTTATTTGGGGAAAGTGGGTCCCTGTAACGGAAGCACACGGACACGGGTATAAACAAAGAGGGGGTTTATTTAAACAAAGGATAACTAAAAGGACGCCACTCAAATGAGTGACCAGGTTATGGGCCCTGAACTGCTCGAGCAGAAGGTCGGGAGAATCACTGAAGGACCTCGAGCAGGAAACGCGGCCGACTCTATCGGCGCGCGAGATTGCGTCCGCGAGTCGTGGAGCTCCGGGGAGCGGAAACAGCTGGAACCGGGACCTGGGACACAGGTATTAGTTCGGGAATTGCGTGGTGTCTGTGTGTCCGCTTTTTAAGCACGAAACCGGATGGGGAAGGATGAGAGAACGCCCCTTATATATCGCCTTGATATAGCAGACGGCTCTAACAGGGTCCAGGTGCTGCTTGTTAAAACTCAGGAGATTGTGAGCATAGGGGCTCCGAGTCAGGCGCAGGCAGAGTCGTGACAGTCCCATGGGCATATGACGCTGCACATGCTAAAAGAGGGCTCGTTCATCCAGAAATTCTGAATACACAGGTCTTCAGCGAAATCATGCACTATTGCCTCCCAGAACAAGCGCATACGCCTCCGATTAAAACAAAAAAAAAAAGTGTCATTGTCTGCGATATAAATAAGCCTGCGTATATCTGTCACTATTTTTTTATGAGGTTTAGTCACATGCTTAATGGAAGCACAGTCAGTTTTATTATCGACATTTAGGAAATATCGCAAAACTTTGTAATGAAAAAAGTGTCTAAAAGTCCATTCAATTGTGTATAGAATACAGAATACATTTAAGCGGAAGTGACCCTATTGCGGAAACGTCTCCGGCTACATGCTACAGAATACTACTACGTGACAGATTTTCCATCTGTGTCGATGCAAAGAAACGTGTCTGTGAAAGGATCTAAGATGTGTTTGGCAGGGACCCGCAAAGGTCCATAGCTATCCAAAGTTTTCAAGTGAGGCTGTTTTTTTTTTTTTTTGCCACTTGTATTTAAGGAGCGTCTAGAGACAGGATACAGGTGTGTTGCCAGACAGCGCTGGTTTAGCTTTAGTCACCTGGTGGCATCCGACTCCGTGATGAATTACAGATCGGGACCTATTGTTGTTAACCTCTTTTTTTAAACTGAGAGAATCACTGCTGGTGCTTTCAGATCCCACATGAGGAATTTCGGGTTGCTATTGACGAGTATTGTAGGTTAAGGTGGCAGTCACAGTGCTGAAAACTCAGAGGAAATGTCTATGGACATATACACAGTCAGGGAAGCATTTAAAGTCTTTTGCATTGTAGTCAGTTATTAATTTACTATGCAAGTGATCTGCTGCTTCACTCTGCGTTGGCGAATGAACGAACGAAATTGTAGAAAATAGACAACGAATGAACGCAAATAGACTGCGTGTGAAGAGAGAAGGCCGACATAGAGGAACACAGAACAGTGCCGGAGTTGTTCCAGTGAGGTAGAATGTTGCGCAACAAAAGAATTGTCCATACGCAAATCAAATATTTGATATGTTAATATGGGCATAGAAAAATCTATTTAGAGAAAAGTAAGCGAATTGTCGCGAATTGCAGAGTTTTAGAGTGCATTGCCGTGAAATCCCGCAGAATCCTGCAGGCACTTTTGCTTTTTTTAGAATTTAAATACACGTGTTGTGCTTAGCAGAATATCCACCAGATGGCGCATGGAATGACATACTATATCTACACGCTAGAAATTGCCCGTCAATACTTTTCAATTATTCTGATAAATTGTTATCTGCATTAAATGTTGTGATAATGAGAAAACAACAACAATAAAATATAAATAAAATATTGTTGGACACATATATTTGATATGGTAATAGGGACATAGAAAAATCTATTTACATGAGCGTATAAGTAAAAAAAACATAAAGTGGATTTAAAAAAAAAAGGTTTCTTAATCTTTATTAAACTATTAATAAAGATTAATAGTTGCAACACAACTATTAATCTATTATATTCAATAATATAACTTAATAATCTTTAACCTGATTCAGTCGTCGAAGTTATTTTAAAAATGACGCGCCATCTGTCTCATTTTTTTACGTCTTCGTTTGTTTGTTTATTCATATTTAGTCAGTTATTAATTTACTATGCGAGCGATCTGCTTCTTCACTATGTGTTGCGAATGAACGAAATCGTACAAAATGGAGTGCAAATACACAGTGTGTGAGGGGAGGAGGCCGACAAAAGGAACACAGGACTTTAAATTAAAAACAGCATTCATCTCAAAAAAGAAAGGCACAGTGCGGGAAGAAGTTCCGGTAAGGTAGAACGTAAGACTTATGCGAAGACTTATGCGAATCAAAGATAATACTTTAAATGTAAAACATTTACAAAGCATTGTGGTAAACACGTCCAACAAAAGACGTGGAAAAACAGTACAAGCAGAGCTTCTTATTTATTTATTTTGTTCTTGTTGTTGTTTGTGTATTTTCATTAATTAGTTCATGCATTTTTTTAAGCATACATGGAATAAAAATCCGTTACTCACCAGCTCGATAGTGGCTAATGAGATGAGAAGGCAAAATCCAGAACTACTGGATATGAATTTAATGGCAGTAGGCATTTCCTGAAGAAAATTTGAGTGATGCAAAACGCAGCTCCGGGAGCGACCCTTTAGAGCCTGGTCCGTTTAATATTTAGCGTTGACTTCGAAATGCTAGCTCGTTCGGAGAGATTATGGGTGTTCCTTCGGGAGCGTGACATCATCAAATTATCCAGCGTCTGACTCCCGTCAATGTGCAAGCGTTTAGACATGTCACATGACCCTGTGTCCGAGTTTAGCCATTTCTCTTATTTTTCACGTTTGCCGCCACGTGACGCCATGCGGTAGTCATATGTTCGTGACCTACTCTTATCTTTTTTCGAACAGGTGTGGGGTTCAGGAGGTATATGATCGTGATCCACTCCGGACCCCCTACAAGTGGATATGCCCTATGTGTATGTCGAACACTCACAGGCCGAAGTGATAGGCCCCATTCATTTTGTATGGGAATTCCAGCTTTTTGGCCCCGGGTTCGGAATTCCGCAGGGCGATTCCTTATAAAAGTAATAGCACACATTACACCATCAGGCTGCACGATATGAGGTATGATTCGTGACGACCGGACAAAAACTACGGGACGAGTTATGTGCCAAAAATTGTGACCTGAAGCTACAGAGAGATTATAATAGCGATGCTTTTGCAGAGTTGTATTACACGACAGACAAAGTGTTTGCTTTGCATTTGAATGTATGGAACAAGGATTTGCCTGCGATTGTTACGTTTCCAATCGATTAACGGAAAAAAAAATCATGCTTTTTAGCTGTATAAAGATATTGGGACATGTGTTAATAGATCAGCCTGCTACCACTTGTATTATACTATGTACCATATCAACATCTGCTCCCTCAGCAGCATCTCTTGTACTTCCTCTTAAAGTTAATGAGACAAAAAATGCGTTGTGGCAAGCGTCGAGGAAAAACGGAAGGAAATCTCCAACCTTTATTCTATTGTTAAGGTGGGGGGGACTTCCCCAAATGTTGCATAACCCTCTTGAAAAAGAAAAAGAAAAAAAAAAACTTCCCCACAGAAATCATAGGTTTCATCCTTTGACATACAAAAACACAGGTTTATTGTTATTAATGGATTCCCTTCATAGGAGAGAAATGTCTTGTACAAGCATAACATTATGTCAGTATAACCTTATGACTGGTGAGTGAATGACATCTTTTCACCTGTTAGTAAGTGTTAGTAAGAACATTATATTGTCAAAACTGACCTGCAAAATATACAACAAATAAACCTACAATTTATCTTTTGCATGTATAAAGCACGTAACACACAATCCAAATGTTCCATTAAGAATCCGTATATATGGCTCTAAGGCCGACTGAATATAATGTATCCCGGGGTTTTCTCTCGAACCATGTTGTTTATTCAGCAAGAGCACTGGTTAAATGGAAACATGATTTTGTACAGATTTCATGTTCAATTTGTACATTTGGAATATTTAAGCTTATTGGATGAATACACTAAACTAGGCGTTTAAAAAAAACAAAAAAACGAAGTGCTTTTCTCTTTCAGTTAACAACTGGGGTTTTTTTTATTTTTTATAACACTTGATGGCTGTCCTGTCAACACAGCTGTAATCAGCAGTGACGGATATCTCAATACGCCTCGTACGCCCGCACACACATGCATAATACATAAAAAAAAAAGGGAAAAAAAAGAAAAAAAAACGGCGTTGACAGGAAACTCTCATAGCCAATCCTACAACTGTCACTTTCACCTACAAGCTTCATTTGACACACAAGGAAAATGGAAATCCATTTGATTATTTATTTATTTATTTATTTATTTTATTATCCAGCCAATCATTCATTCTGCGTAACGGCTTTATCCCGTTCGGGGGTTTCGCGGCGGATCCGGGGAATGTACCACGGAGAGGACTCATTTACATGCATTTCGCATGTTCGTGCTCTCATTCCCCTCAAGGTCAAAACTGTCAGATATTTCCTGTTCTTGTGGAGGGTAGGGGGCGGGGGGGGGGGGGGGGGGGGGGGGGGGGGGGGTTAGGGGGGCGGGGGGTGGGGGAGAGGGCATTTTTAGTTCCCACTAAGATATAGAAATATGCTCTTACATGCCCTTAGGCAGGGACAGGATGGTGTATTATTTGATTATTTTCCGATACGTGTTTTACGGTAATACGGTTTACAGACGAATCTCTTTAATTAAAGGCTACTGACATACATCTTTCTGTGTGCGTTTAGACATATTCATTCATTCATTCATCTTCTACGGCTTTATCCGATCTTCCCTTGGGTCACGGGGAGCCTGTGCCTATTTCACACGTCTATGGGCATTAAGGCAGGATACACCCTGGATGGAATGCCAACCCATCACAGGGCATACACACACACTCACATTCACACACACACACACACACATTCACACACTAGGGACAATTTTCCAAGGTGCCAATCAACCTACCGTGCATGTTTTTGGACCGGGAGGAAACCGGAGAACCCGAGAAAAAAACCCCTGAGGGAGGCTCGGGGAGAACATGCAAACTCCACACACACATGGCCGGAATCGAACCCCGACCCTGAGGCGAACGTGCTAACCACTAAGCCCCGTTTAGATATATAGATATAAAAATATCTGCTTTCGGAAGTAAATTATAAGATTCCAGTCGACGTCTATTTTTTTTTCCTCCACAGTGTTCATTTTCCTACATTGTGCTATTACATTATTATGCAGTGCGATGCGGTACTTCCCGAAGTAAGTGCCAACCCGAGTGATGAGAGCTGTTCGCATTTACAGGAACACATTTTCCTGCAGGTAGGCTTGGGTTTGGTACGGCGGTGAGTTTTTCCCCAATGGAAACCCGGTGGAAAAGCTCCTTGAAAAGATCCAACTGGATTCATTACCCAGCGAAGGCTTAGGGTTAGACTTTGATTTACTTTTGGGCCTGGCATTAATTAACTGCATTAATAATGATGTCAGCGGAAGGTAAGACAAATGCATATGTGTGTGAGTGAGTGTGTGTGTGTGTGTGTGTGTGTTTGAGGACACAACGTTCCGTTGGGTATTCGCACTAAATCTTTTTTTTTTTTGCTCCACGTGATTAATATACAAAGCCATGGAAACACACTTGTGTTATTCGCCCCACAGACATACACAAATGCTCCTGTATTGCTTTTTTTCCCCCTAGCTAATTGCACTGAAATGCAGCGTAGCACATTAATCATCGGACCGATTTTATTTTTATTTTATAGATTTATTTATCGCTGCAATCCGGCATAATACATGTCTAATAAAACTATGTTCGTAAGCAGTTTGCATTCATTCGACTCCTTTTCAACATTAAAGCGTACAGCAGCTTCTTATAGTTATCATGCACACCGTCTCCCCCCCCCCCCTTTCTGTTAGATTCGGTGTATTCTTTTCCAGTGCGTTGTTGTTTTTTTTATCTTTCCCCGGGAAAAATAACGACATTATGATAAATGCTGGTGCTTCAGCCAAAGTGCATCTGTTGAAAGTCGAATAATGAACTTTCGGAATCGTTTATGAGTCGTTTAGGTCTAAGAACTCCGTAGCAATTACTGGATTCTTTTTTTTTTTTTTTTTTTTTTTAACATGCACTCCTACCTTATTGTGGGATACGAGTAATTGGCCACTTTAGTTGATTATTTTTTTCCCCCCGTTTTGTTGTTGCTGTACTTCATTTCATTCCGTGCAATTTGAAAATTCCCTTTCCGCCGCATTTAAATACGTTTGCGCTCGTTTTTTTTTTTAACGGCCGCTTCCTCGCGAGCCGTTTTTCTCGCCGCCTCTTTCCTTCGATGTTTGCCGTCCCTTTTATTTAATGCGCCATTTTCTGAGACTGTATTGTGTATATAATGATGTTTGTGATGAATAAAATCTTTTAGCACTCCCTCCAGGTAATACAATGCATCACGGTTTGTTGTTACTGACGGATTTATTTCACCTTTAATACCTTCATTAATAAAATGAGCATATAACTATATAACAAACAAAAATACAATTGCGTAATGAACCGAACTGATTACACACACCAGCAAAAGAAACATGAAACGTACTTCGCCGGCTGCACAAACCTACAATGGAATGAGTTCGATTGCAAAAAACGGCCATGATGTAAACAAAACAATAGCTCTCGCTTTCTACTACTTCTTCGCGTCCTTTCTCGCGAGGTGCTTCACTCGGCCAAAGGTACGTGCTGCAACATCGTGTCGCGCGGAACACAATACACGTTCTCTAAATGGATAATAAATATAAACAACGAGCAACATAACAATGAATACGACAAAATAATGTACACATTTCGAATAAAAATAAAATAATAATTATGGCAGTTACAATCTTATTCTTCTGCCTGAGTTAGTATTATTATAGATATATAAGTATGTCTGTATGTACAATATATATAATATATATATTATTGTACAGCAGTCATATAAATATGTAAATGTATGTACAGAAAGAGATAATGGAATGACAATAGTAAGAGTACAAGGTTATGGGAGTATATATATATATATATATATATATATATATATATATATATATATATATATGACTGTGCAAAGTATTATAAGGAGTATTTAATATGTAATGGTATGTAGCAGCATCATATAGATGCCTGATGCTCCCCGTGACCCGAGGGAAGATCGGATATAGCGGTAGTAGATGAATGAATGAATGAATGAGTTTTTTCATCAACTGCTCAAAGGTAGAAAAATAATAATAATAAAAATAATAATAATTCCCACTACACGTCCAAAGCACTGATTTTCATGTGTGTATATCGATCAGTCCCAGTCAACGCGGTGCGTCACCAAATGGATTTACATTTACTAACAGAGAAATTCTGCGAAACCAGGAACACAGTAAAAACGTTAATTTGATTGTAAATCAACTATAAAGTGCATTCACAGTGCCAATCCTCCTGTGGATTTTCGCAATTAAATTTGTTACAGCTCCCGCCTTTCTTCTCAAGTCTCGATCGCCAAAAAAAACCTAGCCTGCTAAAACAAAGCATGCCATTTTCTAGGCGGCAAAAGGAGATATTTTCCTGATCTGCATTTCCCTTCCCCGAGGCGAAGACTCGTTTGTGGACCAGTTATAGATCTAGAAGCGTATCACCAGAAAAGATGGCCAGCATCTGGAAATGAATATGAGTCACAAACAACAACAGACAGCACACATGGTACGCAAAGCGGTGCCCGTATAGCTTCGGCAGCGCTTCAATAGAGAAGATATTCGACATCTGGTAATGAATATGGCGTGTTGGGTTCAGGCAGTCGCTGCTTGTACGCGTGACACGAGTTTTTTTTTTTTAGCATTTGTACAAAGTTGCCTTGACTTCCATTGTTTCGTTCTCCTGAAGAATGTGCTTTCTTTGCGCATTTATTATTTATATTATTATTATATTATTTATAATTCATTAAATACAATTCTTGGGGCACGGTGGACTTAGCGGTTATCACGTTCGCCTCACACCTCCAGGATCCGGGTTCGATTCCCGACCATGTGTGTGTGGAGTTTGCATGTTCTCCCCGTGCCTCGGGGTTTCCTCCCGGTCTAAAAACATGCACAGTAGGTTGACTGGCACCTTGGAAAATTGTCACTAGTGTATGAATATGTGTGTGAGTGTGTGTATGCCCTGCAATGGGCACACACACATGAGATGTGACGCATGGGATAGGCACAGGCTCCCCGTGACCCGAGGGAAGATTGGATATAGAGGTAGAAGATGAATGAATGAATGAATAATACAATTCTGTTTTAGTTCATTCATTCATTCATTCATTGGTACGGAATTATCCCGCTAATCGTTCAATTTCCTTATTCATATCTCCACCCAGTTTTTATTAAAAGCCAAGTGCTTTCACTTTTAATCCAGATATTCTCTGAATTCTGCATTCACATTGCATTTAAGATATACAGACGCTCCCCACTCTATGAACAAACAAACCGGTCCACAAAGTTCGGATGTGAAAAAAAAACAAAACAAACATAGAGCTTAATGAATGCAGAGCCCAGCGAACGAGTGTAATACCGTAACGTAATGCCTACTTCCTCATCCCACCATCCATACAAGGATTAACGATGACATTCCATGGTAAGTACAATACCCTACTGTATACATTATTGTGTTAGCTAATATCCTACGACCGTAGTTTGTGGACATGCGCAATCTAATAGCGAACGCCGCAAACAACTTAAAAAACAAATTCATACTACGGACCGACTCTCGGAACGTAACTCTTTCTTTTTTCATTAGCTTTTCTTTCTCCACCGGATCACTTACAGCATTTCTTTCTATTTACTAGAATCCATTTTAACAACAATGTACACCATGGTACAGTAACAGTCCCCGTGCTCAATCAACCCCAACCCTAATAGACCCACCTTCTATGTTTCCTTTAATCAACTTCTGCTCTGTATATACCGGGGGCGTTCCCGTTTTTCACGTCATCAGTTCTCAGAAACGCCCCCCGGTGCATCTAGATATCATTTTGCATACAGCAGATGTTGTTTCTTGTTGATTACACTGTAGGGGACAATTTTGTTCGGATGACTCCTCCATGCCGGCCCTGGCTTGTTTGTGCAGGCGTCGCTGCGGAGTCGAATGGTGCACCATTACTCAGGTGAGTAGGTGTCAGGTGAAACTTCCCGCTGGTTCTTTGCATCATGTGGGGGTTTTGCATTTGGTTTTGTGCCCGGGTTGTATCTTGTATATTTTGTACTGTAGCTGTTCCGACAATGCTCAGTAACGGCCTGTTTACTTTGTTTGGCATCAGTTAGCTTTACTTTCTGATCCTCAGTCAGCTGTGTAAAGTAAGTCCACAGCCGCTTCATTTTCCACACAAGGTTTAAAGGAGTGCTATTCCTAACCATACTCGGCTAACTAGATCTGTGAAGTCCTACAATCCAATTAATGTTTGTTTCTGTTTTTTTTTTCTGATTAGCATTCCCTGTTTTTCCTAAGGATATTTGCAGATATTCAATAAAGAGCATGATACACAGGCTCTTCATAATTCGCGAAGAAACCATGTCGTTTGGACCCCGGGTACCTTCTACGTACTCTTCTTCCAGCACAGAGCGCACTAGCCTATCGCTAATTATCTGATGAGATAAATCAAGAAGGCTAAATGAGGTAGAAGGCTAAATTCTGCCGTGCTGCGGCCTCCCAGGACCGGAGCTTGACAGCCCGGTAATAAGCTCTCAGGAAATGATTAGCATGCCTTTCATTTCACATTCTGTTTGGCCCCTGTGTTACAAAAAAAAAAAGAACATTTTTATATCTGTATCAAATGACTTGCAAAGTTATAATATACATTTATGGATGCTACGATTGTATCCTTTTAATTATTGCGAAGAACTGCTCGCCCATAAGAGTAGCGAACAAGCCGTATATAATATGACCTTGAAATCGCAGGCGTCATTGTGTAATCTTATAACTGTTGACAGAAGATGGTATTGTTGTTCCGACGTGACAAGAACAAAAACGTGTGTAAAATTATTTATGGAATATTTTTATAGATATATTTTGGCAAAAAATAAAATGTTTTAGTACTAAACGCTGAAATAGTGTCATCTCGGAGCATAGCGCAGCATCCGTGACGGCCTTGAAGTGGTAATTTGCACGGTGCGATATCCCCGCCTTGGCGCATTTGATGTGCGAAAGTGGAAAATAATCATGGATGTCTTCACAAAAATCATGTCTTTTGTTTGTTCTGTCAGAGAACCTAAAGCTTATAAGAAGCTACTGTAACTGCACCCAATTACAATTACGGGATGAAGTGGCTACTGATGCTAGTTGACTGTATGAAACCTAAACTGTTCGTGTAATATTTCGGATTAAAAAAAACTTGAAGCATGTTGGGTCGTTTACCAATAAAGCTAGCCAGCTAAAGTACTGAATAGCGCTAATATTAGCGGTTAGCCTTTCATGGCAAGACGTAGCATGCTCATCATTGTAGCATGCTCGTTGTGTGTGTGTGGAGTTTGCATGTTCTCCCCGTGCCTCAGGGTTTTTTTTCTCCGGGTTCTCCGGTTTCCTCCCCCGTCCAAAAACATGCACGGTAGGTTGATTGGCACCTTGGAAAATTGTCTCTAGTGTATGAATGTGTGTGTGTGTGTGTGTGTGTCCTGCGATGGGTTGGCATTCCATCCAGGGTGTATCCTGCCTTAATGCCCATAGACGCCTGAGATAGGCACAGACTCCCCTTGACCCGAGGGAAGATCGGATATGGCGGTAGAAGATGAATGAATGTGAATGTGTGTGTGTGTGTGTGTGTGTGTGTGTGAGTGTGTGTGCCCTGCGATGGGTTGGCATTCCAATACAGGGTGTGTCTTGCCTTAATGCCCAAAGACGCGTGAGATAGGCACAGGCTCCCCGCGAATGAATGAATATAACTAATAAAAAAAAAACACAATAATTTCACCTCAGCTTGTGTTCATTCTAGCAAGTGTAATATTTTTGTGTGTGTGTTGTCGGTGCTTCACTGCTAAGAAGCTTAAAGTTATTGAAATAAAACACCCTCGGACATGGACGAGCACTTCTTTTCCGCCACACTCTCCTTTATTTTGCTTCCTTGTTCAATCCCCGCAATAATAAAAGTCCTTACACCCTTATCCGAAATAATATCGTCGACATTCATCATGTCATCTTGCTAAACTGTATTTCAACTCTTACACAAGCACCATGAGAAAATGAGAAATAGTTGTATTAGTAGTTATAGCAGTATTAGTATTAGTTATAGTAGATGATCAGACGAATTGAATAGTAAAATCATTGGGAAATCGTTCCTGGCTACAGACCACTCACGGCTTCTCCCTTCCCCGAATTATTTGTCTTTGTTATATCTTTGTCATCTTAATTGAGCAATTAATCCATTGCTGTGTCACCTACTGGGGCGAACCCACTGCAGGAGTGTAAGTGATCCTCAGCTGGCAGCTACTAAGGTTATTATTCTTTAAATAAGGCACTTAGGTTTATACAGTAGCTGTTGAATGAATTACAGCATTTTTTCCACACAGTACTTGCATTTAATATACTCAAAGTGCAAAAGTCAAAATATACCCATCCAGGAGAATTATGTTCTAATAATTTGGCCCCTGTGGACAAAATGTATTGAACCAGTTTTGGAATGCTGCACCATGACTTCCCCCTCGCATTGGTAGATTATGGGAGATCGGCCTCAGGTATGAACGGGTCACAGGAGACCGTCTCAAATTCCCATTTACTGTACATTTACGGCATTTGGCAGACACCCTTATTCTGATTTGTACAAATGAGCAGCTGTGGGGTTATGGGCCTTGCTCAGGGGCCCCGCAGTGGCAGTTAAATCTTTGAACTCATGACCTTTTAATTGAAAGTCCAGCGCCTCGAGACTAAGCTACCACCTCCTCAATGGATCGTTGGAGGTCTTCCCGTCGACCTCAGGCAGCAGGAACGGACGCCACGTTGACCTTGAACTGACCTTCCTTTCCAAATAGGTAAAGAGGAACGAGTGAGAGTTTATTTTAACTCTACTTTTGCGCTTCTTGAAAAAAAAAAAAAAAACTTTCCGGAGCAGGTCGGACAAGCTATGTGGTTAATGTTCTTCGTACCTCGGGTCATGAGGAGTTCGTGTCACTGGTGAGCTGGGTTCAGTGAGCTCAGATAACAGGAACACGAGCCAATGACTTTCCTCAGGCTTGGGGTGCAGCAGTTTTTTTGTTTTTCCGAAAATAAAATGCAAGAGGAAAGTCGCAGTTTTAAACGAGCTGGGGAAGGAAATAATATCCAATGGGGGAATTGAATCGAGTCCAGCTCAAGATCATCCAAAGTAAATTTTCATGTCATGCTTTTAAGGCTTTTAAGAGCTTTGCCATAAACGGAGCTCGGGGCGGAATCACTTACACATACATGTAGAAGAGAGTGTGGCGAGTATTGTGAGAGAGTAATAAAAGGAGAAAAAAAAAGAAAGCTATCATGACAATATGCTCAATCATTCCCAATTGCTTTGTTCAATAATTATCAGATTCACCTTGGGGGGAAAGACAGGCCCAGTTGTAAGGAAATCAATAACAACACAGTGACTCTGCATTTCACAGTACTGACTTTATAGTCTTTTTTCATTCTCTCTCTCTCTCTCTCTAATGTGTGTATTGTGGTTTTATGAGTGAGCGGCTGCAGGCAAGTTGGCAAGAGGTGAGATTTCATAGACTATGTCAAAGACAGTTGAATAAAATATGAATCAATGAGGCCTGGATGCTCTGACAGCACAGAATCTGCATGTTCAGGATTAAGAAAAAAGAAGAAGCACACAGCATTTTCCAGTAGGTGACATTTAACAGTAATGCCCCCCCCCCCCCACACACAATTTATTTAAAGATAAATAATAATATCCCAGATTTACTCTGAATTATAACTCTGCATTGAGAAACATACAGGTTTGTTTCTCATGTACATGGTATTGTTTAAACAGCCTCAATTATATGAATAAATATGAGGAAAAAAGTCTGTTGTCTTTATTGTTTACATTTGTTTTGCTCCCAAATATTCACATATTATTCTCTTTTTATTATACTCTTATATTCACATAAGTGTATATAAAACATACTTCTTGAAAAAGGTCTTTGCTACGCACAATTATTGACTCTATGAATTCATGTCATATATATATATATATATATATATATATATATATATATATATGAGAGAGAGAGAGAGAGAGAGAGAGAGAGAGAGAGAGAGATAGAGAGATAGAGAGAGAGAGATACTTGTGATTAATCAGGTTTACATAAATGCACCAACAAATGTATACTTTTCTTGTTTTTATAATTAATTGTGAAACAACAATATAAAGTTCATTCAAATCTCTCTTCGAAATAAAATGTTGAATAATTGAATATTAATTTCACTCTGGAAATGATTTTTTTAATATACATTTCTGGTAAGTGAATTAATTTCTTATTAATTTCTATGTCATTTTGTTAGTGGTTGTTTTTATTGTTAAATGTGGTGCGTGGCTCCTTTAAGAATTATGTTCCGTTTTTGGTTGCTTTCCACGTTTAGGTTACATACGGTAATATAGTGACTCGCTCATACCTGTTGTTGGAGTGAATGCACGGTGTTGGGTGTTTCTTGTTAATAAAACACATCCATCGCCTCTTTTAGATTCCATCTCCAACTTCCTGTTTCCCAGGGGTATTAGGTAACACGGTGAGTAGGACGAGTAGGACCGAAGAATGTAGCTTTGATGTGCGGCAAAAAAGGATGTTGCACTTCGCAGGAAGTGCCTATAAGATTAAAGCGAAAGCATTTAAAATGCCCTTTCCCACCATTTTTTCTTAATTATAATGCAGCCCCAGTCTGGAGCTTTACTTCATAGTTTACTTCATAGCAAAGCCATGCAATTTTATCTTCTTTTTTTTTTTTTTTTGGTTTTGTGCCCAAACAGTGTCTTAGAGGCGTTCTGGGATTGATTACAACAACTCCACAGCAGTCATTATAGCTGAAAGAAAGGCACACTTTTGACGGGAACAAGAATTTTTGTGACTATCCACTGCTCAAGTAAGCTCAGGGTCACTCTCTAATGAGATACAGAACGTTTGAGTGCCATGTCTACAGCTTCTGAGCAAACTCTCTGCAGGGTCTGAGTGATAATAATTATATACGCAATCGGGGAGTTGTGTCTTTTGTTTACAACATATGAGTCATATTCTGTCTAACTGACAAAACAATTTATTTAATGTATAAAATCTATTACATTAAGGCTGTCAATCGAATACTTTTCATTACTATAATCAACAGGGGCATGGACCAATATGGATGCATTTGTTATTACGGGAAAACAGACGGAACTTTGTGGAACTTTGTGCCACACGGATGGTTTTAATCGCCGGATGTTTGCATCATGGCAGTGAGACTTTAGAAAACAAATGTTAAAAATTATTCATTCATTCATTCATTCATTCATCTTCTTCCGCTTTATCCGATCTTCCCTCGGGTCATGGGGATCCTGTGCCTATCTCAGGCGTCTATGGGCATTAAGGCAGGATACATCCTGGATGGAATGCCAACCCATCGCAGGACACACACAAACACACACACACACACACACACACACACACACACACACACACACACACACTGACATTCACATTCACACTAGGAACAATTGTCCAAGGTGCCAATCAACCTACCGTGCATGTTTTTGGACCGGGGGGAAACCGGAGAACCCGGAGAAAAAACCCCTGAGACACGGGGAGAACATGCAAACTCCACACACACATGGCCAAGATGGGAATCGAACCCAGACCCTGTAGGTGTGAGGCCAACGTGCTAACCACTAAACCACCTTGCCCCTGTTAAGAATTATAAAAAAAAAAAAGAAATGGAAATGGAATAGTACAGCATTTTTATATAAATAAATGGAATAATGCACAAAAAACGCACATCTTCTTTTCAGCTTGAGCTTTTTTGTTTTTTTTTTTACAGATGGTGTGATGGTTGCTTCCAGAATTCGCTGGTATTTAATGGAATCCATTCTTCCCTCCACCCATGCAATGTTTCCTGTGCCACTGTGCAGCACATCCCTAAAGCATGATATAGCCACCACCATGCTTAATAGTTGGCAAGGTGTTCCTTTCATGAAATGCTGCTCCGATTTTTCTCCAAACATGTCTTTGCTGATCTATCAGTCCAGGGCACTTCTTTCCAAAAACGCATCAGGCTTCTGTAGATGTTCTGTTGCATACTTTGGACGTTGGATTTTATGATTGGGATGCAGGTAAGGTTTTCTTCGAGTGACTCTATCATGAAGGTCGTGTCTGCGCAAGCATCACTGCTAAATCTTCTTTCAGTCAAATGGGGGTTTTGATTTGTCTTTCTGACCAGCACTTGAGCACAGTTCTCTCCGAGAGTTTTCTTGATCTTCCAGATCTCATCTTGACCTCCACAGTTCCCCTGAACTGCCATCTCTTTGTGACATTTCTGACAACGCTTTGCTATCTTCGTGTAGCCTTCTCCTGCATTGTGGGCATCAGTAACTTTCATTTTCAGAGTCTTACACAGCTGCTCGAGTGTCTGCAAGTGTGTGCACAAGGTTTGAAGAGTCACAGTATTTGTAACGCTTGGAAATTGCGGTTTAGTAATGACAGATGTTGCCATGCATCAGATCTAAATGTCTGAAACCTTGTAAAAAATTAATCGAAGACTGTGGAACTCTTAGAGGGCACAGACTTTTGCACAATGCCATAATAATGTTTTTAGTTTTTATTCTTGTTCATTTTATTGCATGTTTGATGAAAATATTCCTGCATTTTTTTTCCATTTCTAAGAGAGGCCATGTCAAATTCTGTTATTTATTCTGTTGCAGACATCCTTGTCCATAATGACTTACAACTGTTGGTTAAGGGCCTTTCTCAAGGGCCCAAGGCAATTTGAAGGGGGTGGGGTTTGGACATGTGATCTTCTGGCCAAGATTATTATATATATATATATATATATATATATATATATATATATATATTCATTCATTCATTCATCTTCTACCGCTATATCCGATCTTCCCTCGGGTCACGGGAAGTCTGTGCCTATCTCAGGCGTCTATAAGCATTAAGGCAGGATACACCCTGGATGGAATGCCAACCCATCACAGTACACACACACACACACACACTCACACACACATTCACACACTAGGGACAATTTTCCAAGGTGCCAATCAACCTACCGTACATGTTTTTGGACCGGGGAGGAAACCAGAGAACCCTGGAGAAAAACCCCCTGAGGCACAGGAAGAACATGCAAACTCCACACACATGGCCGATGGGAATCGAACCCGGACCCTGGCAGTGGGAGGCGAGATGGTATTATATATATATATAGATATAATATATATATATATAATATATTCTTGTGTGTTAATATATTTGTAAATTTTTGCTGTTTTGTAAAATACCCTTTCATTCACGCTGAAAATCATATTAACAAGTTCCGCGTCGGCTCAATAAAAGCTCCAAAACCACGCGGGCCTCAAATATTCAGATATTCAAAAATATTCCGATTGCGCCTCTCTTCAATAATCTCTCCACAATGCATATGATATGCACTACGCCAGGTTTTTTGTTTGTTGTTGTTGTTGTTTTTTATTTCCTCCACTCAGGGGATAAAATAAGATATTCATAAGCCGCAGTCAATAAAACAATATAAACAGCAGATCTAATTTGAGACGCGTTTACTTTCAGGGAACGGCTTCTATTACCTATATAACATGCCACTCGTTGCCATAAGCGCTCCTGAAGACTTGGGAGAGTTGGTGGGAATGTGAAAGATCACGTGGTGCTCCATGATAGCGATGTATTTACATCATGGAAACATTATTTAGATCGGGAACTTTTCTTTTATACGTTACAACGAATGATGCAACAGTTAATAGCCTTATAATACACAGCATGCTTTGTGTTCTCACACTATTGCAT
>JACRUU010000006.1:12190746-12228246 GCA_030449085.1 Kryptopterus vitreolus | reverse complement strand
GGTTGATTGGCACCTTGGAAAATTGTCCCTAGTATGTCAATGTGTGTGTGATTGTGTGAGTGTTTGTGTGTGTGTCCTGCGATGGGTTGGCATTCCATCCAGGGTGTATCCTGCCTTAATGCCCATAGACGCCTGAGATCGGTACAGGCTCCCCGTGACCCGAGGGAAGATCGGATATAGCGGTAGATGAATGAATGAATGAATGTTGTGCTTGCTGTGGAACTGACACTAACCTACTTCAAATATGTTAAAAAAGATACTTAAATACAGGAACAAATTGCATTCACTTATCTTGTAGTCCATTCATCTATATAATGTATATTTTTTTCATTTAGAAACACCCCTATGGTTATGAATATTTCAGTATTCCCTTTGTCTGGGCGTTTTATGACAACTAATTCCTATTCTATTACATTTTTACAGTTGTGTCTTTGTGTCGATGGTAGGTCAAGTGTCATTTCTTCAGGACTACAAGGTGACACTCAAACACACACACACACACACACAACACACAAATAACATATAAACCGTGGCGCTGAGGAGCAGGATTAGGGCTATCTGTAGCAGCAAATGATATAATGCATTCCAGAAGTTGTGCGGAGTGCAGTGGTAGTGAGGATTATGTTGTGTGTGTGTGTGTGTGGGGGGGGGTAATCTAAGCAGACTAAGCAGATGGTGGTTAATACCCTGTCTTCATAGTAAAGGAAAGGCGGGGGGATAAAATACAAGTACGATAAGATGTCTCAAGCAGCAAGGAATGATAATATGGGAAAAACATGGGTTCGATGCTAAGGCGTGATCAGTAACACGCTAAGAAGCTCTCCGGCTGACGCAGGCTTACGACCAGAAATCCGACATGCACAGTTTCAAAGATCCAGTCTGTGCCTCGTGCAGTCCAAGTTCACAGATAGAAAGTGCAGACTGTTCATTGCCTGTATCTACATGAATATTAAGGGTGAAACCAGAAGCAGGTAATGGGTTCGAAACCGGATCAAAGGACGGCGCTGCGTTATTCACTGTGCTGAATTCCTGAAGGTGTCTGGTTGATTGTAGAAGGGATTGGGATACCATGGGGATTCGATGTGAAAAAAAGGGTCATGTGACATTTTATTGTTCAGGCGCAGCAGTTGTTGGGTAGAGTAGTCCATATCTATGCTTTCATACATATCCGTTACAGTTACTCCAAACGAATTGCAAAATATGCCATATATATATATATATATATATATATATATATATATATATATCATATATATATATATATGCAATATTTTTGCAGTGACTGTAACGGATTACTGTTACTTTTACTTTGTAATTAAATTATGTAAAGCCATTACATTTAACTAGTTACTCCCCAACACTATATATATATATATATATATATATATATATATATATATATATATATATATATATATATATATATATCTCTCTCTCTATATAATATTTTTCTATCACTCTCTCTCTCTCTCTCTCTCTCTCTCTCTCTCTCATATATAGAGATATATATATATATATATATATATATATAGTATTATAGACACACACACACACATACATATACATTACTGTGCAAAAGTTGTAGACAGGTGTGAAAAAGTGCCGTAAACATAGAATGCTTTCAGAAATATGAATATGATTGTTTATTTTTGTCAATTTACAAAATGTAAAGTGAGCGAACAGAAGAAAAATCTAAATCAAATCAATATTTTCAATATTTATTGTTACTTTTGAAGAACTAGAAGTAGTGGAAGTGACGGCACGACCCCCCACAGAGCCCTGATCTCAACATCATGGAGTGTGTGTGGGATTCCATGAAGAGACAGAAGGATGTGAGAACGTCTACCATCCATCCACAGAAGATCGTGTTTACTTCTCCAAGATGGAACAAACAACCAGCCGAGTTCCTTCATAAACACTGTGTGTAAGTGTACCTAGAAGAATTACTGCTGTTTGGAAGGTAAAGTGTGTTCACACCAAATATTGATTCGATTTCCATTTCTCTTTTCTTCCTTCACTGCATTTTATTCATTTATAAAAGTCAATAATGAACACTTCCATTTTTGAAAGCTTTCTTTGTTTACAGCCTTTTTTTCTCACCTGCCTAAAACTTTTACACAGTACTGTGTGTGCAATGTATTTTTTTTGTTTTTTTTTTTACATGCTGTATTCCGAAGCAGAAGAAACCCCTGCTTTTCCTCTCTTGTCTCGACTTGTGTTTGAGCATGAATTATCCATGTCTGTCTGTTTACAACTGCCTGACCTTTGACCCTAGCTACTGATTCTGATTAGTCTCTCTTCTACTCGCAGTCCAAGTTGAGCGAATTGTGACCTCGGATGATATCGTGAAGGTGGAGGATCCCTCACGAGCAACGGTCTGACCCAGACATGGTGAGGTTCATACAAACAAACAAACAAACAAACAAACAAATAAGCAAAAAAACAAACAAACAAGCAAAAATAAATAAATAAAAATAAATAAAAATAAATAAAATAAAAAATAAATAAATAAATAAATAAATAAATAAATAAAAAATAAATAAATAATGCTTTTAAGAGCTGTGGACTTCAGTTTTTTAACCTAAAAGCCGTCGATAATGTTAATAAAACAATGAATAACAAAGCTGTAAACAAAATAACAAAAAACAAAATTGTTTTTTTTTTGTGATTATGTGAATAAACAATTTCACTGTATATGTGACAAATAAGGGGGCACGGTGGCTTAGTGGTTAGCACGTTCGCCTCACACCTCCAGGGTCCGGGTTCGATTCCCGTCTCGGACATGTGTGTGTGGAGTTTGCATGTTCTCCCCTCTGACTCTCAACCCGTGACTCATGGGTTTTTCTCCCGGGTTCTCCGGTTTCCTCTCGGTCCAAATAACATGCACTGTAGGTTGATTGGCTCCTTGGAAAATTGTCCCTAGTGTGTCAGTGTGTGTGTGTGTGTGTATGTATGTGTGTGTGTGTGCCTAATTCTCTAATTGTAGAATATAATAAAGTCCAATATATCTCTTTTCTTCACTCCCTTCATTTTCTCTTCTCTTCTCCTCTCCTTCCGTCTCGTGAAAGCATCCACTGAATCGTTCCCTCTCTCAATTAGATTGTGTCGTCCCTTCTTTTTTTTGCTTTTTTTTATTTATGAAGTCTACTCTTTATCTAAACTCATTTACTTTGGGTTCCTCCCTCTCCTTTTTTACTTTTTCTCTCCTCTCTTTGTTCGCTGAAGCCCTCGTGCCCCGACAATCGCTCCTCTCCTGCTGATCTTCTGGGCTTTCTGTTTTCTTATCTTTCTGCCGTCGCACGGTAGGAGAATTCATTTTCGCTCTTTGTTCCTGTTCGGAGGAATCATCTCTCCTGCGCGCTGCTCTCTCACCCCATTAAATCAACACTCCTCATTTTTGTTCTTCCTCCGTCGTTGTTGCTTTGCTTCACGAGGGAGTTAAAACGACACATGCCGGACATTACGCTCAAATGTGTTTGCTGTTTGTATTTGTGCCATTCTTAGACAGAACGACTTACAATTCAAATTCACAGAAGTTGAGTTGCGAGGGCCAAACAGTGGAACCTTAGTGGTGGTGGGATTCGAACTCATGACCTTTTGATCAGAAGTGACCCAAGGAAAAGGATTAAATTCATATCTATCTATCTATCTATCTATCTATCTATCTATCTATCTATATCTATCTATCTATCTATCTATCTATCTATCTATCTATCTATCTATCTATCCCTTGTTTCCTCTCTCTAGTCCTCTCTCTATCTATGTAATATTTTTCTATCTATCTATCTATCTATCTATCTATCTATCTATCTATCTATCTATCTATCTATCTATCTAATCTATCTATCTATCTCTATCTATCTATCTATATATCTATCTATCTATCTATCTATCTATCTATCTACACCATCATCCCACAGCACCTCATCGGAAAGTTAAGCCTGCTTGGACTAAACACTTCCCTCTGTAACTGGATTCTGGACTTTTTGACTGGGAGACCACAATCAGTCCGAATCGGGAACAGCGTTTCCAGCACCACCACACTGAGTACCGGAGCCCCTCAAGGCTGCGTTCTCAGTCCCCTGCTGTTCACCCTGCTGACTCACGACTGTGTAGCGATGCACAGCTCGAACCACATCATCAAGTTCGCCGATGACACGACCGTGGTGGGTCTCATCAGCAAGAACGACGAGTCAGCATACAGAGAGGAAGTGGCACAGCTAACGGCATGGTGTGAAGCCAACAACCTGTCTCTGAACGTCGACAAGACAAAGGAGATGATCGTTGACTTCAGGAGAGCACCGAGTGAACATCCTCTTGGAGTTCTTGGAGATCGTCAAGAACACCAAGTTCCTTGGTGTTCATCTGGAGGAGAACCTCACCTGGTCTCTCAACACCCGCCAGATCAGCAGGAAAGCCCAGCAGCGCCTTTACTTTCTGCGAAGGCTGAGGAAAGCACATCTTCCTCCCCCGATCCTCACCACGTTCTACAGAGGACTATTGAGAGCATCCTGAGCAGCTGCATCACCGTCTGGTTTGGGAACTTGCACCGTCACGGATCGCAAGACCCTACAGCGCATAGTGAGGACAGCTGAAAAGATCATGGAGTCTCTTTACACGGACATTTCACCACACGCTGCACACAAAACCACCAGCATTGTGGCTGACCCACACACACACCCCTCACACACACTCTTCACCCTCCTGCCTTCTGGTAAACGGTACCGAAGCATTCGGGCCCGCACCACCAGACTGATAAACAGTTTCTACCCGCAAGCCACCAGGCTTCTTAACACTAGAGACTGAACCACTGCCACACACACACTCCGGTTTTACACACCACTGCTGTCCAACATTATTTATTCTGCTGCTAAAAACATGGTTATAGTCTTGAAGGTTGGCACACGTCACTTTGCTGCCTTAAATACTTGAATGTTTATTACTATGTTTACAATCTGCACTGCCACTTTATCTACCTTGCAAATCCATATTTTTGCATTTTTGCACAATATAACTGCACTGTCGGCGCTTTAATTTATGTACCTGTCCTGTGGCGTGACTATGTAATGTCTGTCTTGTCGCACTTGTTGTTTGTGGCTCTATGTCGTCCCGTGTATGTAGCTCTTGTTGTCTATCGTGCCTTTATGTTGTTTTAGCACCGTAGTCTTGGAGGAACGTTGTTTCATTTTAATGTATATTGCATCAGCTGTATGTGTTAAAATGACAATAAAGCTCACTTGACTTGACTTGACTTGACTATCTATCTATCTATCTATCCCTTGTTTCCTCTCTCTAGTCCTCTCTCTATCTATGTAATATTTTTCCATCTATCCTATCTCTATCCTATCTATCTATCTATCTATCCCTTGTTTCCTCTTTCTAGTCCTCTCTCTATCTATGTAATATTTTTCTATCTATCTATCTATCTATCTATCTATCTATCTATCTATCTATCTATCTATCTATCTATCTATCTATCTATCTATCTATCTATCTATCCCTTGTTTCCTCTCTCTAGGCCTCTCTATCTATGTAATCTATCTATCTATCTATCTATCTATCTATCTATCGATCGAGCGAGCTATCTATCTATCTATCTATCTATCTATCTATCTATCTATCTATCTATCTATCTATCTATCTATCTATCTATCTATTCATCTAACTATCTATCTATCTATCTATCTATCTATCTATCTCTTCTATCTATCTATCTATCTATCTATCTATCTATCTATCGGATCTAGATCTTATCTATCTATCTATCTAGCTATCTATCTATCTATCTATCCCTTGTTTCCTCTCTCTAGTCCTCTCTCTATCTATGTAATAGATTTTTTTCTATCTATCTATCGTACTATCCCTCTTTCCTGAAATGCTTTGGCAGGACATTAAGAAAACAATTCATAAACAAATATCTGCAAACTTAAAAGAACTAAAGCAACGCTGTACAGAAGAGTGAGCCAAAATTCCTCCTCTGTGATGTAACAGACTGATATTTATACACAACACAATAATTTAATGTTCTTTCACAAGTTTAGCTTGATTAAAAAAAAAAAAAAAGAAAAGAAATACTGACCAGGTGTCTTGTTTTCATGATTTATTTTATTAAACTTAATCCATAGACCAGATGATTTTTCTTTTGTTCTGATACAGGAAAACCTCTTTGTAAAAAGGGTGTACTTTCTTTTTCACAAGATCGCATATGGAGGGAAGAGCATTAGTCCCAATTTTTCAGTATGAATTCAGCACTTCTGTGTAGGTTTTTTTTTGTATTTCTTCTTCTTCTTAGGTTCCCTAGCGTGACAAAAAAATCCACACACACACACACACACACACACAACACACACACACACACACACACACACACCCACACACACACACACACACACACACACAAAGTCAGAATCGATACCATGGAGCAGACGGTGAAGGTCAGATGTTACCTGGTACTAGTGCTGTCACTGTGTGTTTTGTGTGTATGTGTGTGTGTGTGTGTGTGTGTGTGTGTGTGTGTGTGTGTGTGTGTGTGAGAAAGAGAGGAGTCTCCCAGGAGTCTCGTTACCTCCAAGGTCTCAAAGATCACTCAGTGGTCATGGTTGAGGTCAATATGGAGTTGACAAACACTCTCTCTCGCTCTCGCTCTCTCTCTTAGACACACACACACACACACACACACACACACACACACACACACACACACACACACACACTGAGACACTGTTCTTGTAACTGTCCACATTGAGACACTGTTCTACTCTAGCTACTCAGACTCTTGTCTTGTCATTGAGATAATGTTTTTGTCTCTGTCCACATTGAAACACTGTTTTTGTCTCTTGACGCTGTTCTTGTCCTGGCATTGAGACAATTCTAGATTTATCACACAAATACTGTTCTTGTCTTGTTATTAAGACATTGTTCTTGTCTTTGCCACCATTGAGACACTGTCTTTGTCTTGCCATTGAGACATTGCTCTACTATTGTCAATTGAGACCCTGTCTTGTCATTGAGACATTGTTCTACTATTGTCATTGAGACAATGTATTTGTCTTGTCATTGAGACATTGTTCTACTATTGTCATTGAGACACTGTCTTGTCATTGAGACATTGTTCTACTATTGTCATTGAGAGTCTGTCTTTGTCTTGTCATTGAGACATTGTTCTACCATTGTCATTGAGACACAGTCTCTGTCTTGTCATTGAGACATTGTTCTACTATTGTCAACAAGACACTGTCTTTGTCTTGTCAATAAGACATTGTTCTTGTCTTTGTGCCATTTAAACAATGTTTTGTCTTATCATTGAGACAAACAATGTGTCTTATCATTGAGACATCTTTATAGTGTTGTCATTGAGACATTGTATTTGTCTTGTCATTGAGACATTGTTCTACTATTGTCATGGGGACACTGCCTTTGCCTTGTCATTGAGGCATAATTCTTGTCTTTGCCCCATTGAAGCACTATATTGTCTTGCCATTGAGACATTGTTCTACTATTGTCATTGAGACACTGCCTTTGTCTTGTCATTGAGACATTGGTCTACTATTGTCATTAACACATCATTCTTGTCTTTGCCCCCATTGAAACACTGTCTTTGCCTTGTCATCGGGACATTATCCTAGCATTGTCATTGAGACACTGTCTTTGTCTTGTCATTGAGACATTGTTCTACTATTGTCATTGAGACACTGCCTTTGTCTTGTCATTGAGACATTGTTCTATTATTGTCATTGAGACACCGTCTTTGTCTTGTCATTAAGACACCATTCTTGTCCTTGCCCCCATTGAAACACTGTCTTTGTCATGTCATCGGGACATAGTCCGAGTATTGTCATTGAGACACTGTTCTTATCGTATCTTTGAGACACTTCTAATTTGATCGCACATATCTTTCCCCACACAGAAACACTGTCTTTGTCTTCCTATTGGGAAATGGTACTTGAGACACATCATTAGGACACTGCTCTTGTCCTGTCATTAAGACATTCTTTTTTATATTGTCAATCAGACACTAAACACATCAATTTAAAACGTACCTTTCATGGCGGTTAATGTCCATAATGAGGTCATGGCTGCTTTATTATTTTGTCTTTCTTTCCTATAGTTGCTTTTTTAACTCATGTGCACTGAAGAATAATGTTTTTTTTTTTAATGCCTGCTGGTGTTTAAAAAAAAAAAAAAAGAAAACGAAAGTAGATCCATCCAGATTATCCGGATGTGAACATCGCACAGGAAATTGCTAACAGGTTTTTACCCACCATTAGGGCTTCATATGACGGTTCTACATTACAGGGATCTTATAACGCCATGATTGTATAAGCTTTATTTCTCCTTCCCTCTCTTTCTGGCAATACATCACTCCATCTACCATCACATTCGTCTGTCCAGCTATCTTTTTTAATTGATCAACACGTGTATCTCGCCTAAATGAGCTGATAGTAGACAAAAAGATCTATCTATCTATCTATCTATCTATCTATCTATCTATCTATCTATCTATCTATCTATCTATCTATCTATCTATCCATTTTCCCTGTTTCAAGTCCTCTCTCTGTCTGTATACCATTTTTTCTACCAATCTCTTACTATCCTGTTTTCCCTGTCTCTAGGCCTCTCTCTCTATCTATATACTGTTTTTTCTATCTATCTATCTATCTATCTATCTATCTATCTATCTATCTATCTATCTATCTATCTATCTATCTATCTATCTATCTATCTATCTATCTATCTATCTATCTATCTATCTATCTATCTATCTATCTATCTATCTATCCCTTGTTTCCTGTCTCTAGTACTCTCTTTATCTGTTTACAATTTTTTTTCAATATCTTATTATCCCTCTTTCCCTGGCTCTAGTCCTCTCTCTATCTATATAGTATTTTCTGTATCACTCTCTTACTATACCTCTTTCCCTGTCTCTAGTCTCCTCTCTATCTATTTACTATTTTTCTATCTATCTATCATACTGTCACTCGTTCCCTCTCTCTATCTAAATACTATTTTTTTCTATCACTCTCTTATTATCCCCTTTTCCTGTCTCTAGTCCTCTCTCTGGCTAAATACTATCTATCTATCTATCTATCTATCTATCTATCTATCTATCTATCTATCTATCTATCTATCTATCTATCTATCTATCTATCTATCTATCTAGAGAGATTAAAAGGTGGAACGCCACCATTTACTCCCAATCAATGGCAAACGGCACGGAATAAAACACCATCGCATGCTCCTCTCCTTAAAAGTAACGAACTATTTGGCGTATTTACACGTTGTCCTCAGAGCGTCACCTCAGAGGATGCGATGTACTTGAAAAAAACTCATTTCAGATACATGATACATTAGTAACGGCAGAATCTGCACACCGCGGTTCGAAATCAGTTGATTTGTATCCCCCGAATGTGTGCGGTGAGAGAATTCGGAGAAACGGAGAGAGAATTTAAAAAAAGAAAAAAAATAAAGAAAAAAAAGGAGAGGAGAGGAAGAAAAACAGGTGCTGCAACAGATATCTCACAGTAAGCAGGTGGTTTACACAGTCACAGTCCTCTCACCTCTCACACACACACACACACACACACACACACACACACACACACACACACACAAGAGAGATATTTTTATACCTTTTAGGTTAAAAAAATGTGGCAAAATCTCAAATGAAGCGTAAGATTGAAGTTTACACTCACACTTTGAAGTGGCACATTCAAAGTAGCCAGATGCTGTGGGTGTGTGTGGGTGTGTGTGTGTGTGTGTGTGTGTGTGTGTGTCTGTGTGTGAGTGCGTTTGTGTGCGCGTGGGTGTGTATGTGTGTGGATCTTTGCCTTTACGAATGATTTCCACCCAAAACCCACCCAAGACAATGTCCTTATGTATAAAGCGAGCGACATATAACACGAGCTGAAGTAAAAAGATCTCCTTTCCCCACCCTAAATTAATATTTACACACACACACACACACACACACACACACACACACACACACACACACACACACACACACACACACACATATATATATTCATTCATCTTCTACCACTATATACGATCTTCCCTCGGGTCACGGGGAGTCTGTGCCTATCTCAGGCGTCTATGGGCATTAAGGCAGGATACACCCTGGATGGAATGCCATTTTTTTTTGGACCAGGAGGATACCGGATTTGGAACCCGGAGAAAAAACCCCTGAGGCACGGGGAGAACATGGCGGTGATATATGTATATATATATATATATATATATATATATATATATATATATATATATATATATATATATAAAACGCTAAGACCTTATGCGGATGCGGATCCAAATGTAAAAAATTCACACCGCATTATTTGTGTCTGTATACTATATTTTGAATAGGGACATAAAGTAAATGTACCACATGTACGTATTAAAAGGATTTACTCGCCTTACTGTAATTGAGTAGTTGTTTTTCGTGTACTAGTTTTTAAAATATGTATTTGTATTAGGTTTTATTGAACTAGTCCTGCTATTTTTGTCCGAGCGTCTGTTACTGTTCGGGCTGTTACTTTTATAAGGCATCGCCCCGTGGAATTCAGATCCCCAGGGCCAAAAAGCAGGAATTTTTCTCCCATAGAAAATGAATGGGGCCGAAATTTCATGCTGCATGGCTCGGCCCGTGAGCATCCAGCATGCACATAAAGCATATCCACTTGTAATGGCTCCGGACTGGATCGCGATCATATACCTATCGAACCCCACACCCGTTTCCAGGAAATCCGGGAGCTCCATGTACATGGAAATAACACGAGCTGAAGTAAAAAGATCTCATGGAAACCCCGTAGAGAATGAATGGGCAAATTTGACGCTCTGCTGTTTGGCCGGTCACATTCTTATGAATAATAAAGAAGAATTCATTACATTCTATCTAGCACTTTTCTAGACGCTCAAACGCTTTACATTATGAGAGGGGGATCTCGTCCTCATCCACCACTGGTGTTCAGCATCAACCTGGATGATGCGACGGCAGCCATAGTGCACCAGAATGTCCAAAACACACCAGCTTACAGGTGGAGAGGAGACAGAATGATGAAGCCAATCGATCCAAATGGTGGATGGTTAGGAGGCCGTGATGGTCCAATGGGTGAATTTGTCCAGGATTGTCGAGCAAAATCCCTGGCTATATTTCAGCAACCACTTTGATTTCAAGTGCAAGAAAGGGTAAAGTAATTAACAACGCACAATTTGAGCTACCTCCATTTCCAGTATCACGATTTAAGCCATATTTATATATTTATGATAATATGTGTATATATATATATATATAAGGGGCATGGTGGCTTAATGGTTAGCACGTTCGCCTTACACTGCCAGGGTCCGGGTTCGATTCCCGTCTCGGCCATGTGTGTGTGGAGTTTGCATGTTCTCCCCGTGCCTCAGGGGGTTTTTCTCCGGGTTCTCCGGTTTCCCCCCGGTCCAAAAACATGCACTGTAGGTTGATTGACACCTTGGAAAATTGTCCCTAGTGTATCAATGTGTGTGAATGTGTGTGTGTGTGTCCTGCAATGGGTTGGCATTCCATCCAGGGTGTATCCTGCCTTAATGCCCATAGACGCCTGACATAGGCACAGACTCCCCGTGACCCGAGGGAAGATCGGATAAAGCGATAGAAGATGAATGAATGAATGTAGTCACATTAAATTCACCCCCCACTTGAATCCGGACCTGTTCCGTGAAGATACGCTTTTTCCTGAGTTGGAGTGGAGCATCTGGAGTTGCTTGGTGTAGAGCTCTACTTTAACCCTATTGAGCACTTCTGGGATGAATTGATATGCTGACTGCACCCTAGAATTCCCCCCCCCCCCACACACACACACACACACACATACACTCCCCTTACCTCACCTACATCAATACCTGACTTTACTAAAATCCCTTGTGGATGAACGAGCACAAATCTGCACCATCAAACCTTCCCATATAAGTGGAGGTTACTGTAATACCGAATTGGGATTAAATGTGGAATGGGATGTTTAAAGTCCAGAAACATTTGTCTATATATTGAGGTGCACCAGCAATAAGAAACACAATGAATCATTTCAAAATTTTCAAACGAATTTGTGTCCGGAATGAATAGATTTTTTGTTTTGTTTTCCCTCCTGGCAATTGATTTTGGTTCCGAATGCAAACTTTTTTTTTTTTCATGCCCTTGATTATCCAGGTGTACGGCTTTTGTCAATGCCAGCGAAACGTTCCCTGCTGTGCTGTGCTCTGCTTAACTGTCAGGTTGTGCTTGATGCCATAATTCGCAGTGGTCATGGAGCTATTTATATTATATATATATATATATATATATATATATATATATATATATATATATATATATATATATATATATATATATATATATATATATATATATATATATATATATATATATATATAGGTCCTGGCAAATGTGCATAACTCTTTATGAAATTTATATATATATATATATATATATATATATATATATATATATATATATATATATATATATATATATAATCTAAAATCTAAAAAGAGTTATGCAAATTTTAATGTATTATACATTAATATACGTCTTTTTTGTTGATACTTTCATACTTAAGTTATTAAGTTTGACACTTAATAATATGCCATGAAATGAAAATATTACAAAAAAAATCATACATTTATTGTAATATACAATGTTATCCCGAAGCGCGTTTTTTTTTTTAACGTCATTTAAATATTTGGAAACATGGGATGTATAGTGTAACATGTGCATCTTGCGAAACTTATTTCCCCAATACGAGGATATCGGGATAAATAATGTTTCCCCTTTTGAATCGATGAATATTTTTAGCTCCATAGATAGATGGATGGATGGATGGATGGATGGATAGGTAGATAGACAGATAGACAGACAGACACTTTATTGAGAAATTCTAGGTATCCAGCAGCAATAAGGTATCCAGTAACCATAAAGGACAGGTAGTAGATTAAAGATAACACCATGAGTCTGTACAAAATCGGTATAAAGATATAAAGAAATACCTTGTATATTTACTTAACCCTATTTTACTAGTTAAAATAAGTTGTTTACAGATGCATGAACAATTGCAAATATGTGATAATGCAAATAGTCTTTTGTTGTGCAAATGCACAAGTGACTGTGCAAAGTACAATGATCAGCATGAAAGTGTCCATGGCATTGGGTGTGTTTTTTTAATAGCAAGGAATGCAATAGTCAGAGGAACAGAGCAACTGAGCAAGCCACGAATCCAGCAGCTGTATGTAACACCTTGATGTATATGGCAGACCAGCATTCGCTAGATTTCCCAGTTCACCTTATTGTGTATATGTGTGTGTTTTTATAGCAGGCTATGTTCAGTCCTCTAGTTTCGCCCCTGAGTGACATTCAACCTTTGCAACGGATCCAGATTAAGGCTGCAGGAATTGTTTTGCGATACCCTTCCCCTGACATCATCACAATGCTACACTTGCGCCATGAAACCATTGCCAATTACAGAACACTGCCCCACTTAGTATAAGGAACGCAATTACATGCAACGACCAATGGATGTGCTCTCCCAATTTATACATGAATTTGACTTCTTTCCTTGTGATATTTCCTCCTTAAGACCTTATCCTTGACCTCAAAAACCGGTACCATGGTGTATTTATTGACAGAGACTTCAAAGCTCGTTGACCTGAATAAGTCCATGTGCTAGAAATGGAGCTGTTAATGAAGATGTAATTGCACTGGACATTTTGAGAAAACTTTGGGAGCACACATGCTCCATTTAACTGCTTAAAGAGATGTCTAAAATACATTTACGGCACACATGAAATATGGATAAAGATACGGTGTACGGTGACAGATTAAGGATTGGATTTGAAAAATAGATTGGACGCATGGAAGGTCCCGACAGAATGGATGCCTCGAAGATCCTGGAAGAATGGACATGTGAAAGGTCCTGACAGAATGGATATGTGGAAATTTCTGGCAGAATGGTCACAAGGAAGGTCCTGGCAGAAAGGTCACGTGGGAGGTCCTGGCAAAATGGTGACATGGAAGGTCCTGGCAGAATAGTTATGTGGAAAGACCTGGCAGAATGGTCATGTGGAAGGTCCTGGCAGAAAAGACACATGGAAGGTCCTGGCAAAATGGACGTGTGGAAGGACCTGGCAGAATGGACGTGTGAAAGGTCCTGGCAGAATGCACACATGGAAGGATCCTAGCAGAATAGTCATGTGGAAGGACCTGGCAGAATAGTCATGTGGAAGGTCCTGGCAGAATAGACACGTGGAAGGTCCTGGCAGAATGGACGTGTGGAAGGACCTCACAAAATGGACGTATGGAAGGTCCTGGCAGAATGGTCGTTGGAAGGTCCTGGCAGAATGGACACGTGGAAGGACCTGGCAGAACGGTCATGCGGAAGATTGGCAGAATGGACACATGAAAGGTCCTGGCAGAATGGCCTTGTGGAAGGTCCTTGCAGAATGGCAAGTGAAAAAAAAAATGTGTCCAAGAATCGATAAGAGGAATTGAAATTTTACAAGTATCCGATTCCTAATTTTAAGTATTCGATTAATTTAACTTACCGAAAAACAATTTTATAGAGATGTCTATTTCTTTTAACACTCATGTTCAGATCATCTGCGTATACCGTATGGTTTATATAAACAAAAGTCTTAAAATGTTTTTTTTTTAGACAGCCAACCATTACCATTAACATTGAAGAGAAGTGCTACCTATTATTTGGCATTTTTTGAAATGTCTCCCTTTTTTTCCCTTTGAAAGAATAGAACCACTGTACCACAACCCCCTTCCTCACTCTTTCTCTTTCTGATCACACATCGACTCTCTTTTATTTGTGGAGGATTTATTTCAGAAGCCCAATAGCCTTGGACTGCACTGCTGTTATTGTAATCATTGTAAAACCCATTGGTGGCCTTGAGTGCTTTTTAATGGACTCCTAAGTGGCTGAACCTGCAGCGCCAATGAATCGCTGTGGTTATACAGTCGTTTGTTTAGGGCAGTAGATGCTAGCTCGTGTTCTATATCCACATTTCAGCCGGCCGAGAGAAAAGACGGAAGAGAACACCAATTAAGCTAAAAATGGGACCTTTGGTGTGAATGGATCTTAAAGCCTTTAGTGTCTATGAGAACATGGGCATCATTATTAATGTTCAGCTGCTGGGAAACACACACACACACACACACACACACATACTTGTACATGTACTAATTGTACTAAGGTTTCAGTGAAGTCAAACACTAGGGAAATAAGATCATGTTGAGGACTGGAACATTGACACGGAGATGGACACACAAGGGAATAATTACAAAGATGTCCAATAAACAGAAATCGAATGGGAAAACAGTTGTCACATAGAGAGAGAATAAATCTGAAAGAAAAAATGTATAAAGGACTGAAGAAGGAGCAGAAGCACTTGTGGAGTTGAAGAGGCAAAAAAATAAAATAAAATTAGAGAGAGAATGTTTAGTTAGTACAATATGTATTTTGCATGATCTGCATTTTTATGATCTGTGATTTTTATGATTCTTATGATGCATTTTTATGATCTGTGATTCTGTAAGATCTAATCTACATGTATACACATTTCTCGACATTGAGACTTAAAAAATAAAAAATAAATAATGGTTAACACAAATGATATATTTGCCTTTAGAATCTGAAGCATAAAACATAACATAAAATATATTAAAAAAATAACATAAAATTAATATTAAAAGATCATTTCCAAAGTAAAACAAATATTCAATATTCAATAATTTTACTAAGCGGAGAGAATACCAGTGAAATGTATATGATTATAACATCTGTTAGAGTACTAGAAACATGAAAAGTATGTATTTATGGTACATTGAAAATTAATCTGCGATTAATGAGTCAACTCACAGCAATTGTGCGATTAATCATGAATAATTACAATATAAATATATATGTGTGTGTGGTATACATCATTAATCTTCTTTTTAACCCGTGTCCATATACTGTTGTTATGGCAGGCAGAATATAATGAATTCCCAAAGCAAGAAATAAGGATTTATTTTATTTTATTTTTAATGCATTCGACTGTCAAAAACAAAAAGTTGCCCGGAACAGAAGAGTATAAAAGATAGTTCTAAAAGATAAATAAACTGCCACATGTGTTTTTTGACTGTTCAAATAATAACAGTCCCAGGTAGTGGCCCTCAGACTGCAGGACCTTGCTGCAGATTAGCATTCTTGTATGGACCGCGGACAGCATGCTGGGATTTCAGACTCGTCTGTATGTGTAGTGTTTTGCACCGATGTACCGTTCTGAATCGTAGGCTTCCTTTTCTTTCGACCCTGTGGAGTGAACACGGGATCAAACAGAGCAGCACAAAGCTATTTTTCCCCCCTGTCTTCTCTCCTATGGGAAGAATGAAGAACAAGTTCAATCCAAGACTTTGAGCCATTTGAGTGAATAAAAAAAAAACCCTCTCTTTTTCTTGCTGAGTAAAAATTTTTTTTTTCCCCTCTCATTTCTTTATTTCCTTAATTTTTTTAATATACTAATTATTATCATTCTTTAATAATTGCTTAATTTCTTTTTTTTTTATTCTTGTTTTTCTTTCTTTGTTTCTTTCATGTAGCTATATTAAGAATTGGATACATATAATTAAGTTACAGTAGAATACCAAGAGTTTCCCTGTACAGCTCTGACGTTTGACATTTAAATACTATTATTACAGGTATTAATACAGTAAGAGAAAAGCACCATAAAAGTAGTACCGTACGGGTTACTAAGGCAAAAATCTAAGTGAAACGTCCCCAAATCAATGCAATAAGCAGCAAAAACTCGGAACCAAACACAGGTCCTTACTGATTGGCTGCACGGTATAGAAAATGTCATGGAAACATCACAGTTGTTGGACTTTCAGAGCCTGTTATAAATTATAATTCTTATATACACTTCTGGGGGGGCCACGGTGGCTCAGTGGTTAGCATGTTCGCCTCACACCGCCAGGGTCCGGGTTCGACTCCCGCTCGGCCATTTGTGTGTGGAGTTTGCATTTTCTCCCCGTGCCTCAGGGGGTTTTTCTCCAGTTTTCTCCCTGTCCAAAAACATGCACGGTAGGTTGATTGGCACCTTGGAAAATTGTCCCTGGTGTATCAATGTGTGTGAAATGTGAATGTGAGTGTGTGTGTGTGTGCCCTGTGATGGGTTGGCATTCCATACAGGGTGTATCCTGCTGCCTTAATGCCCATAGACGCCTGAGATAGGCACAGGCTCCCCCCCCCCGTGACCCGAGGGAAGACCGGATATAGCGATAGAATGAATGAATGAATGAATGATAAACAGACAGCAATCTGGGATTTGAGTCTTGTCTATGTGTAGACTAATGCACTAATGTATTGCAGACTTCCTTGTTTCGAACCCGGCGGAGTGGACAACGGATCAAACAGAGCAGCACAATGATTTCTCTCCGATGGGAAGTACGAAGATCAATCAGACACTTTGAGACGAAAAAAAATACTGCTTTCTTTTCCTCTTTCTATTATCTTTTCGCTAGATATATTTGCTCTCTTCTGGTTGACCTCTAGAGGACAACCAGAACAAACACACAATGTCGCAAACAGGTAACACTGGAGAGTAAGGACCAGTTATTTATTGGCCAGATACTTTAAATTAGTCGTTTTGTACGTACTGCATTGCGCCAAGAGCTTGTGGGTGATGTACAGCGGGGGCTACTCATTCCCTTCCACCACCATCAGGGCCCTGTCAATCAGTCTGCAAAACAAACCAGTAAGAGAAATCAGGAGAATGTAAGATTGGCAAGCACGGCTCGGTCCATGGGGTTGTATCCAGCACTGCCTTATTTGGTAAGGTTTTGTGTTTCCCACATGATCTACGATGCATGTGGCGTCTTTTCCGATATATATATATATAGTATTAAATATATATATATACTATCCATTAAATAAGATATATATATATATTATATATATATATATATATATATATATATATATAGATATTAAATATATAGATACTATATTATATATATATTCTATATCTATATATATATTAAATATAATATATATATACTAATATATATATATATATATATATATATATATATATATATATATATATATATATATATATATATCTTAAAATAATATATATATATATATATATATATATATATATATCTATATATATATATATATATATATATATATATATATATATAATATATACATATATAATATATATATATAACTAAAAAGACTGTATACTCTTACACCCCTAACTAGCATAAAACGACTGGTTTCTATTAATATGACTGCCAATGCAGTATCAGGAAGTCCCCCCCCCCTTCCCCTTGTATTATTGTAGGTAGCAACTCAATGGTTAAGACATGGACCAGAAGACCTAGTGGGTGCTTGAGCAAAGCCCTTCATTGCTCAGTTGTAAGTCGCTCTGGATAAGGGCGTCTGCCGAATGCTGTAAATGTCTCTGTTGCTGAAGGGGTCCTTGACCTGAAAATCTTTTAAGACCCCTTGTATACCTAATAATATCATCCAAGTAGGCTGCGTGCAGGAAAAGGCTTGTGTCTACAATTTGCCGTTGTGGCAAGAAATGACTTGAAAGGAAGCTCTCTGTGTACAAGTACACAATGGCGTCTAGACAGAGTTACAGGATCCAAGTGCAGGCTTTTATTTAAGAGTCAGCATCTAACCAGAAGTGGCTTATTTACAATAGTCAGGTAGGCGGGGGTCACAAATGGTAAACTGGTACATATCCAGGGCATAGGCACAAGGGCAAGTCACATAGTCAAGACAAGCAACAAAGTCATAGAAATGAGAAACAGTCTTAGGCTGAAACGTGTGAAATCAATGGAACTAGTAGCCAGTAGCCATATCACCCTGTAGCCCAAGACTTGTTGCCAACAGGTTTGAGCCCAGATAGTACCTGGATGGATGACCTCCTGGGAAATCTAGGTTACTGCTGGAAGAGGTGTTATTGACGCCAGCAAGGGGCGCTTACCCCGTGGTCTGCGTGGGCCCAAGCACCCCAGTATGGGAGGGGGGTAGCTCAGTGGTCTAAGGCGCTGGGTTACTGATCGGAAGATCTGGGTTCGGAGCCCTGGTATCGCCAAGCTGCTGCTCCTGGGTCCTTGAGCAAGACCCTTAACCCTCTGTATAATGGCTGACCCTGCTCTCTGACCCCAGCTACCAACAACAAGCTGGAATATGCGATGAAAAGATTTTTGCTGTACTGTAATGTATATGTGACAAATAAAGGGTATTCTATTCTATATTGATCGGGGACACTATGCTGTCAAAAAAAGCACTTTCGGATGAGACATTAAACAGAGGTCCTGACTCTCTGAGGTCATTAAAAATCCCAGGTTGTCTTTCAAAAAAGAGTAGCGAAGTGCCCTCGGCATCCTGAACAAATCCAGCTGGTATGTGGTGGGCGTTCTGGTGCACTACGGTCCAGGTGTATTCTGTACACTAGTGGTGGATAAGGAGATCCCCCTCTCATAAGGTAAAGTGCTTTGAATGTCTAGAAAACTGCTATATGAATGTAATGAATTCTTATTATTATCATTATAATTCTAACTATGAACGTGATATATGGGACTTGGTACATTCCTTCTTCAATACACAGCTCTGAGTATAAGTGGTTGTCCCATATATAGTCCTCCTGCAGGAAACAGGGAGGAGATTGCGATTGGATCCCAGGCAGGGGCTTCTGGGAATCATAGTCCAATGGGGCATGGTCCAGATACCTTACAGTCACCTATGAGAGAAACTGAACATGGAAATACCTGCTATATTCACTACCTATGGAGGACAAGGGGATTTAGCCCACAAAATAAACACCAGCAAAACCAAAAACACCAAGCAAGGGGTGCAAACCCCTTGGTCTGCGTGGGCCCAAGCACCCCAGTATGGGTTCCGGGTCCGGGTTCGAGCCCTGGTATCGCCAAGCTCCCGCTCTTACAATAGTACAAAAGTTTTTTCAGCACCAGATGGATCTTTGCAGGGTTGTCTGGCTTTTCTAAATTGCTCCTGTGTGGTTGTATTCCTGCCTCCTGGGTGTATTCCTCCTTCCAAGGTGTATTCCTGCCTCAGGCTTTCCCAGCGTTCCCAGACTGACAGATCGAGCTGACCAAGATAAAGCAGTTACAAGGAGTCAATTTCCTTTAAAGCAGCATAACGATACTCCGGTATAAAGCCCCAGCATTCGATTTACTCTATTACTCATCTCTCTTTTTTTGCCTTTTCTTCCTCTAGTCTTTTCTCTCGGTCTTATAATATCCTCTACGGTCAGAGTTAACATTCAAGTCTCGTGTAAAATTTCCCCGCTGGATGTTTTGTAAAAAAAAAAAGTCTAACAAAATAGATCTTTGACCATGTGTATGTAAGTGTTGGTGTGTATGTGTGTGTGTGTGTGTGTGTGTGTGTGTGTGTGTGTCTCACAGTGTGTGTGGTTCAATTTCACCCCGCTCACTCCCTTGTTTTCCACCCTTCATTCTCTCCAGAGATCAGTCTACCCTCACTTTTTTTTAAATGAGCCCAATTGGAGCAGCATTAAAAGCAATGCCTGCTTTAAGTGTGTCACTTTGCATAATTTTAGAGCATCACTTTGGAACACCACGGAAAAGGTGAATTTGAGGAATCTGAAGTACATTCAGATGTAACCTCTTTCCCAAAGCCAGATGAAGGTCATATGGTGACATGGTAGAAAAGCCAATGTGATGGCCCGGGGCAGTGGCCAGGGTCAAAATAACGTCCATTTATTGAACATTTCCTGTATAGATTACTGTATACGCAATTTAAGCTTTGTTAAGCTTAAAGCTTGAATGAATGAATAACAAATCAAAGAATGGAGAACTAAACAAATTGCTGCAGTGAACAAGGGAACTGTCCTAAAGTAATAAATACTGAATATAATCCCATAAAGCCACACTATTTTTAATGAAATAGTTAAAAATGTTTTACTGTTTTTTAAATACATTCATTTTTTTTTATTGATTCCAATGTCAATGATAATAAAAACAAACAAACAATTGTTTGTAGGCATGTATGTATGTATGTATGTATGTATGTATGTATGTATGTATATATATATATATATATATATATATATATATATATATATATATATATATATATATATATATGTATGTATGCATGTTCTGTCCTTTAAAACATAGATCATTCCTAGATTCCTACATTCCTAGATCATTTCAGTCGTATCGTTTGGACATTTTTTCAACATATTTGCTGGTCAATTCCTCATATCAAAATCCGATTTTATACGTCCGATGTGAAGAAAATGATCTTGTGTATCAGTTAAGGGTTTGTTTTCTTTCTTTCTTTCTTTCTTTCTTCCATCTATTCATCCATCCATCCATCTGTTTCTTTCTTTCTTCCTTCCATCTATCCATTCATCCATCCATCTGTTACTTTCTTTCTTTCTTTCTTTCTTCCATCTATCCATTCATCCATCCATCCATCTGTTTCTTTCTTTCTTCCTTCCATCTATCCATTCATCCATCCATCTGTTTCTTTCTTTCTTCCTCCCATCTATCCATTCATACATCCATCCATCTGTTTCTTTCTGCCTTTCTTTCTTTCTTTCTTTCTTTCTCTTTCTTTCCTTCCATTTATTCATCCATCCATCCATCTGTTACTTTCTTTCTTTCTTTCTTTCTTCCATCTGTCCAACCATCAATCCATCCATCGTCTGTTTCTTTCTTCCTTTCTTTCTTCCATTTATTCATCTATCCATCCATCTGTTTCTTTCTTCCTTCTGTCCATCTATCCATCCATCCATCCACCCATCTGTTTCTTTATGTCTTTCTTTCTTTCTTCCATTTATTTCTCCATCCATCCATCCATCTGTTACTTTCTTTCTTTCTTCCATCTGTCCAACCATCCATCCATCCATCCATCATCTGTTTCTTTCTTTCTTTCTTTGAACTGATAAAGAATGGCTTTTTTTCTGTAATTATTTCCTGTTCTAAATAGCATTACATTATTTGCTATCTATGGAAATTATTGTTATTATCAGTATTATTTTCCTTTCTTCTTCTTGTCTACAGGTTGTGGCTGTTTAACTTTGTGACCAGTAATGTTTTTATTTGTTTATTTATTTATTTATTTATTTATTATTACCATTATTTTAATCATTTTTATTTTGGATTTGTTTACATATTGTTCGCTCGCTTGGGTAGTAACTGGGAGCCTGTGTGGTAGGGCAAGACTAGAGATAGATAGAAGTTGGTGATACAAGCAGCTTTATTACACAATAAATCAGATTAAACCAAAGGGAAAAACAGAAGGTAATCCACAAAACCAGAAAGTAGAGTCTTCTCTAGACAAAGTAGAGTCTCCTCCTGAAGAAGAACACCAAAACAGGAATTTGGGAAACTCTAAATATCAGGGACTGGGTCAGGAAAACCAGGGAAACTAGGAAAACAAAGGATATGAGAATAGAGAGGAGAGCTAGGGAAACTAGGAAACGCGAAGAGTATTAGGGAGAACATAGGGAGACCAGAAAAAGCACAAAGGCATATCACTCGTTAACATCGTCAAACACCTGCGAGGAGTGTGTGTCTGTTAAATAGGCCCCCTGCTGGAAACAGGGCGGAGTCCTTAATTGGTTCCCAGGCAGGCGCTTCGTGGAACCATAGTTCATACACAGCAAAACCATAATTCATCATAAAACGGAGTCCATAACCATAGTTCATAACGGAAACAGGCAAAACCCGTACCATGCAGTCTACCTGAAGATAAATTCATGTCCCAACATCTTAGAAATAAGCTGTTTGGTTGATTGTGTTTTTGGAAAGCACATTTATACATCATAATGATATTGACAGGGGAAAAAAAAAGCCATTTATTTTCCTTAATTATTATTCAATTTCAGTGTAACTATCCTTTCAAGAAATGCTAGACGGTGTCACGTTCTCTGTGATTTCCGTTCGGACGGACTGCCGCGCAAACGATTTAATGAACAGTCGGCTTAGTTCAATGGCTCTGTTACTAAAATCCTCCCTGGGTTTAAAAAGCTTTCTTTAAAGCGTTCACTTCTGTAATCCCTTTTCAATATTGCTGAAACGCGAGAGGGGTTTCAGCTTCTGTAGACGGAAGGAAAAAAAAAAAAACGTGTGAGAGAATGCAGGTCAGTTTGTTTACACTAGTGAGTGCTTGTGTTTGAGGGAAGAAGAAATATGTTCCAGTTCAATTTCAGACAAGTCACGTCAAAGAAATTGCGGCGGAATGAAACAGGAGAAGGAAAACTGGTTGTATTGGAGCACATTTCTTATTCACCGATACGTCGTTCGAGCTGCTTCATTCGACTTGGATCGTATCGATTATCTCCACATTTTTTTGGAACATCCATAATAATGAATACAGTTACCCTACCCAGATTATCCCACAAATACTAAGAGAAGAGGGGGCACGGTGGCTTAGTGGTTAGCATGTTCGCCTCACACCGCCAGGGTCCGGGTTCGATTCCCATCTCAGTCATGTGTGTGTGGAGTTTGCATGTTCTCCCCGTGCCTCAGGGGTTTTTTCTCGGGGTTCTCAGGTTTTCCCCGGTCCAAAAACATACACAGTAGGTTGATTGTCCCTAGTGTATGAATGTGAGTGTGAATGTGTGTGTGTGGGTTGGCATTCCATCCAGGGTGTATCCTGCCTTAATGCCCATAGACGCCTGAGATAGGCACAGGCTCCCCATGACTTGAGGGAAGATCGGATAAATAGCGGTAGAAGATGAATGAAGGAATGAATACTAAGAGAAGAGAAAAACTATGCTGTGAAAAATAATAAATAAGAATAGACTTTATTTGTCACATATATATTACAACATAAGAAATTCTTTCAAATTCTTTGGAAGCTGGGGTCAGAGCTCAGAGTCAGCCATGATATGGCGCCCTCTGGAGCAGAGAGGGTTACGGGCCTTGCTCAAGGACCCAAGGGCGGCAGCTTGGAGATATCCGATCTTTCCCTCCGGTCACGGGGAGCCTGTGCCTGTGAATCTCAGGCGTCTATGGGCATCAAGGCAGGATACACCCTGGATGGAATGCCAACGCATCGCAGGGCACACACACATACATACTTGGGACAATTTTCCAAGGTGTCAATCAACCTACCGTGCATGTTTTTGGACCGGGGGAAACTGGAGAACCCGGAGAGATCTCGCTCGTACCATGTACCTCGATATGGACTAAACCTTATTCCGTTTGCTATTGCTCAGTGTGCATTAACCTCTCTCTCTGTTCCCTGTTTCCATCCCTGCTCCGCGTTCCCAGCTCCTACCGTTCCTCGGGATTCCTCCCAGCTTCCTCCCAGCATCCTGTCAGTCCTGTCGCTTTTTCCTTCTTCTCCACATTCCCATACTCCCATACATGAAACCTCATCACCTCCCGTACTGCACCTCGCTGCCTGAGAGCATCCAGCACTGATCGTCTGGTTCCACCATCTCTCAGGGTAAAAGGTAAGACCAGCTCAAGGCTCATCTCTGTTCTGTCACCGATGTGGTGGAACGAACTTCCACTGGATGTCCGAACAACAGAGACACTGTCTACATTCAAAGGCCGATTGAAGACACACCTCTTCCAACAACACCTATCCTAACACTCCTTTTTATTCTCTTTTATCTCCCTCTGTCCAGAAATCCATTAAAAATAAATAAATAAATAAAATAAAAAGGCAACTGTCTATCCTCGTGTACTTAAGCTTGTATTTACCTTTCTTCACTAAATCTTATCCTTAGAGCGAGACCTAAAGCACTTTGTGTACGTCGCCCTGGATAAGGGCGTCTGCTAAATACTGCAAATGTAAATGTAAATGTAATACTCTCCGAGCACCCTCTACGCTCCCTGTGATTCCGTGTGCTATTCGAAATAGAGACTCTATATAAAGATCTCCTGTCTGGACAGTCCGGGCCGTAACAGAAAGGCCTCAACCAAGAACGATTAGCAGGAGGGCCTGGAGTTTTCAGTGTAGCAGTCTCCGTCTTCAGCCCCCAAAACACTTTATAAAAATCGATCTTAATCGATCGTATCTTAAAGATTCAATTTATAGGCCATATCGCCCTGCTATATCGACACCGCCTTGTCCAGTGGATAAATGATTTTGCCTCTGTAGTGTCCGCTGCCCTTATTTATTCGCCTATGCCTTATCAATAAATCAAAAAAAGCATAGAGATAAATTAAATGGACATATTAAGACCATTTCTGCCTATAAGTTCTGCATTTCTGAACAGAAGCAAAACTTGTATATTCCTAGAAAACTTCATATCTGTTTAATTACAATCCTGCTGTGGAATTTACCAGCACCTGTTGTTGTTGTTGTTGTTGTTGTTTGTTTCTTTTTTCTGTTGACCCACATCATTTTAACGCATAAAGCTTATCACAGCAAAATGGTAAAAAACAAAGAAGAAAATATTCCCGACCCTGAAACCCCTGACTCGTTAAATAATCGAACCAGATGCATTTTAATGAAATCGCTTTAGCAAGCCAATTTACCGCTATTAATTCCAGTGCACTCGTCGGTGCAGCTGACTCATTAGATTTGACTCATCCCAGTCAGGCAATGTGATTCATGGTGACTCATCGGCACATTTTCTGTCCAACTTGAATCGGGGAAACTTTTTCGCAACTAATTTCGTTGCAGTTAACGAATAATGCATGGATAATGTATAGCTTTCATAGATGAATAACTGGATCGTGGTCCTTTCATATCATTCATTTCAATTGTTTGGTGTAAATACTGTAATTACTCCAAGTATTTACCTTTCACGTTTTAAACATGCCTGCTTTTACAGTCAAACCACTTCAGAATATTAGATTTGTACTGTCCAGTTTATACGAACCTACGCCTGGCAAGATGTCCCACAAGATGGTCCATCTACAAGATGTTACACAAGGTTTAATATGTGTATACATCCATGAGGGCTTTAGTAAAGTCCGGTACTGGTGTAGGGTGAGATGAGGAGGTTCCTATACATCCCAAAGGTGTTCAGTAAGGTTGACGTCAGCATTCTATAGAGGCCAAAGCAATTGAAATTTGTTGTTGGACTTAAGTAACTATGTAAACTACAGCGTTTACATACATTTACAGCGTTTTTCAACTTAGAACTGAGCAGTTGAGGGTTAAGGTTGCTAAAGGGCCCACTAGTGGCAGCTTGGTGGTAATGCGAGCTACGTACAGCTGTATCTCCCTACAGCTGTGTTTCCATTTGAGGAGATTTAAGATTCATATGTTTGTATTCGGGCAGTCGATCGACTGAAATATTTAATCGCGATTAATCGCAAATGTCAACAAGTTATTCTTACAGCATGTTGTTCAGATCACAAGCAAATCTTTCTTTTGTTATATGGCTCACAATCCTGCAGTCAAACGAGTGCCATGAGTGAACTCGTGATTAATACCATGTTTTTTCTTTTACATAAACTGTAGAGATTGATATATATATATATATCTTATATATATATCTATATCTATATATATATATATAATATATATATATATATATATATATATATATATTATATATATATATATATATATATATATAATATACATGAGCAAGGCCCTTAACCCCAATGAACCTGGTCCGAAGAGTACCGATTTTAAACTGTTATAAACTGTTATAAATCTACTGTCCACTGAAATGAAAGGCTTAAATATAGCCTGCTGGAGACAATAACATATTTATTGGTGGGGGAGCGGGACAAAACTTAAATATTGCATCGGGAGTGGGGCAAAATGACATATATTTTTTAAGGGAGTGGGACTGAAGCTTGCTGGAGAGGGGCATAAAAGTCTGTCCCACACAGGTCTCTATCTCAGTGGTTAAGGCATTGGCCTCTGGACCGGAAGATTCGTGGGTTCAAATCCCATGACCTGCCAAGCTGCCACTAGTGGACCCTTGAGCAAAACCCTTAGTTATATTTACATTACGTTTACAGCATTTAACAGAGGCCCTTATCCACAGCGACTTACAACTGAACAATTGAGGGATAAGGGCCTTGCTCAGGGGCCCACTAGAGGCAGCTTGGTGATGGTGGTGGTGGGATTTGAACCCACGATCTTCCGGTCTAGAGGCCAATGCCTTAACCACGCCTCCCTTATTTCTAATTCGCTCTGAATGAGGGCATCTGGCGAATGCCCTCGAGACTTGTGGCAAATCATTCATTCATTCATTCATCTTCTACCGCTTTATCCGATCTTCCCTCGGGTCACGGGGAGCCTGTGCTCTATCTCAGGCGTCTATGGGCATTAAGGCAGCATACACCCTGGATGGAATGCCAACCCATCGCAGGACACACACACACACACTCACACACACATTCATACACTAGGGACAATTTTCCAAGGTGCCAATCAACCTACCGTGCATGTTTTTAAACCGGGGAGGAAACCGGAGAACCCGGAGAAAAACCCCCTGAGGCACAGGCGGAACATGCAAACTCCACACACACATGGCCGAGACGGCAGTCGAACCCGGACCCTGGCGGTGTGAGGCGAACGTGCTAACCACTAAACCACCATGCCCCTCTGTGGCAAAATCAAGCACCATTAAAAGAAAAACATAGTTTTGATCCTAAAGTCAAATACTGTGCTTTTCCTTTTACTGAGTCATTTTTTTGTTACCGAGCGTATATCTACTTTAAATCAATACACTGTTTGTGTACTTTTTCAAGTGGTGGCATTGTTTATGTTTCTTAGTCCAAACTACCAAATGCAAAGTCACCCTAGTCGATTGAGCGCTTCTCTGCGGTGATAATTTGGGAAAGAACCTGTGGTAAAAAAAAATAATAAATCATGCGTCCTAATACTTTTGCCATATACTGGAAGTTTTCTCAGCATCAAATATTCAGACTATTGTGTCGGAAAATTCCCCCCCCAGCAATAATTGAGCATTCCACTTATTTCTCTGATCAGTCTTTAGCGTTCTCAGCCTGACGTGCTGTAATTATAGCAGGAGCGTAGGTATTAATCCGAGTATGAGCACTAGACAGGGTGCTGAGACGTTTTTTTTTTGTTTTTTTTTCCCAACCTATTAAAAGAAGCCGGAGCTGAGACGTGGAAAAACACCACTGACGCTCCATTCATCTCCAGGCGTTGCATAATTAGTTTAGCCTCTCTCCCTCTCTCTTTCTTTCTTTTTTTTTTTTTTTTTTTTCTTTTGAAGGTTTGATGCGACGCAGCAGGGAGTTCATTTCTTCGCTCGTCTGCCAGATGTTTACACAGCCAATTGATTCGAAATGTTCGACTTGTCTTCGCTAAATGTTGCTACCAAGCTCCAAAAGTACAGCGAAACACAAATTAGCCTGAAATAAAAAGGAGGGAACGAAGGAAACTGTACAAGGAACTTGCTTCTCCGAAATTGTTTTTATTTGCTCTTATGAGACGGGGTTAGAATGTCCTTTGGTTCTGGTTCATTTCTATTTCATATTTTTCATCCCTTTGAAACATGTGACTGGGGAACATCTAAAAATCATTCTAAGTTCTGTCAGGACCTTATTACCACATAAGGTCCTGGCAGATTTGAGTTCAAATGAACGTTCTACATTGCAAGTTCCATTTTACTTGTGTAAAATGTGTAAAAAGTAGCATTTTGGTATTTGACTCCAATTGAACATGACAGAATGAAAGCAAATACAATTATAGTATCATATCAGAAATGAAAAGGACCATTAGTAATTAATGGAGAAGCGGAAGTGCAGATTCCAATCCCACCACTAACAAACTGCCACTAGTGGGCCCTTGAGCAAGGCCCTTAACCCTCAATTGCTCAGTTGTAAGTCACTCTGGATAAGGGTGTCTGCCAAGTGCTGTAAATGTGATTAAAAATAATTGTATGATTTGAGTAGAGAGTAAAAGCTGAAAAGAAAGTAGTGGATTTGCCATATGTGCATGTCGGACGCTCACAAGCCAAACTGTGAGGCACGAAATTTCAAATCCCATTCATTTTCTTTGGTAAAAAAATCCCGCTTTTTGGCCCCGGGTTCGGAATTTCGCGGAGCGATTCCTTATAAAAGTAACAGCACACCTCACACAATTGGGACGCACGATATGAGGTATGATTCGTGTGGATCGACAAAAAAAACGACGGGACGAAAATTCGAGTCGAAGCGAGAAAGAGATTATAATAGTGATGCCTTCGCAAGCGACACTAATAATAGGAGGAATAATAATATTATATTATAGTAGTAGCATCACAGTAATTACAATATAGTAACAACTATAGCCTATAATCCACATAAGAGCTATAAAAAAGTAGTTTTATTCTTTTTGCTTGTTACGAGGGCCTCGCTTAAGGGCCCTGCTAAAAGTTCCTATAGTATCAGACTGGTGATATTGTGGCTCGATCTAACCTTTACCCAATAATAACTCCCCCTCGGTTTAGCACTTTTAAAGCCTTATCCTAATTAATGAATACGCAACGGATAATAAATGACCACAATTAATATGACTGAAAATGCGTTACTAAAATTGTGCTGTTTTAGCATTTTTTTTCAAACTCAGCAAAAAAAAAAACCCTGTAATTTCACGTGAGACTAGTTGTTCAACACCATTTTTCTCCACGGCTCAGGACGTCGGTAAACTGGGAATCATCGCTCACGAGCGAAACGGACGTAACCGGATGACCAAACGAGAATTTTGCTGACTCGCTCATATCGGCTGGGCTAATGCGGCCAGGTCTGTTTCCCACTCTTTCATCAAGAAGAAAGGAAAAAGCTTTTAGCGTGAATCCGAATGCTAAATGCACCCTACTCAATACTTTACTCAGACCCGTGGTGCTGAATCAGCGCAAATCTTTCCAGCCATTCGTCCAAAATATTATCGAAGTGAAGGTTGTTATAACTGCCATTAGGTCCTAAAGACAAGTGTCCACAAGCTTATGAACTTAACGTACGATTTTCGTTTCGCGGCTTGTGTCGTGTCAGATGCATCGTGAGGTACACGAGGACGCAATCTCGCGTGGTGCCGTTTTTCATGGCGTCACGCCAGCCGCCTTCTGGTGCTTGTCAGCTTGTGGGAGCGTGTGTGGCGACACCAGTTCTTTATTGAGTGTAAAGTGTTTATCTCAATGGGTTGCATGCATTAGGGGACACTAAGCAGCTATGACAAGCTGCTGTCACTTACTTTAAGGCTGAAGTCACACTGAGAGGAAGTGAGAACAGGAGAAAACCGATTTCTTCCTTTTCTTGCCCGCGTTAGTGTTTGTAGCGCGCGCACGTGCACATGTGTGTGTTTGTGTTTGTGTGTGTGTGTGTGTGTGTGTGTGTGTGTGTGTATGTGTGTAAAACACACAACAGTGAAGTTGTGAATAATATGGTATGTGTAAAACACACCATATTATTATTAAATATTAAAGACGATTGAACCAACTGAATAAAAAAAAAAACGAATATGAAAGGAAAAAAGGGAGAGTGCTGTTTATGTGTGAGAAAAAACATTCTCAGGGACAAATGTATTTACAGTATAGTGATCTATCTATCTATCTATCTATCTATCTATCTATCTATCTATCTATCTATCTATCTATCTATCTATCTATCTATCTATCTATCTATCTATCTATATCTATCTATCTATATCTATCTGTCTATCTATATATCTATCTATCGATCTATCTATCTATCTATCTATCTATCTATCTATCTATCTATCTATCTATCTATATCTGTAACGGTCGTGGTGCGCTGCACAGACACACGGGGATACGGGAATTCAAAAACAAAGGATTTATTTCCAAAAGCAAAACAACAAAAGAGACGCCGCTCAAAAGGAGCGGCCAGGTAGGCTAGGGAGCCTTGCGCGGTGCGCCGTGGTCCCGGGAGTACCGGAGAGCAGGAACCGGCTTGGAAGTCCGGAATCGGGAAACAGACGGAAACGGGAAACAGACTGGAAACAGGAACAGAGAAAAGGTTAGGCATATACACAAACATCTGACAGGGTCCGCGACACTACGTAAGAGTCACGAGCCCGGACGGGGAATGAAGGGAGAGCCGGGCTACTTTATCTATCTATCTATCTATTGTCTATCTATTTATTTCCAATGCAGCCTTTATTGTTGTTTGTCTGTCTGTCTGTATGTCTGTCTATCTTTTTATTATGTATTATTATTATTTATTATTATTATTATTATTATTATTATTATTTATTATTATTATTATTATTCATTATTATTATGCCTACTTTATTATCTATCTATCTATCTATATCTATCTATCTATCTATCTATCTATTTATCTATCTATCTATCTATCTATCTATCTATCTATCTATCTATCTATCTATCTATCTATCTATCTATCTATCTATCTATTTATCAATAAGTCACTCTCTGGATAAGGGTGTCTGCCAAGTGCTGTAAATGTGAGTAAAAAATAATTGTATGATTTGAGTAGAGAGTAAAAGCTGAAAAGAAAGTAGTGGATTTGCCATCTGTCTGTCTATCTTTTATCTATTATCTATCTATCTATCTATCTATCTATCTATCTATCTATCTATCTATCTATCTATCTATCTATCTATCTATCTATCTATCTATCTATCTATCTATCTATCTATCTATCTATCTATCTATCTATATATATATGTCTGTCTATATTTTATTATTATTCTTATATCTATCTATCTATCTATCTATCTATCTATCTATCTATCTATCTATCTATCTATCTATCTATCTATCTATCTATCTATCTATCTATCTATCTATGCCTGTTTGTCGATCTATCTATCTATCTTCAATGCAGCCTTTATTGTTGTTATTGGTGCTGGAAGGTGAAATGTTACCATAAAGATTACTGCACCGATTTAATAATAATAAAAAAAGAGAGAAAGAGAGAGAGACGCAGCTGTTTATGTGTCTCAGGGACATATGTATGTACAGTACAGTGTCTGTACACTGAAAAAGTATTTTAAAAAAAGTATATATCAATAAAAGGAATAAATAAATAATAAACGTAACCATTATGAGAAACATAAAAGTAGAAATAAAAGTTTGATAAAGACGATTTGGACATCCGTCCGTCCATCCATCTGTTTTCAATACAGCCTTTATTGTTGTTATTGGTGCTGGAAGGTGAAATGTTTTGACATTACCATAAAAATTATGGTATGCACCAATTTAATAATAATAGTAAAAAAAAGAGTATATGAGAAAAATAGAAGTAGAGAGAGAGAGAGAGAGAGAGAGAGAGATAGAGATAAATTATGTGTGAGACACACACAAACATGCAGATACAGTGGATGTTAAAAACAATACAGGAAAAAATGAATAAATAGATAAACAGAACCAAACTTCTGGTTCAGAGGTTTAACCCCCTCCCCAAGACTGGGACCTTTTTGGGATATTCAGAGCTATCTAGGATTCCCTTGATCCAATCTAGGAAATCATAGCTACCAAATGCAACCACCACCATGCTTTACTATTGGTATGGAGTTTTAACTGAGTATTTTCTCACCCTTCATTTATTCATTCATTCTACAGCTTTATCCGATCTTCCCTCGGGTCACGGGAAGTCTGTGCCTATCTCAGGCGTCAATCGGCATTAAGGCAGGATACACCCTGGATGGAATGCCAACCCATCACAGGACACACACACACACTCACATTCACACACACATTCATACACTAGGGACAATTTTCCAAGGTGCCAATGAACCTACCGTGCATGTTTTTGGACCGGGGAGGAAACCGGAGAACCCGGAGAAAAACCCCTGAGACACGGGGAGAACATGCAAACTCCACACACACATGGCCGAGATGGGAATCGAACCCCGACCCTAGAGGTGTGAGGCGAACGTGATAACCACTAAGCCACCGTGCCCCTTCCTAACCGCCATGTGCAGTATTAAAAAGAAAAACTATACAAAATGAATACCTCGGCCTTGTCAGACCATAATACTTGGTTTTGGGGTCATTCAATAGGCTTTATGAGAAAAGACTTCTATGTAACCCCATTGCCAAGTTTTGGGAAAAATACGAGCAAATGTTGCTGTATGCAGGGAGTGACCAATACTTGCCAGATATATTTTTCCAAGCCTCCCTTTAATATTGCCGTGGGTCGCTCACCGGCCTCCCCGATCCGTTTTGTTTTTTTCCCATCTCGTCTTTTTTGTCAATGTCGGAGGGACAGCCTGTTCCTGGAAATATCACCACGGCGCCCCAATTTCGCCACATGTTGTTCTTTTGTAACATCTCCCCCACCCAATGATCCTTTCCGAACAACGAGATTTCCTACGTGTTCATTGTGTGTTCAGAAGAGGCGACCTTTAGTAATAAGAAATATAGCAATGATCACCTTATTCCCAATTCAGGGCCGAAAAAAAGACAAAAAAAAGAAACGTCCGTCGTTTTTAGACAGTGCCCCGGACATCGTTACGCTCGGATTCACGAAGGCGGTCGGGGTTTTATTTCTCCATTAGGACGATTACCAGAGTGCGTGCACGAGTTTCAGCCTCGTTCTTTTTTTGATAAATCGTAGCAAGGGTGGATATGGGCATTCTGGGATATTTAGAGCGGCGTTTTAAAACGTTAACCTTATCAGACATGGGCTAACTCATATCGGAGCAAACAAACACTCGACAGGCTAATCACGCCTAATCAGGTCAGGCTGGGGTAAATTACTCACGATATTAAGCAGGGCTTTGGCTGCATAATTCGTTCCATAAGGGGAGCGTGCACCATAGGACGTAGGCATTAAAGCTGAGTGTTTTATTTATTTAATTATTTATTTATTTTCGTTTCTTGATTAGAAGCAACGTTGATATCTCAAGCAGCTAGACTGTAAATTGGGTTCAACTTGTCCTAGATATCCATATGACCTAAAATATGTATGCATCGTTCAACTAATTGGATTCGCTGGTAAAGCTGTAATCCAAACAATACACGGAGCGATTTCTGGTTATTTCAGGTTTAATTCATTATAAAGTTGAACAAATAATGTCATTTGTTTTTTGTTTTGCTCCTGGATTTTAGAGCATATTTTTAAAAAAATATACGGAATACGTATCCCCACCCTAGGAACAAACACTTTACGAACTTTTGGGGATACGAAGAAACCTGTCCAACAAAGTCAAATTTGTTCGGATTTCGAAAAAAAAACGCGTCGCCAGCTAATCACGGAGCTTAGCGCATGCCGAGAGTAAGAGTGTACGAACGAGTGTAATATCTACCACCACCTCCTCCTCCTCCTCCTCCTCCCACCATCCACACAGGTATTAACGTACGACATTTCATGGTAAGTACAGTACTTACTGTATACGTTACTGTATTATTTATACTGTTTATTCATTTTAAATGTCCGTCCATCCATCCTTCTTTCTTCCGGAACCGGGTCGCTGAGAGGGGGGGGGGGTCAGCAGTCTAAGCAGAGACGCCCAGACTTCCCTCTCCCTCTAGACACATCCTGCAGCTCATCCGGGGAGATAACGAGGTGTATTGAGGCCAGTCGAGAGGCAACGTGTCCTGGGTCTTCCCCCAGGCCTCTTCCTGGTGGGACAACACCTCAACCGGAAGGCGTCCAGGAGGCAGATGTTTGGTCACCCCAGCTGGCCCCTGTAGAGGAGAAAGTGGTTTTACTCTGAGATCCTCCTGAGAGACCGAGCTTCCTAAGTCTATCTCTAAGGGACCACTAGAGTGCTTCCCTGAGGAGGAAGCTCTGTATCGGGGATATCGGTCAGGATCCAAAGATCATGGCCATTGGTGAGAGTAGGAACGTAGTCAACAAAAATTTCACTCACAAGAACCCCCCACCAACCCCTGAAAAATTTCATTCATCAGAGGCTCAGTTCCGAAACCCACTTTTTCCCAGTGCCACCTAATAGACAAATTAAAGTTATCAAAAAGTCAATAATCAATAATCAAATTACTTTTATAAAGTAAATAACAACCAACACTGGTTAGGATGCATGCGTGGTCAATAGAGAATGCCACGAACAATTTTACGAACAAATTCGTACTACGAACGGACTCTTGGAACGTAACTCGTTGGTCAGGAGGGGACCGTCTGTATAGCCTAAAGATGAAATGTGTCGACAATTATAGGGCCCACGACTGCCCAGGGGACCCCAGTAGTTTCACTATAAGTGCCTCAGTAAAAAAAAAAAAAAAAAAAAACGGAAACATTTGTTCATTATTTATTCAGTGACAAACATCCCAAGTAACCACTAAAATAATAAGTATTGTATTGTCTCATCTAGTTTTTCCCTTATTCAAAATGGATGAAACAAAAGTGACAAATAGATTTGAATTAAATGAAAACATACTGTAATAACGCACTTCTTATTCACGTCGGCATTTGTATTCTTAACACAGTAGCTGTTTATTTACGAATAATGCCTCCGTATTCCGTTACATCCCTAGCGTGTAAACAAAAAAAAAAGCAATCCTAGTCATAGTCGGTGATTGAATACAATATAATGGTTTTAGTTCTTTCACGTTCGATTTGTAGCATCAGGGTATAAATATAAGATGAGAAATATGTGTTTTGTTATTTGTTTTGTAGTAGTAAAAGAGGTAGATCCAGAGGGCTCATAAGCGTTTGTGCTTTGATGAACTGGGACGATACCCACGTATTAACGACGACATTCCATGGTAAGTACAATAGTTAGTGTAGACAATAAGTACATGTTAAGTACTGTAGTTTCTGTATTATTTTATACTGTTTATTCATTTTAAATGTCCAGCCATCCAGCCATCATCTACCGCTTAACAAAATATATAGTCCCACCCATGACTTTTGATTGACTGCTGCCCGTGTAAAGGCATCATAAATGCACATTTTGGGATACGCAACCCCGAGAAAGTGAAACAGAAGTGTTGTAATATATATATATATATATATATATATATATATATATATATATATATATATATATATATATATATATATATATATTGCTATTTAGCTATTTAAACATGATCATAACTTATGAAACAACTTGAAATACAGTGGCAAATGGACGTTTCTTTTCCACTGGATATTTGGCAGACATTGTGCCAAAGGTCACAAAGGTCAAAGAAGAAGAGAATAAATGTCGGAGAAATGGAGAGTGTTTCTGAAAAAAAAGGATTTACTTAATAAATAACACTGTTGTCATATAGATATATATATATATATATATATATATATATATATATATATATATATATATATATATATATATATATATATATATATTCATTCATCTTCTACCGCTACATCTGATCTTCCCTCGGGTCATGGGGAGTCTGTGCCTATCTCAGGCGTCTATGGGCATTAAGGCAGGATACACCCTGGATGGAATGCCAACCCATCACAGGACACACACACACACACACACTCACATTCATACACTAGGGACAATTTTCCAAGGTGCCAATCAACCTACTGTGCATGTTTTTGGACCGGTGAGGAAACCGGAGAAACCGGAGAAAAAAACCCCTGAGGCACGGGGAGAACATGCAAACTCCACACACACATGGCCGAGACGGGAATCGAACCCGGATCCTGGCGGTGTGAGGCGAACGTGCTAACCACTAAGCCACCGTGCCCCTTGAATTTCAAAATTATTTATTTAAATCAATTAAAAAGTAAAATCGCTTTAAAGCACTCTAAATGTCTGGTACCGTGCTTAGATTGCCCCTGTGAGTGTGTGTGTGTGTGTGTGTGTGTGCCCTGCGATGGGTTGGCATTACATCCAGGGTGTATCCTGCCTTAATTCCCATAGATGCCTAGATAGGCAACAGTCTCCCCATGACCCGAGGGAAGATCGGATATAGAAGATGAATGAATGAATGATTTTTAACAGTACCCAAAGTGACATATCCGTATTGGGTCTGATTCCATGTTTTACCGACATACACACACACATTTTATTCCTCTTTATTCAAACTACACTCTATTATTCTGATTGCTGCTAAAATATGTCCGAGGTCTGAATTCTGACGTGTGCTCATTTTGAAGTCCACTGTTCATTCAACTAAATGCCTTGAGAGATTAGCGAATTAAAAGTGGCATAAAAAAAGCCACAGTGTAGTACATTTGACAAGAGCGTGAACCCATAATTGGTTTTAAAAAAAGCCGATTGGATGCCTTATCATATTTTCTAAACAAAGGCAGTGGTTCATCCATTGTATACATCCTAATTAAAAATCTGAAAAAAAACAAGCCTAGGAAACAAACAAATGAGTTGTATTAATACGATCGTCCCTGACCTTTCAGTCGCATAATTATCCAGGCATTGAATATGCAGTGGGTTGGCATTCCATCCAGGGTGTATCCTGCCTTAATGCCCATAGACGCCTGAGATAGGCACTGGCTCCCCGTGACCCGAGAGAAGATCGGATATAGCGGTAGAAGATGAATGAATGAATAAATGAATGAATGGGTGTTATAAGTGCATGCAAACCGTTTATTTAGTGATGTCCTCCAGTACCGCCCCAATTACGTTGTCTATAATTATATTCAACCCCCCCCCCCCCCCCCCCCCCCCC
>JACRUU010000006.1:12178246-12185746 GCA_030449085.1 Kryptopterus vitreolus | reverse complement strand
TGTTTATCCTCTCTCTCCCCCCCTCTCTCTCACTCTCACTCTCTCTCTCTCTTCCCCTTTTAAATTCAGTTTTTTTTCCTTGCCCATATATCTCAGTCTTTATAGCAGCCTGACCCTGGATTATTTTTTCAGAGCATTTTTCTATTTGGAAAGCAATCGAATTTTGACATTTATGAGTGCAACACGCCACCGTGCCTGTGTGCGTGCATGTGTGTGTGTGTGTGTGTGTGTGTGTGTGTGTGTGTGTGTTTAGTTTGACCATTCAACCTCTTTATACTGGTGACAAACTGAACTATGCATAACGAGAATTAGAAGTGAACACTATTTGACACATTCACATTTGAAGGCAATTTAGAAGCAGGGGAATTTGAGGACCCCCTCCCCCCAAAAAATAAAAATAAAAAAATAAATAAATTAGACATGGGCACATGAAGTAGTAGGTAGATGCAGGATTAAACCCTGAGACTGGACCCCGGAACGGCGAGGTGGGAGGGTTTTCTTACTCCAGAGTGTATAAGTGTATAAACCCCCGCATCGGAAATGTAAAGTAACCTTGTTTCGGATCACTTTGACTCATGCTAGGCCAAAATGCAGACGTTTGTGTGTCTGTGGATGGATACGAAATGGGAAGGAGCCTACACTGGAACACCCTGCCCCTCGATGCAGAAAATAAATGCCCCCTTTAGTCAGTTGGCGAGTCGGCTCCGCTTTGCATTTGCAAGGGTGAATAAACATATAAATAAATAAATAAAAAATAAAGCAGGCCTGTTACATAAAAATGGTAGCATAGAGTATGTCCTTTCTACCCTATCAGAGCAGTTATTATCTATGCTCGCATTTTTTATTTATGTATCCATTTCCTTTTTTTTGTTCTTCTTTTGTTAGATCTAGATGAAGCGTTAAATGGGTCTTGTATTGTTTCCAAGGCTAAGCTACAATTCCCAATTCTCCATGGCAACAAATATGATCATTATCGAGGTTGTAAATTCGTTTGTCCATGCTGTTATACTGCAACTTTTATTAAACAATAAAACCGAGTCGAGACGTGCCGTTATATTACAGTAATAACGGCACGTCCTAAAGTGTTTAATCGCTCGGATTATACATCATCAGTTTACCAACATTCATAAAGGTTTATTTGCTAAAGGAAGAATAAATGACACCCTGTGCCTTTTATTTCTTCCTAGTTATGTGTAATGGTGTAAAATGCCAATAAAGCCATTTTTATAAAATGCTAACCTATTACACCCCGAAGCTAACGAGACAAACAGCATGTTATGGAGACGTTGGAAGTTGTTATGGAAGACGTTCTGTTCATCCTAACTGTATATTGTTTAAAACGCATCAGACTCCTTTAGATGTATTTTACAAAATGAACATCTCACAGGACGCTTGAATGACATCCGCCATGGATCTGTTGATGTGATTTCCACTATGGAAATGTTATCATGTTTAAAAAAAAAAACACCGTGATGTAGCTAGCGGACCAAATAAGTAAGTCAATCAATCAAAGGTAACATTTGGTAATATTGAACATTTGAGCAAGTGAGCATATTTTAGCCATAGGAGAAAAAAGAAATCCACTACTTTTTATATGTTGAATTTGAGTGTTATGTCAATAAAATAAGGGTTTTTATGCAATTAGCATAGCAATAGGATTATATATATATATATATATATATATATATCTATATATATATATATATAGTATATATATATATATATATATATATATATATATATATATATATATATCTATATATATATATATATATAACATGAACATCATATTACATTTGGTCATGGACCTGTTACGTATTCATATATACAACAAATATAAGTAGTTTTAGTTTATATCTATCTATATATGATAGAATATTTATAGCAGATATATAGCAAAAAAAAAAATATATATATATAATAAATAATATACGTACAAAAAATAACAACAAATAAATATATATATATATAGTTATATATATATATCTATATATATCTATATATATATATATTCATTCATTCATTCAACAACTTCTACCGCTTTATCCGATCTTCCCTTGGGTCACGGGGAGTCTGTGCCTATCTCAGGCGTCTATGGGCATTAAGGCAGGATACACCCTGGATGGAATGCCAACCCATCGCAGGGCAACACACACACACCACACACACACACACACACACACACATTCATACACTAGAGACAATTTTCCAAGGTGCCAATCAACCTACCGTGCATGTTTTTGGACCGGGGAGGAAACCGGAGAACCCAGAGAAAAAAACCCCTGAGGCACGGGGAGAACATGCAAACTCCACACACACATGGCCGAGACGGGAATCGAACCCGGACCCTGGCGGTGTGAGGCGAACGTGCTGACCACTAAGCCACCGTGCCCTATATATATATATATATATATATATATATATATTATATATATTTTTTTTTTTTTTTTTATATTTATATATGTATATATGTGTGTGTGTGATAGGCACAGGCTCCCTGTGACCTGAGGGAAGATCGGATAAAGCGGTAGAAGATAAATGAATGAATGAATGAATATATTGAGTCAACTGGGACTGGGTCAAATCTAATTTATTACCATTAGAGATGTCATTATAGAAAAAAGAAAAAAAAAAGGATTGACGTTTCTGATCAAAAGACTAAACCACATGAAAAGAAAAATAACGTGAGGAAAACGTCAAACACGGTATCAGCTTTGATTGACAACGAACAGCGAGACATTAGCTTATTCTCTCTCTCTCTCTTAATTAGATTCTTGTGTTTCAGTGTCATGCTGGAAAATATCGTCAAATGAGGACTGTATTGATTGTCAAAACCTCCATCACTGCCTGAATAAACGTAGCTGAACTCCTTAACTAAGACGCTCCTTTTCCATTTATGAGCACGATCCGAGCTGCCCGCTGTGTAAAAAAATTGGCTCCCACACTTTTTTTTCCGGCTGTTAATAAACGGAACAGGAACATGTCTGGCACGATTTTGGAACTTTCTTTCAGTGTGTAAAGTTGGTGTGTGTGTTTAAGTTTTCCCCGACAAAGCAGCGTGTATTACTGTAGCTCTTATGTATTTAGCCTGGTATTTAGTGGGTAGGGTTATTTAGTGTTTGCTTTAATAAACAACAGTTAATAAATATGAATTCATATGAATTCAACTAAGAGAGGCACGGTGGCTTGGGTTCACCTCACACCGCCAGGGTCCGGGTTCGATTAATGTCTCGGCCATGTGTGTGTGTGAGGAGTTTGCATGTTCTCCCCGTTCCTCAGGGTTTTTTTTCTCCGGGTTCTCCGGTTTCCCCCCCGGTCCAAAAACATGCACGGTAGGTTGTTTGGCACCTTGGAAAATTGTCCCTAGTGTATGAATGCGTGTGTGTGTGTCCTGCGATGGGTTGACATTCCATCCAGGGTGTATCCTGCCTTAATGCCCATAGACACCTGAGATAGGCAGAGGTTCCCCGTGACCAGGGAGGGAAGATCGGATATAGCGGTAGAAGATGAATGAATGAATGAATTCAAATATAACTGGAAAATTTCCCTGTCCCTATAAATTTGCCCATTCCTGTATTTCGACTGGGTAAAATATAATCTATTACCATCCGAGATGACTCTGTAGAATTATGTTGCTATTGTCCTGTTATCCTCAGGAAACAGGTTACATTTATTTTTCGTAGATGTCAAGGGGCCTTGCTTAGGGGCCCCAAAAGTGGCAGCATGGAGCGATTGGGGTTTGGACTCTCAACCTTTGTTAAGAACAATATAGAATTAAAGTTAGTGTGCAGAGATCCTCAGAACAGTCACTGTTCTTCATGTTAAGGATTATACGGGACGTCGGAAAACATTCCTTTCGAAAAAGTCTAGGATCTGAAAGGCGGAGTTCTACTATGGACAATTTGAGAACTCGTTTCAGGTGCCTGTGAAACCAGCAGTGTTTGGGTCGCATACTTTGGAAATGTAATAGATTACAGATTACAAATGAATCAAAATGGAAATAAATTAGTGTAACTTTTCATTTGTCCACTAGGTGGCACTTTAAGTTAACATACTAAAGGAAAAAAAATCTTCAAAACCTCGGGATAAAAACGGGTTCTATTTTTCGAAATCAGATTGTTGGGGGGTGGGGGGGGTTCCGGGGGTGGTGTACCCTGAGACTGAGAGCGCTACTGCTACCTACTGTAGTGGGTTGTGCATTTATACTTTATTCTAATACGGCAGAAAAAGCATATTCCCCGTGGGTCACACGCGACCCCCGGACCCCACTGAAGTTGTCTAAAGCACTGATTTTACACTCTCTATGTAATCTTTAACATTTTCATAAGTAACCATAATTTAATTTAATTACGCATTTTCTTTTCAGTAACGAATTACTGTTTCATTTATTTCGTAATTAACTGACGTAACGCCGTTATACACCTCAACACTAAAAATCAGTATGACATGGAGCATTGTGATGTTGGAAGACTGGGGGTGAACAAGAATTTAAGCAGGAATACACACACACACACACACACACACACACACAAACACACACACACAAATGCTGTGGAATACAAGCAGAACGTAACTTGGTATATATGAACCAACAGTGTGTTAAAGTAATACTTTGTACCTAAGCACCATTGTGCTACCACTACCTCCACCAGCATGGAGGCTTTACACAAGCCAGGTGGTGTCCATGGATTCGCCCTGTCGGCTCCAAACTCTGGCTAGACGCCTCGGCAGAAAATCAACATTCATCAGATCGGGCTACATGATTTCCGCTGCCCACTGCGGCTTCAGCCTTCTGCTTTTTGGCTGACATAGTCGAGGGTTGACGTGCTGTGCATTCGGTGTTGCTCGTCACAATCGTGCTTTCGCTGTAACCTTTCCGTCTGCTGCGAGATTGACGTTCTGCATTCTCATTAATGGGATATTTCTGTCCGCACAACTTCGGCCCAATAGATGGTTTCTTCTAATACAGCTTTGTACGTTTTTAACGTCGCACTTGAAAACCCCAGGAGATCAGCAGTTAAACACTTATACACAGCTCAATCATGCGCTCAGTCAGTCATGCGCTTAAAATAACCACGATCAATTTGGACGTGGACAGGATTATAGGAATTCCACCGCTGCCACGTGATTGGCTGATTAGATAAGCGTTGGGTAAAGTGATTGGTAAGTTTGTATTGTAGAAGGCTGCAGTTGATTTAGACGGTAGGAAAAGTTTGTCTGAAAGTTCTTCTACCGCTTGTATCCGATATTCCCTCTGGTCGCGGGGAGCCTGTCTCGGGCATCAAGGCAGGATACACCCTGTATGGAATGGCAACCCATCGCAGCGCACACACACATACCACACACACACACACACACACACACATGTCACACAAGGGACAATTTTTCCAAGGTGCATTCAACCTACCGTGCATTTGTTTTCGGACAGCGGAGGAAACCGGAGAAAAACCCCCAGTGAGGCACGGGGAGAACATGCAAGCTCCACACACACGGCGGAGACGGGGATTGACCCCAAGGGTTCGATTCCCGTCTCGGCCATGTGTGTGTGTGGAGTTTGCATGTTCTCCCCGTGCCTCACGGGGTTTTTCTCCGGGTTCTCCGGTTTCCTCCCAGACATGGTTGATTGACACCTTGGAAAAATTGTCCCTAGTGTATGAATGTGTGTGTGTATGTGTGTGTGAGTGTGTGTGCCCTGCAATGGGTTGGCATTCCATCCAGGGTGTATCCTGCCTTAATGCCCATAGACGCCTGAGATAGTCAAAGGCTCCCCGTGACCCGAGGGAAGATCGGATAAAGCGGTAGAAGATGAATGAATGAATGAATGAATGAACATGAAGGTGTATGGGATGGCAAGACGGAATGGGATCTGACCTCACCCCTATTAAACATCTATCGGCTGAATTAGCACAAATCTCCACGAGCCGGAAGAGTTATTATAACAGGGAATGCAACAAGAGGTTAAAAACTCACAGGCCACAAACTTGTGACCATAGAATGTAGTGCGCTGACGGAAAAATAAACACGCACGCAGGTTTAAAGGCTTCATCCACCTGTTTCTTTTCTTTGTGTAGAAAAGCTTAGCTTAGTTTTTACAATAAAGCAGGTGAAACATCACTTTTGTGGTAACTATGGCGACAGGAACACTACAGATATCACCTGTTACTGTCAACCTCATTTTCGATCGTCGCGTTTCTTTCTCACTTTTTAATGGTTGTTTGTTGTTTTTTTTTTATTTGTGAAGTGCAAGGTGTAAACAAGTTGTGTCATTTATCCTTGTATTATTCTTTCATATCACAAAACTGCAAGGCGGTGACGAGTGCTACGCTAAAATAGCGAAAATAGATTCGATAGGATCCAGGTAACCTGATGAAAATGAGTTCATTATGAGTGTTAGTTTTGTTCGTTTTGTTTTTTTTTTGTAATACATGTAGTAATGGTTTAATAATCACTTTATTTGTTTATTTTTTAATACTGAATTGTTTGCACATTTTGGTGAGGTTATTCTACAACTGTTTTTCATTCCATAAAAGATTCAAATGAGATTGTAATTGTTTTTTATCGTGGTATGTTATTTATTTATTATTTGTTATTATTATTATTATTATTATTATTATTTGCTTATTTATTTTTGTGGTTCATGAATTTTTTGCTAATGCATTTACAATTAATCTACATCTGTTTTTTTAATAAATAAAAAAGATTATTATTATTAAATATTATTATTTTTATTTTTTTTTTTTTTTTATTATGCAATTATAAACATATATTTTTGATAATGCATTTTATTTTATTCTAAAGGCATACATTTTTAGAAAATATTTTTCATTTTATATTTATATTTATTATGATAATATTTATATTCAATATTTTATAAATCTTAAATATTTTTTAATCATTTTAAATATTAGGGTTTTTTTTATACGTAAAATATTACTATTTATTTTTTTATTATTATTCTTTTTTTTTTTACAAAAGATGATTTAAATAATTTGACAAAACTTAATGTTCTGCAATTAAAAAAAAAAAAAAAAAAAACACTTTTAGAAAGCCCCTTTTTTTTTTTTTCCCTGGGTTACAATTGAAGTTGGTGGCAGGCGGAAAAGTACTTTGTGAACTCTGTGAATCTGAACAGCAACACATACACACACACACACACACACACACACACACACACACACACACACACACACACACACACACACTCATGAACTATTTAAATCCCATACCGGTGAGTCTTCGTCAGAATATGCAGCCGGACCGAGAGCAGCTTTGATTTCCTCACACTAAACAGAAACGCTGACCCTTTGACATCTACTTAACTTCAACTGATCCCTTATGAGCCATTTGCAAGTCAATTAGACAATTATCCCTTTGGGCGTGACCCCTCCTGCGTTCTGTAGACTATGGAAATCAGAAAGAGCCGCTGGAACATTTATAATTCATGAGTAATATTCATGTACAGTGTTCGGAGAGGAATGCAGTTGGGTCCACGTACTGTAC
>JACRUU010000006.1:12133246-12175746 GCA_030449085.1 Kryptopterus vitreolus | reverse complement strand
TATTACTATTATTATTATTATTATTATTATTATTATTATTATTATTAATATTATTATTATTATTATTATTATTATTATTATTCTTATTTAGACTTTGCATTTAGATGCAATTGACTAAAATTTGACACAACTGACACACTTAATATACCTACATAGAAATATAAAAATACTGTTTTATATTTTCTATTTTCTATAGATTCTATATATTTTTATATATATATATATATATATATATATATATATATATATATATATATATATATATATATATATGGCATGCTTACTGACACCCAGAAAACTCCACTAAAGTATCTAGAGCGGAAAAAAAAATTAATTAAAGTCTGAACGATGAGCGAATGTTTTCCCAGCATGCCATGTACAGCGCTAAATCTCCCAGTAATGCCAGCTTTAGCCACTGCCGCATGACAAGCACCCCAGTGCCAAACTCTCTCTTCACTCTTTCTCCCAGCACAGAGAACAAATTCTATTACATTTCTTTGATATTTATAGAAACATTGCGTATGTAAAAAAGATTTACAATCTGGACTTGATCTTTTAACCTGTATAAATGTAAACATGCAGTAACTCAATGCTAACATTCAAGACTATTTGATTTGACTATTTAACCGTTAGAGGTCGTCGCTATAAATGAATGTTACTCTGGAGATTTCATGCGTTCGTTCCTGAAGTGGACTCTAAGTGGATTTTTTGTGAATTCTAGGTTTGCTTGTAAGGTGTCATTTTACTCATGTGGGCGGTTAATAAGTGCAGTTCCTTCATATCCAATCTCGTAAACATTATACAAATACAACTTTAAGTCCTAGGAGGCAATCTCCAAACAGATCTTGATAATATTAGTAATATCTGCTAGTTTTACTGCATCCTTTTGACAGTGTGCGAAAAAATATCCAATATGCTGTAAAATTCAAAAATAAATCATTTAAAAAATACATATAAGCAGCATCAGAATGACAAAAATTCCACATTTTTAAATATATATATATATATATATATATATATATATATATATATATATATATATATATTTTTTTTTTTTTTTTTTCGTAGTAAAATACTGAGTACATTTAGATACAGCATTTGGCAGACAATCAAACTCAAGAGTGAATTATTTTACAGCACTGGGTCAGAGGTCCAACTACTTCATAATCAAGCTACTATTTGAATATCGATAATATATTTCTTTCCTTATGCAATAAAGTTGTAAAACATGACCGACACTGGTGATTTAGTGGTTAGCACGTTCGCCTCACACCGCCAGGATCCGGGTTCGATTCCCGTCTCGACCATGTGTGTGTGGAGTTTGCATTTCATGTTCTCCCCTTGCCTTCAGGGGTTCCTTCCTCCCCTGTCCAAAAACATGGAAAAAATTGTCCCTAGTGTATGAATGTGTGTGTGTGTGTGTGTGTGTGTGTGTGACCTGCGATGGGTTGGCATTCCATCCAGGGTGAATCCTGCCTTAATGCCCATAGACGCCTGAGATAGGCACAGACTCCCCGTGACCCGAGGGAAGATCGGATGAATCGGATAAAGAAGATTTTAGGGTTAGTTACCGTTTAGAAGATGAATGAAGATGAATGAGGATTAGCCCTGCATGAATGTAAATCATGACTATTACAAACTCACAAATGTCGACTTTCATATGAAATTGTTTGTACTGGAAATGAACCATGATTTCCCCTTTTTGGCAGAATTGATAAAAAGATGTTTAAGCTTTAAGAAGAAATAAAATGATAGTCTATTTATTAAGGTGTTTATTTAATTTATTTAAAAGTGGTCGGTTGACACTTTGTAAGCTTTATGTTATGTTATATATTATATATGAGATATATATATATTATATATATATATATATATATATATATATATATATATATATATATATAATAAACACACCAGGAACATTGTACTACGTAATTTTTTTTAAAATTATTCAATTATTAAGATGTTCTATAATATCTGTCTGTGCAATTCAAGCAGTATTAATTTATAGCAGCTTGTCCTTGTTGTTCAATTAATTGAGACCTGCGTAATGATGTCAAGGAACATGTAAAAGTGGCATTCGAGTGTAATAATTAAAAGAGAGCGAGAGAGGGAGAGAGAGAAAGAGACAGGCAGACAGAGAGAAAGACAGAGAGACAGTGAGTAGACGATTGTGAGAGAGATAGAGAGAGACAGAGAGATAAAGAGAGAGACAGACAGTGAGAGACAGAGAGAGAGTGAGAGTGAGAGGCAGACAGAGAGAAAGACAGAGAGAGTGAGAGATACAGACAGACTGAGAGAGAGAGAGCGAGAGAGAGAGAGAGAGAGAGAGAGAGACAAGGACATCGATAGAGACAGAGAGGACAGACAGAGAGAGAGACAGGCATACAGAGACAGAGAGTGAGAGAGAGAGAGAAAGACACAGAGGAAAACAGAGACATAGAGACAGACAGACAGACTGAGAGAGAGAGAGACAGACAGACAGAGAGATAGAGAGACAGACAGAGAGAGAGTGAGAGCGAGAGACAGACAGACTGAGAGAGACAGAGAGAGACAAGGACATCAAGAGAGACAGAAAGAGAGAGACAGCCAGCCATACAGAGACAGACAGTGAGAGAGAGAGACAGACACAGAGAAAGACAGAGACAGAGAGACAGACAGACACAGAGAGACAGAGAGAGAGTGTGAGAAAGACAGAGCGGCAGACAGAGAGAGAGAGAGAGACAGACAGAGGGGGAGAGAGAGACAGAGAGAGAGAGAGAGAGAGAGAGAGAGACAGAGAGAGAGTGAGAAAGACACAGAGAGAGAGAGAGAGAGAGAGAGAGAGAGAGAGAGAATGAGAAAGAAACAGACAGAGAGAGAGAACAAGAGAGTGAGAAAGAGACAGACAGAGAGAGAGAGAGAGATAACAAGAGTGAGAGAGAGACCAGTTGGTATGTCGATACTTGTTTTTGTCACCCTACTTAAAAAAAATTGCTTCATCTTTCAACACTATTTTCATGACCATTATTTTTAGATGCATTCTTCAGTCAAGAGCATTGGAGATGAGTATCCCAGAGGTCCAGGGACACAGTTGATAAGCAGCAACGACATCATCTGGGCTCTCTCTCTCTCTCTCTCTCTCTCTCTCTGTGGCTCCCTCTTTCTTATTTTTACTCATTATATTTTTACTTATTTCCTTTTCTTTTTCTTACGCCCTCTTGATTTCCTTTCATGCATTGAATGTTACATTCTGCTTTCTTTTCCTATAACTCACTTCTCTCCCTCAGCGTTTCTTTTTTTTCCTCTCTCTATTACTACTTCTGATTTTTCTGTTTCTGTCTATATGACTATTACTGCTCTCTCTCTCTCACTCTCTCTCTTCTCTCTTCTATCTCTCTCTCTCTCTCTCTCTCTCTCTCTCTAAGTGCTTCTATTTTCCAATCATGTCTCTTGAGGGCTTTTTTCTCATCTTCCCTCTTTTTCCTGGTGGTCTCTTACTTAGTTTTTTTTCCCTCCTTTATAAAAAAAGATGAGGGGAAAAAATGTAAGCAAAACACATACATAAAGGTATTGAAAGGTCAAACGAAAAGATAAAAAAGAAAATGTTATTTTCTAGACGCATGTACATTTTTAAAGGTTCATTATTACTTCTTTTAAAGAATATAAATACGTTTTTTTTTATTACTACATTTATATACGAATTAATGGGACGAATACAAATAAATTCGATGGAACGATGGACTGTATGGATGAGCATAGGGAGTGGAATAATGAATCAAGGAGCGATAGAAATGGAGAAAATAAGAAGGAATGGAGGGATGTGGTGAGGTGTGGGTGTGGATGAAACAAACAAATAAATAAATAATAAATAAGTATTAAGCCAGTTATATATATATATGTATTATATTATATGTAATAATAATATACAGTACATACATACATATACACACACCCATATATGATATATATATATATAGAGAGAGAGAGAGAGAGAGAGAGAGAGAGACAGAGACGAGGGTGAGGACAGAGACAGAAACAGACACACACACACACACACACCACACACCACACACACACAATAGAGATAATATATACTATACCCGATAGATATTATATATACAGATATATATATATTAGATATATATAGATATATATATATATATATAGATATATATATATATAAATTTATATATGCACATACCGAGTATATATATAATCAGGATCAGCAGGAGGAATTAATGCTTCCTGTGAAAAGAAATAAATAGTTTAATATGTTGCACAAACTTTGTTGCACACACACACACAACACACACACACACACACACACACACACACACACACACCACACACGAATCCCACACTGACTGATAGCATCGCCTCAATCAGAGTCTAATTACAGTAACATCCTGCTCTTTCTTTGCTCATTTTGCCTGATAGGAACTGGTATACCAAGCCACATCTACTGCTGCTGGAAATCCATATTGTGCCCTGTATGAATATTTAATGCTCCGTGATCGATCAGCATTTTGACGTTGACATGATAAGCCACTAGTAACAACACAGAACGGAATCCAATCCAGGATGTCTCAGATTAGAGGTCATAATTGTGCTGAAGAAGTTGGACCTGCACTCATTCACTATGAAGAAACGATGTGGATACGATTACACGCGCCTGCCTTCGCATTTCCGACGACCGATCCTCACCGGGCAATCTCCAAACCTACAAATGACATTCAGGCGTCAGATTGATTCGGTTTTCTATAGAGTTTGAACTACTGGCTATTTAATTTGTAAATATACGTTTTAAAATGGCATAAATAAATAAATCAGGACAGATTTTGTCATTTTATATTAATTTAGATTTGTAATAAAAACAACAGCGGCACGGTGGCTTAGTGGTTAGCACCTTCGCATCACACCTCCGTCTTTGTGCGTGTGTGTGTGGGGTGTGTATGTGGAGTTTACATGTTCTCCCCAGTGCCTCAGGGGGGGGGGGGGGGGGTTCTCCAGGTCCCCCGTTTTCCTCCCTCCCGGTCCAAAAACATGCAACAGGTAAATCTGCAGCCTTTCTAGTGGCCACTTGGTATTGCTGGGATTTGAATTTCTGACTTTCGGGTCCAGAGCCCACTGACCCACCATCTTTTTTAAGATGAAAACATTATTTTCAACTTTACCTAGAATTGAAGTATTAATGTATGGGGAACACGTTGGCTTAGTAGTTAGCACGTTCGCCTCACACTGTCAGGGTCCGGGTTCGATTCGCGTCTCGGCCATGTGTGTGTGGAGTTTGCATGTTCTCCCCGTGCCTCAGAGTTTTTTTTTCTCCCGGTCCAAAAACATGCACGGTAGGTTGATTGGCACCTTGGAAAATTGTCCCTAGTGTATGAATGCGTGTGTGAATGTGTGTGTGTGTCCTGCGATGGGTTGGCATTCAATACAGGATGTATCCTGCCTTAATGCCCATAGACACCTGAGATAGGCACAGACTCCCCGTGACCCGAGGGAAGATCGGATATAGCGGTAGAAGATGAATGAAAGTATCAATGTAGCCATAGACACAATTCCTATGATATTTTTGTATTTAATTGGAATTTTTTATTAACTCAAGTAAATCCATCGAACATGTAAAGGATCGAACATGCTAAGATAAAGCAATACACCAAGACAGGGCAAAATAGCAGCTGATTTCACTAACAAGGCCTACCGTACCTCCTACCTGAGCCAATCAGCAGGGTTTTGACATGATGATAGGCTACGAATACTGATCAGAGCAGTAGAAGGGTTAAAGTCCTTGCTTAATCACCCAGCGATGGCAGCGGAGTGGCAAAGCTGGGATTTGAATCAAACATTTTAACCATTGAGCTCCCACTTTTGCTTAAATAAGGCCGACCCACTTTCAGAACAAAAGGCATTATAAAGTTATAAATAAAGTATAATGAACTTCGGCGGCCTTTTTCTTCACTACCGAAGCCATGCAGCAATGCTGTGACATTGGAGAGCGCTGCCTATTGTCTGTGCGACAGCTGTGCCGTACTCACTGCCTCCTTGTCGTTCAGAAACTCTTTCCATGTAGTCCTTTGGCTCTTCTCACTAACCTTCTGACTCCTGTGTCCTGTTCATGGTTGAGCGATGTTCTTTTCCGGCTTGCACGCAATGGGTCCAGTGGTGCTTTCGCGAAATCCATTAGTAACATGTGCCGTTGTGATGTATGGAAGTCACTTGGGAGAGTTGTTTGCCAGATGTTTGTGGACTTGCATTCAGAGGAGGGTTAGTCTTTTCCAATCCTATCAAAGTGCATTACCTGCTATGTAAAATTCGCTATATATATATATATATATATATATATATATATATATATAGCATATAGCAGTAATTTATACAGTACATCCGAGTCTGGGTCAGAGGTCCAACTACTTCATAATCAAGCTACTATATTTGAATATCGATAATATATTTCTTTCCTTCCTTATACAATAAAGTTGTAAAACATGACCGGCACGGTGATTTTAGTGGTTAGCACGTTCGCCTCACACCGCCAGGATCCGGGTTCGATTCCCGTCTCGGACCATGTGTGTGTGGAGTTTGCATGTTCTATCCCCGTGCCTCAGGGGTTTTTCTCCGGGTTCTACCGGTTTCCTCCTCCGGTCCAAAAACATGCACGGTAGGTTGATTGGCACCGTGGAAAATTGTTTCCTAGTGTATGAATGTGTGTGAATGTGAGTGTGCCCTGCGATGGGTTGGCATTCCATCCTTAATAGACGCCTGAAAGATAGGCACAGGCTCCCTGTACCCGGGGAAGATCGGATATAGCTGGGTATGATTGGCATTCCAAAATTGGTCATCCTGTTGAATGTTTATGAATGTTGTGAATGAAGGCCGTCAGGTGCAATCGGTGAGAAACGAGAAATGCTGACAAAAGGGGATGGTGTTGGCAGTTGTAATGCACCGTTGCAAGGGGGAGACAAAATGAATAGACGCAGTTGAGATAGGTGTGGCTCCTGCAAAATTAAAAAAACAGTGACCCGAGAACCTTGGAAGAATGTACGAAAAGAGGGCGAATGCCGAATGAAAGGGGTGCGGAAATGTATAGAGGCCTGAGAATGAATGAATGAGGATAACCGAGATGAGAGAATATGTATCCAGAGATGTAATGACCCGAGGATAATATAATATATATATATATAGCAGGAAAGATGATAGAGAGAAATGAATGAATATAGAATGAACCATGATATGAATATAATATAATAAATATATATATATACCCTCAAGCATCCCTAATCCCATCATATATATATATATATATATATATATAGAGAGATAGATATAGATAGAGAGATAGATAGAGAGAGAGAGAGAGAGAGAGAGAGAGAGAGAGAGACTGCTCTATACAAAAAATATAGGAAAAAAATCATATAGAAAACTAATATAGAGAGGTAACGGAGGTCAGACTGGAAGTCCCAGAATGCGGAGCTGCTATATGAATCAGTCACGACGAATTACATGGTAAACTCGTCTCAGCTAGCCGCCCATCTGCGAGAGGACACGCGCCCTGGCGCCATTCGGCGTATTAGCATTTTCATAGCGTTAGCAATCGTGGAAGCCGAGCCGGGCGTGTTGGATTTCGGGAGAGAGCTAAACAGAGTAAAAGGACTACTTCATCACTCTTTCTGGATAGCGATGTAGCAAAAGGTTAATTCTAGCCGCCCCACTATCAGCAGGTAGTCGGACAGCATTGTGGGTAATATATGCCAAAGTGGAAAAATGCACAGCGAGAGAAGATTAAAGTTCCGTTCCAGAATAAATCTCGTGTTCGACCGAAGATCACGCGTTAATTACAAATTTGCTTTAAGCTGAATCTTTCCTTATACTATCCATCTCATGCATGTCTTCCTATGTCTCTCTTAACTTCAGAACCCCTCCCTCCCTCTCTCTCTCTCCCTCCCTCCCTCTCTCTCTCTCTCTTTAGCTGATCTTCCTGTTTTAAATTCACACCAGCTCTCACACGTCTTCTATTAAACTGATTAGGATTAGTGCTCTCTGACTGCTTTATGGAAGTGTTTGATGAGCACCCACACACATGCACACGCGCACACACTCGCGCACACGGGCGCACGTGCACACACCTCCTAAACGATGTTTGTGTCATTTTGTAATTTGCTTCTCCGCTTGGTCTCTGATATGCCTGTGATCATGTGAGTGACTGATAATACTGAGCCTTCCGTATTTTTCCCCTCTATAGTATTTGGATTTCCAGGTCTTGACGTTTTCTCCTACCTCATCCAAAAAATAACGTATTTGGTCTTGTATGTTTGTGTGTCTATACTCAGCCCCCGGTAATAGACCGGTATCCCGTTTATTCCCATGATGGCTCTGGATCTACCGGCACCCTGACCAAGGATAAAGTGCTTATTGAGGATGAATAATATAATGAATGCGTGAGCATGTTTCTGATGTGTTCTGCTGGTGTGTAGTGTGGTTTGGACCATAACCAACTGTTTGCTAAATGTTTGGACGGTTTAATTGTTGTCAGCGCTTTAGGTTTATATATATATATATATAGTATATATATATAGGGTGTACGGTGGCTTGTGTGTCCTGCGATGGGTTGGCATTCCATCCAGGGTGTATCCTGCCTTAATGCACAGGCTCCCCGTGACCCGAGGGAAAAATCGGATATAGCGGTAGAAGATGAATGAATGAATGATATATATATAATATAATTAAATATATATATATATATATATAATATAAGTGTTAGAGTGCTGAAAAGAAGTGTTTCGGTGGCTTTCTCTGGCTCTCGTTTCCCTTCCGCGTGTCACATTTGTCACACGGGTGCTTTAAAAGGTCGCTTTTATGCTTGCTTAATGAGCTCTTCAGTGAAGCATGCATCGGTTCAGACTCAGCAGTGATTATTAGCCAAGGATCGAACGCAAACAGATTGCCGCAATTAACAAAGCGGGCCCAGCCACGTGAAAGAAAACAAAGGAAATATCGAGACTTTTTCCGCGTTTAGCCATTTTATTCTGGGCTTGGATTCTTCGGGCGCAGTATTAAGGTCTACTGCCTATTTTGATCTGCAACTTATTGCAGCGGGTTCCTGCTAAAGGACCCCGAATCGACGTCAAAATACGGCATGGTGTTTTTGCCGGTTATTTACTGTGCAGTCGGACTCGTGTTCAATAAATGTTTCAGTGTATTCCTTCGTTTTATTGACTTCACTTATCCGACTGAGGTAAAGTCACTTAGTTCTTGGAAGTAAATTATATTGAAACATGTCCATTTTATATTGCTGAAACCCTACACTAATGCAGTATGTAAGAGGTGTCGGGATTTCCATAGTCGACTGAATCACGACATGCATGTGTGCATGTGTGTATAGGTGTGTACATGTGTGTGTGTGTGTGTAAGGATTGTTTATATAAAAAGCAATAAAAATTAATTTATAGAATTATATTAGAACATAATATACCTTTGCATAATAATATCCTATTAATAGTTAAACATTGCTATGTGCCTTTCAAGCAAATGTATTATAACAGTATATATTATATTATTATTATTATTATTATTATTATTATTATTATTATTATTATATTCACTAATAAATAAATATATCCCTGCCGACATGATGTTCCTGTATTAGTCGCAGATAATGGCAATCTGTCATCTTAGTGGATTTATTCACATATTAAATATGTATTACATGCTGATTGCTTTTCATGTTTTTATTTAAAACTTTTGTAATAATACGTTGTAATTGAACTTACTGGCGAGACCAATTAGGTCTACGTGAAATCAGACATTGATTGAATACAAACATGTAACCATGAAGGTCATTTCCTAATACCACAAAATTGCAACGGACGTCATTTTAGCCACCTTGGAGCTCTATTTTCAGGTTAAATCTTGCTTGCTGCTATAAAGCTAGTTTTCTATCAGTCGATCACTTTCAAAATCCCAGACTATAGATTTTGTTGAGTAATTTATGGATAAATGAATTCTAAATAATTATGGAAAGTATTTTTTATTAAAAAAATTATACATTTAAGGGGCACGATGGCTTAGTGGTTAGCACATATTAGCACTAAAAATTTAGTTCATTTAAGGGGACACTTCCCGGCCTGGTTAGCACGTTACCGTTCGCCAGGTCACACCTTCAGGGTCCGGGTTCGATTCCCGTCTCGGCCATGTGTGTGTGGAGTTTGCATGTTCTCCCCGTGCCTCAGGGTGTTTTTCTCCAGGCTCTCCGGTTTTCCTCCCGGTCCAAAAAAAAACATGGTACGGTAGGAGGATGATTGGCTTGGCACCTTGGAAAATTGTCCCTAGTGTAGTGTGAGAATGTGTGTCGGATATAGCGGTTTAGAAGATGAATGAATGAATGAATGTATACAATTATGTAATGTGTATTTAATTATATTATATTATTTATATTATAATATATATATCTTATATTATTATATATTATCTATATATATATATATATTTATCTATATATTTATTATATCTATATATATATCCCTATATATGTCGTATAATTGTATTGTGTGTGTGTGTGTGTGTGTGTGTGTGTGTGTGTGTTTTTATACTAGAAAAAAATACAGAAAAAGAGGTTTGCACAGTCCTCCATTTAGGATTTCGAACCAACTGGGAGGCAGGACATGAACCACCTCAGTTCACTGCAGTGTAAATATACCATTAGAGCAGCAGTTGGGACAGAGAATCTGTATCGCTCTTCTTCTCACATTCTCATATTTGCAGTCACTGTGTGAAAAATGAGAGAGAGAGAGAGATACGGAGCCAAAAGTAGGAAGGGGGTTGGGATGATCTGATAGGAGAACTAAAATAAAAATGAACAGCGGTGAATTAATCGAGCTTTCTCTAATGAAAAGGAATAAGAGACGGAAAAAGAAAATGAAAAGAAATGAAATATGCGGAAATAGGAAGGAAAAGAAAAGACTTAAAGAGGACAGATGAAGGGAAAAAAGAAGGAGCTGATCTGAGTGCCTGCACTGTGCCCTTGGGTCGGGATGCTCACTCTTTTTCCAATCAGTGAACACATACACACATACACACACACACACACACACACACATTGGCTCTCATAAACTGCACTCAGTTTCCGTAATTTACATTTAAATGAGAACAAATCGCGAGTCATTCGGAAGCGAATCACCTGCGCGAATTTGTGCATCAGCGTTACCTGCAACTCTGCGCCATACTTCTGACTTAAGTCCCAAAATTGCGCTGATAACTGCTTGAACAAAGTTATGTTCATTCAGAAGCAGGTGACATATATTTTGGAATTTGGAATTTTTAAATATGCAAATGACCTTTAAAACATTAAAGTTATTATACTAAGGTATACGGGTACACTAAGGTAAACAGCTTGATTAATATATACAGTACAAATGGCAGTAAAGGTAATAATAGTAACATATACTACAGTACAATAGTTAAAGTTATAATCTTATATATATATATATATATATATATATATATATATATATATATATATATATACCTATATATTATATATATTACGTTTTGATAGCATATGGCAGATAAGCAGGTGAGGGTTAAGGGCCTTGCTCAAGGGCCCATCAGTGGCATCTTAGTGTGACCTTCGGATCCAATGCCTTAACCAGTGAGCCACCACCCTGCCATTCTGTCCTCTCGAAGCAGCAACATAGCTCTAGATATCTCACATCAGCAGGGCTGTTAAAAAAAAAAAAAGTAAAGATGGGTGTGATTTAATTATTTAATTATTATTATTTAATTATTTATTAGCTCGTTTGTTTTTTGTTTGTTTGTTTGTTTTTTTTGTCAAAAATGCCGCCTTGAATCAATATCAGAAGTTTACTGGTTGTTTGGTCAGAGTCACTGAGATCACATATTTTCCCCATTCTGATGTCTAATGAGGAGTGTATTACCTGTGGGCGGGGTTACATTGCATTTCACCGCTGTCACATGATCGGATAAAATGCATGAATGGACATTTGTCTGTGTACACGTTTGTAATAAAGAGGATCGTGTGAGTAACCAAAAAAAAAAAGAAAAAAAAACAGGCAAAAAATGAAGTAAATGGTGTGTGACCAGGACACTCAGAGACAGCAGCTATAAATATGAACAGGAGCAGTTAAGCATGTCAAAGTGCATTAGGAACAGACTGATGAAGAGTGATGATCTCTCTCTCTCTCTCTCTCTCTCTCTCTTTCTCACACGCTGTCTCCCTTGTTCTCATCGACTACTCACATCAGATTCCAAAAGAGAGGAGTGTATAAATAGTAAAAGAGACACCGAGAAGGAGCATACGAGCGAGTGGGAGAGCAATGCAATATGGAAAAGAGTGAATATACAAGTTGGAAGAAAAGGCAAAAAAGATGAGAGTATGACAGGAAGACACACTAGAGAAAGCACGGGCTCCCACGAAGAGCCCCGGAGCAGCGATAAAACAATGATAGCGCTGTGTAAATGTTGAACTAATTCTGATCCTTTCGCTTCCCGCTCTGACCCGCTGTTTGCACTGACGGTGTTTCCACGAGGCGAATGTCACACAAATGGTCACCTGATGTGTCCTGTGCTCTTTAAGTGAGTACGGACGGTGCATCCTTCAGTCGCTTGGAAAAGGTCACGGCTAAAGCAATCGAGTCCTGCACCACCAAGTACTCCATGTGTTTTTCTATCGTTCATAAAAAAGCTTTTAAACACTCAGGATTCGTCCTGGTCTTTGTCTAAAACGTATCTTTATCACGGCCTAGATTCAGAAGGCGGAAGAAATCTTACATTCAGGAACGTCGCGTATTTATTAATGAAATAAATGACAGCAAAAGAACCACTTGTCCTTGAAAATCGCTTCATCTTTGTATGTACATGATGTCAAAGGAATGAATATAAAATGGAATGTACAGTAATAGGATCTGAGAGACGATCATTTTCACATGGCCATACGTCCTTCTAAAGTTTTGGGGGTCGAATCGCACCAATATAGGGGTTCTTCTGTCCAGGATGGCACTCTCACCTGGCAATGAGCGACATAGAGAGACCACCGTCACATACGTCACATTCCCTATGTGGGATTTGGCTGCCCTGACTTTTCCTTCAAGCCATTCCATGTGCTTTTATTATTTCTAGTCATGGCGTCACCACTGTAGAGGCGCCCCCAAAATGTTGCCCAAGAAGCGGTTTCAGAGAACCTAGAGACGATCCACACAAATCTAGTAGAACAGCTTTCCACAAGAGTGAACATTGTACTATAAGCAAACGGGGGCTGAATGATGTTCAGAAAAACAAATCATCTGTCAATTAATGACCATGTATTATTATTATTATTATTATTATTAGTAGTAGTAGTAGTAGTAGTAGTAGTAGTAGTAGTAGTAATAGTAGTAGTATTATCTCAAGCAGTCTTCAGGCATGAAGGCAGGACACACCCTGTATGGAATGCCCAACCCATTTCAGAGTACACACACACACACACACACACACATTCATACACTAGGGACAATTTTTCCAAGATGCCAATCACCGGGAGTGGGACTGGAAGGAAACCAGAGAATCCATAGAAAAAACCCCTGAGACACGGGGAGAACATGCAAACTCCACACACAGATGGCGGAGGTGGGAATCGAACCCCCAACCATGGAGGTGTGAAGTGAACGTGCTAACCACTAAACCACCGTGCCCTTATTATTATTATTATTATTATTAATATTATTATTATTATTATTAGTAGTAGTAGTAGTAGCAGTAGTTGTTAAGCATGCAGCAATACAAGCCTCCTATAATATGGTTATTTCCAGCCTTTGGTTCATGTATTGCAATATTCATGGGTTGGTGCTACTTTGCATTACAATGGAAGTACCGTACTTAATTCAGTTCTTAAAGATTAAGTACATCTTTACAAGTGACACAAGATACTGAGTCCACTGTATTTGTCTGTATCATGAACTGTTACTAATTTTAAGCAACCAACATACAATGTTTGCTTCCTTTTATTCTATGACTGTATGTTTGAGTTCATTCTTCCCTTTTTTTTTTGTTTGATTTTGTTCGCCCTGCATGGTTTTTGTACTCGTGCTCCTCAATGTTATGCCAAAAGTAATGTTGGTTTGTACTTTATACGATTATATCATGATTCTAGATCACGAGAGGGCAGCATTTACAGCTACGGGAGTTACACGATACGGACGAAAGTCTGATTCATATTTGATCATCATATTCCCCCATTGCTGGGATAATATCCTCACCTCTCCTGGACAGATGTTCCACTATATTTTAGAGCGTACTTGTGGAGATTTGTGCGCAATCAGCCACAAGGGCCTTAGTAAAAGTCAGGTACTGATGCAGGTTGAGGAGGCACGGGGTGCAGCCAGAGTTAGAATTCATCCCAGGGGTGTTCTGTAACTCCGGGGTGAAATCTGAGCTCTATAGAAAGCTAGTCAAGAAAGTCTAAAAATCCATCCTATACAATTGTGTAGTTTGTAGTAAATATGAAAAAAAGAACTAGGTGTCCCAATAGTCTAGCACAGTTGCTCTCAAATAGTGGCCCAGAGGAGTTTTTATTTTTGCCGTACTAGAGTAAAGTATAATTGCACCTCCAGTACAGTGGGTGGCAGTGGCGCTCTCATTGACGGAGTATGCGCAGGGAGTAACATGACGAAAAAATATGGCAAAGTGTATGCAGTAACCAAGCACCCAAACAACCCTGACCACGGGTTTGGGGCGTGGTTGGGGGAGTGACAGGCATAACTTTTTTTAGGGGGGGAGGGGGGGGGAGGGGGGGGTCTTAACAGAAAATAGATGACAAGTACTTGTGTACCACAATAAATAAAGTATAGAAATACACTGTGTCTATACCCCTTGTTATTTTTACCACATTTTGGTCAAATTTGGACCAGTTTTAATCAAACTTAGCAGGATTATATGTAAATGAATTTGAAAAAAGGGGATATACGTATAAATTATTTACATAGAGTACAATTTGCTGTTAGACTACCTTATGACGTCAGAGACTGAATTTCCTGTATTTGCATGGTATCGTTTAATGATAACAAACTTGCCAGTATTATACGTAAATTAATTTGAAACAAAGTGATATAGAGATTATTTACGTAGCGTACAATTTGTCTCAATTTGTTGATTTTTGCGGTATCGTATATCGATAACAGTAATAATTTCAACATTTACTAACGATGACCGAATAAAATTTAGTTTATTATCAGTTATTTATTCCGTGACGGTCATTTTCAATCTTTGGATGCAAATTCTCGAACTAATCTATTTACTCCATGACCTTTCATTTTGTATCAAATGTTGCTTGCAAAAATAACCATGTTTACAACAGAACCTTGTCTGCTAACATGGAAAGCGTAGTCGGTTGGTTTCACGTCGTTAGTATATTGACGATTAATTAATAAATAAACGTTTAAATTAATGTTTAAGCTAGGTCGCATACAAGATTTAATAGAAATATTACAAATAAGTATTTCAAAGGAACGGTGTCAATAATTTCTACGTTAATAAAAGGTAAATTCTACGTAAACACGATGCAAATAAGTTCAAAATCACATTCTTTCAAATTCATTTTCAGTTTCATTCAAATTGACCAAGATTTTGCGTCCAAATTTTTGAGACAATTGTAAAGATAATTTGTAAATGTCATTTTAGGATTGTTCGAAGTAAAGGTCACTGACATTATAATGCTAAGCAGGACCAGTGTCGGATAGACATTCCACAATTCCCAGGTGTATTCCCATCCCACTTCCCTTATTTCCCGAAAACGAAACAGTTGATTGCACTTGTTACGTTATATCGGATAGGATTTTCTTTCATTTTTAACATTATGTATTCGCTTGCGTTCTGTCACGTCTTTAATTAACTGAGGCCTTGATTCTCTAATGCTACTTTGCATGTCCATTGGGACCCATTGTGTTTGCAGTTTGTGGGTGATTTAACCAGGAATAATTCCTTGTCTTGGACACGGAAGAAGGTGTCAGGAATGTGTAAATTAGGTTTGTACTAGACATTAAACAAGATTGAAAAAAAAAAAGTCATTTAGTCAAAAGGATGTACAGTATGCTTTCTTTATAAGTAAGGATGAGGGTGGGGGTAATAATATAAAAGCGTTATCTTCCAACTTCATTCCTGTCGTTCCGCCGTACCTGATTTTCATGCTAATTGCTCACTTTAATATTACATAGTATTTTCTGAGTCACTTAGCTATTAGCTATTAGCAATTAGCTACTTCCCTCTGTTTTCGTCAAGCCGAAACGCACCAGGCACGAGGTACAACGCTACACAAAAATCACCGTATGCTCGGGCAGTTCTTTGCAGGTGTTTTGAAGACCGTTTTTTTTTTAAACACATAACACAGTCTGTCAGTCTGTTTATATCTGTATAAAATGTAAAAAATAACAAGGCTGTAAATGATGCATTATGCTAGCACTGCTTGTAAACAAACAATCTGCAGCGCTGGATGCTCTGAGTAGATCGATGCTCTGTGAGAATAAAGAGCACAGAGGTTTTTGGAAAATGGTTATAAGCGTTTCAATAGTATTTTATAACCGTGTGCTTGTCCGTGTAGTTGCTTCTTAGCAAAACAAAACGCTCACGGTTACTTATTTACTGGGAGCTAAGGGTTGAGTGTAGAATTTATATTCAACTGTAATTCTATTTAAAAGGAAACTTTCGATTATGGGATTAGTACACACGTTTACACACACACACACACACACACACACGCACACACACGCACACACACACACACACACACACACACACACACACACACACACACACAACAAGTAAGTCTTTCTCTACTTTAGATCATTGTCACTTCTAAACTCATCCCACTTTGCTCTCTGCATCTGTCTTTCCTTAAGTGAGAAGAGCTCTATATGTATTTATGTATAAATGTGTGTGTGTGTGTGTGTGTCAGCTCTCTTAATTCTGCATTACACTAATGGCATTCGGGTCTCACTACGGGAACAGGGAATGGTAGAAAGCCTCCTAATGAAAAGGTAATGACATGCTGTCCGTCGCTGTAATGGCCAATTATCTCTCGCTCTCTCTTTCTCGGTTATTTATTTATTTATTTATTTAAAAAAACAACATACACACACCCACACACGCTCTCCCAGATTCCGATATTTCCGTTCTCTTTAATGACGAGATGATTTCCTTTTTCGTTTCTTCAAGCGGCGAATTTGTGCGTAGAAAAGGTCACAGGGTTAACCTTTTCAAGAGCTTTATAATCGGGTCTACATTTGTGTATGTTGACTTACTTTTCTTTCCTTTGCTTTTTTTTTAAAATATGTGCACACTTAAAGCACGGAAAAAACAAACGTCACCAATAAATATCGGCGGCGAACTGGTAAAACGTGCACTTTAAGAGGCGTACAAGTGCCTCCACGGCAAATCGAGGAGATGAAGAGATGAATCACGTCCGGGTTTATGTGTGAATTTCTTTCTTTTCTTTTCTTTTTTCCTTTTTTTTTTTTGCTCCCGTCACCTACAACCAGGTGTAAATTAGCGCCATGCTTTACAAGGCATTTTGTACCAAGTGCTACCAGGTGCATCATTTTCCCAAAGGATTTTATATGTTTTTGAACATTTGAAATCTTTGTATTTATTGCCCTGGGAGTATATTATTGTTAAGGCATGTAGTGATAATGTAAGAATCCGTTTAAGGGTCCTGGATGAAAGAAAAAAAAAAAACTTTTTCTGAGTTAAAGTAGAGATACGTGGGGTAAAATAATGCTATATAAAATAATTCTCAATATTTCACTTGAGAATTCGCCTTGAGTATCGAGTTTATTGGTTAATGCATTGGAATCTCAACTGGAAGGTTGCAAGTTCAAATCTCAGCATCACCAAGCTGCCACTACTTGGCCCTTGAGAAAGGCCCTTCACCCTCAATAGAATAGAATAGAACAGCCTTTATTTGTCTCATATACATTACAGCACAGTGAAATTCTTTCTCCACACATCCCAGCTTGTTGCTGGGGTCCGAGTGCAGCCACGATATGACGCCCCCTGGAGCACAGGGGCCTTGCTCTCAATGACCCATGATTAAAGCATGATTTCCTTGACTCGAATCCGCAACCAGTAGTTGCTCTGGTTAAGGACATCTCCCAAATGGCGTAAGTGTAAGTACTGTGATTTATTATGGCGATAACTTCAACAAATCAGTTTATTGGAAAACACTTTAGCGTTCATTTTAGCACACCAGTCCATTAATTGGATGACACTAATAAGTCAAACACTGATTGATAGCTATTAAAATGATCCTGGGCCCAAAAACCTTGTTTTTAAACTCCTAAAAAAAAAAGTACTCTGACATGCGAGCTTAACCGTTTATATCCACTCTTAAAGAAAAGGGACGACAGATTTTTGCTATTGTTTTTTATTGTATAGGATCCGTGTTCAAGTCCTGTCTCGGCCATGTGTGTGTGTGGTTTGCATGTTCTCCCCGTGCCTCAGGGGGGTTTCCTCCCGGTCCAAAAAACATGCACGGTAGGTTGATTGGCACCTTAAAAAATGGTCCCTAGTGTATGAATGTGAGTGTGTGTGTGTGTGTGTGTGTGTGTGTGTGTGTGTGCATTGGCATTCCATCCAGGGTGTATCCTGCCTTAATGCCCATAGACGCCTGAGATATTATACATAATTATTGCACTTCTGGTTGGATGCTAACTGTATTGTGTTGCCTTGTACCCACATGGACGCTCTGTGAAGTCAATAAAGTCGAACCTAATCTCATTTAGCAAAATGTGGTCAGGTACTTTTTGACATTTGATATGTAGTGCAGTTATAGGAAAGGTTTCGCCAAACGGACTGCTGTAAATATGTGGAAAAGCTCCTTAAGCGCAGTAAATAATTAGATTTACTTCACCGAAACCTCCCAAAAGTAACACATTTTCTACACGATTATACCATCAGAAACATGTACAGCCCTGACCATTACACACACATGTGGGTCTTCTGAGAATGAATACATGCGCTTCAGTGTTAATATTTCCCTTAATAGTCTAAGCATGATTATTCCTCAGAGCACAAAGATGAGTCCATCAACGGTTGATGTGGAGGAACTCATGTGAACCCACAACCTCACACCAGGCACACCAGGCCTTCTCCTTAATACTCTTATGGCTGAATCGACACAGCCATGCTTTAATCTCCCTGAAAGCCATTCCAGGAAATTGGAGGTTGGTATAATAGCAAACAGAGTGTCCAATTTTTAAAATATAGGTGCACAGTTGGGGTCTTCCGACTTTTTTGTCGAATGTAACACCTTCTACATCACTGTATTAGGTATAGCTGGCCATTTCCTCCACCTCGCGTTAGCTTTTCGACTTCACGCTGAGCCCATTAGGCTGGTGACAAGCGAAATCCTTAATAAATGCTAATTTTTCTCATTTTGGAGCCACATCAAGTGACGTTTTCCGCTGCGCCTCCTGACATACATCCGGCCCTGCATTAGTAAAGCAATCCATATTTCCCTTTCATCTCATTTTTTTTGTGTGTATGTGTGTGTGTGTGTGTGTTCCCCTCTGCTTCTTTCAATTTCCAAATGCCTTTTCAGAGTAATGAATGTTTACAGATGCTCCTGCTGCTAAATTTGCGCGCTCTCTGTGTTCCTTCATGGTTCAGACAATCCGAATCCATTTACACTCTTTCCATAAATGTGCGACAAGCGCTGCGAAAAAAGAGTCAAAGCGGCAAAAAGTAATTGATGTACATCATTCTTTATTCCGTAATTTAATAAGAACAAAATCTAACTTTGAGTTTGATATATATATATATATATATATATATATGTATGTGAAATATATATATATATTATATATATATATATATAATATATATTATATATATAATATATATATATATATATATATATATATATATATATATATCTATATATATATATATATATATATATATATTAGGTGCTGTCAAAGTTAACGCAAATTCATCGCTAACGGCGCTAATGTTATTAACGTGTGATTGGCGCGCCGTGCAGATCTGCTCCTTCACGCATTGACAACAGGTATGAGCTCCTCACTATATTAGCGTACCTTACGGAAGCACATCGCATTCCCAAATCCGTAATATGGAATACAATGCACCTCCATATAACTTAAACGTATCATAAGTTTATATGGAGAAGCAACCGGAACAGAATTCTTAAAGGAGCCATGTCCCATTTTTTTACAACATCGAAATGTACAAAGAAATGATTTAATTCACAAGAAATTAATATTAAACGGATAATTTCCAGAGTAAAATCAATTTTAAATAAACAATAATTTTATCAAAGGGAGAGATTTTGAGAGAAATGTATATCATTATAACATTGTTTACGAAAACAGCATGAACAAAAAACATTGACTGGACTTTTAATGTAATATTCAATCGAAGGACATTTTTGTCATCAGGTAATTTGTCTGACTCTTCATGAGCAAACAGCTCCAGCTGTCTCAGGGCTGAAAGGTTGCCTTCCCCACATTTCATGCTTCACCTCCATAGATAAGATTACGGCTCGTAGAAAGGCCACTTCGGAATGTTTTTCGCCGTGATTTTGGGTTATTATCTTTTGAAGGACCCAGGAGCCGTGATCTTTGTGACCCGGGGGCAACACCATCCTTCAGTATCTCTTGCTAGTCTTGAGATTTCATTATGTCTTGCACAGATTTGAGGCTCCCTATACCAGATGCATCTAAGCAGCTCCAAAACATAATCAAGCCTCCTCTATGTTTCACATCAAGCACTGTGTGTCTTTTCTTTCTGCCTCTGGGCAACTGATATGACTTGCCAAAAAGCTCCAATTTTGTCTCAGATGTCCAAAAAGGGACATTTTACCAGAAGCATTGGGGCCTGTCAATATACATCTTGGATAATTCTTTTTTTTTTTCCTTCCCCCAACAGTGAAATCATCCCGGGATTCTTTCATCGAGTCCACCGTCGTTCAAAAACAATCTTACACTGATGTACCTTGACCGGAAAGGTTTCTTTTGGGATTATTATTATTATTATTATTATTTAGTTGCTCTGTTTAAACCACAGATTGATTTCCCTTTATTGTCTGTAGTCCTAACATCTTATATTTATCATCGAAGTGAAAGATTTTCGCTCAGGGCAAACAGAGATCATTAACAAGAACACGCCCCCATTAACATCCTTCGTTCCTTCATCATTAGCTGAAATATACAAAGACACATAGCCTTATCCAGAGCGACTGACAAATGTTGCATTGAAAAATCCAACGCTAGGATTTGAACCCACAACCTTCTCCAACACTTCTGAGGATAAAATGCTATCAAAACTCTACCACAACGGCTCGGCTTTCATTTAATTGCCTACCAGTGCACACCGTAGTAATATTTCACTGTAATGAATGGACATTCATTGGCACCCAGATGAGGATGAATCTCTTTAGCCTCTCAAGCTTTCTTGCTTACACCACCTCTAGGAGTTTTTCTTTGCCGCAGCTGCCACTTGCTCGCTCGTTAGAGACAAACTGACAATTAGAGGGGAGGAAAAAAAACGTATACATTCGTTTATTACCTGCGTAAAGCTGCTTTGTAACAATGTCAATTGCTATATGCAGTTCACTGAGTTGAATTTCAATGTTGACAGTACTTGTTTTTTTCTTCCCTCCATTATTATGTCTTGAGTTTAATCGTATATATTTCCTTGGACAGTTTTCGAAATGAGTAAAAGTACATATGTAACAATGTTAGGGAGTAACTAGTTACATGTAATGGCGTTACATAATTTAATTACGAAATAAAAGTAACAGTAGGGGCACGGTGGCGTAGTGGTTAGCACGTGCGCCTCACACCGCCAGGATCCGGGTTCGATTCCCGTCTCAGTCATGTGTGTGTGTGGAGTTTGCATGTTCTCCCCGTGCCTCAGGGGGTTTTTCTCCGGGTTCTCCGGTTTCCCCCCGCTCCAAAAACATGCACGGTAGGTTGATTGGCACCATGGAAAATTGTCCCTAGTGTATGAATGTGTGTGTGAGTGTGAGTGTGCCCTGCGATGGGTTGGCATTCCATCCAGGGTGTATCCTGCCTTAATGCCCATAGACGCCTGAGATAGGCACAGGCTCCCCGTGACCCGAGGGAAGATCGGATAAAGCGGACAAAAATATAACCCACTTTTTCCGAGTGCCACCTAGTGGACAAATGAAATTAAACACAAAGAAATTAAATGTAATCAGTTACTTTACTTTAATAAAGTAATTGATAAGTTACACTTTTTATTACATTTCAAACAGGGTGATTTGTAATCTGTAACCTACTACATTTCCAAAGTAAACCTTCCCGACACTGGTATTAATGCAGTGCAGCAAGTGCAAATATGCATAATTGAAAGCATATAGGCATATAAAGCATTTATTGCTTATCATGTTCACTGTAGCCCAACACTGGTTGCCCACTGAAGCAGGGTTGAGCCCGGTTAGTCCCTGGACGGAGGACCTCCTGGGGAAAAGACTAGGTCGCTCCTGGAAGAGGTGTTATTGAGGCCAGCAGGGGGCACTTATCCTGTGGTCTGCGTGGGTCCAAGCACCACAGTATAGAGACAATTTTTTCCGTTTCCCTTTTGCGTCGGAGGAGATCCAAAGCAATGCTCTTGGGGATTATGTCATGGCCCGCCCCCTCCCAAAGAGGGATCCCAGGGTCGAGGGACGGCTACCCATTAATGATCCTTCCGCAGGTTCCCCTATGTAAACCTTGTTACGACTTTGAATTCCTCTAGATAGTCAAGTTTGATCAACTTCTCTGCTATATAGTCTGACTTTAAATCGAGGTCCTGAGTCTCCGCGATCATTAAAAATCCCAGGATGCCCCTCGAAAAAGAGTAGAGGTGTGTCCAGGCCAAATGTGCCAATTGGCCTCTGACCGTCATGGGCTCCTAACCATCCACCGTGTCTACTTATCGGCTTCATCATTCTGTCTTCTCTCCACCAGTAAGATGGTGTGTGGTGGCCATTGAACCCGCAACCGTGGAGGTGTGAGGCGAACGTACTAAACACTAAGCCACCGTGCTCCCCCTTTGCCGCTGGGTTGTAGCAATGCTAATTGTTAGCATTGGCTGGATGATGGTGAATTGAATGGCATCCATAAGAACGTGCATGTGGAAATGCAAGGAAGAAAAAAAAAAAAAAAAAAGGCAGTTAGTTGAAAATCAGTGACTGCACCATCTTTCACTTCCTCCCCAGATTCCAATGCAACATTGTGAACAGCCCAAGTTAGTCAGCCACCCAAAAGTTTCTGGCAACGAAGAAATCTCTAGAGCAAATAATAATACACAAAAAAAGCAAAAAAAGAAAAAGAAAAGCTCAGTGTTGGCACGGTGATAGAGCTCGTATCTCAGCCAGACTAAAGCCCGGCTGTTTCCCACATGTTTATAGTGAAATAAACAAGTTGATTTGGAACGGTCTTGCAGTTTGTATATACACTCAGTGTGTGTAAGTTTGCCGTACTGAATATATTTTAATGTATGCTGGCGAGGCAGCGCTCACGCAGCCCATCTTTTATATCTGCAATGCCAAACACATCAGATTCAGAATCTCAATGAGGAATGAGGACAGGATTTCCGATGCTTCCCGATGGTTCTTTATGCGGATCTCGAGAATATGAAATCTGTGAATAAAAACAAACAAACAAACAAACAAACAAAAATACAAACATGCATAATGCAAACAAGTTGTATCTCGTGGCTAAGTGTGAAACTGTAAGGCCTGCGGATAAGGAGAATGATGTGCGGTGACGATGTGCGGTTTTTATGGACGTCCTAAAGGTCGACCAATTCAGCGCTTTTGCCGATTACTGCTAGTTGATCGCTGGAACGATCGTCATTCAACAAAAATCCACCTGTAACGGTAGGTGCGCTGCTCAAAGACACGGAGATGCGGAATACAAAACAAAGGATTTATTTAAATAAGAACAGAAGAGACGCCGCTCAAAAGGAGAACAGACAAAAGACGCCGCTCACAAACGGGAACAGACAAAAGGTTAGCCATATATCTATAACGGGTCCGCGACACTACGTATATGCTACGAGCCCGGACGGGGAATGTCGGGAAGGACCGGGCGGGGAATGTCGGGAAGGACCGAGCTTATATCGGGAGATGGAGAGGGAGCTAGGATCAGGAACACCTGAGGCTGATTTGTGTGTGTGTGTGTGTGTGTGTGGGGGAAGAGCAGGGAAGAGCGAGGAGAGAACAGGTGAGGCCGATTTGTGTGTGTGTGTGTGTGTGTGTGTGGAAAAGCGCAGGAAGGAGAGAGAGAGCACCGTGACACCACCCTGATTCTGTTTTTATCACATTGCATCTATTGCTTATGTGGCAGAGAAGGTCAGAGAGGTAAAGTGTTTCCTAGAGGCGAATTGTTTTTGGATTTGTTATTTTGTTTTCGTATTTGTTATTTTGTTTTTGTATTTGTTATTTTGTTTTTGTATTTGTTATTTTGTTTTTGTATTTGTTATTTTATTTTGTTTTTTGTTATTTTGTTTTTGTATTTGTTAGTTTCTTTTCGTATTTGTTATTTTGTTTTCGTATTTTTGTTAGTTTGTTTAAAGGATTTGTTATTTTGTTTTTGTATTTGTTATTTAGTTTTTGGATTTGTTAGTTTGTTTTCGTATTTGTTATTTTGTTTTCATATTCGTTATTTTGTTTTTTGTATCTGTTATTTTGTATCATGACTTGTTATTTTGTCTTTGTATTTTGATATTTTGTTTTCGGATTTGTTATTTTGCTTTTGTATTACTTATTTTGTTTTCGCTTTTGTTATTTAGTTTTTTGTGTCTGTTATTTTGTTTAATGTCTTGTTATTTTGTATTTTTATTTGATATTTTGTTTTTTTTTTTTTTTGTTTTTTATTTGTTATTTTGTTTTTGTATTTGATATTTTGTTTTCAGATTTGTTATTTTGTTTTTCGTATTTGTTATTTTGGCATGTGTATCTGATATTTTGTTTCATGATTTGATAATGTGTTTTTGTCCTTCTCGCCCACCATTAAATAATGAAACCAAGAACATTTAATTAATTAGACAAGAAATATAAAATTGTCAAATAATAGCAAGTACAAAAGAAAAGCTTAAAGAGTAAGAAAACGAAATACGTTCTAAAATTAGGACCGAAGAATCAAATAATGGCAACTTTTACCGAAGAGATTTAAGCCTGTATTCTCATATAACACATTCTCATGCTGCATCAACTTTAATATCTCCCTCCCACCTCGGGTCACATTGTGATCTTGTTGGTCCCGCTCTCGTTGTTCTCTCCCCGTGTACAGTTCGGAGCGGTACTTTTTCCCCTGGAGAATGCTTGAAGTAACGCTGCTCGGCCTCCGTGAGCCTTTGATCTGACAAAGTTTTAGGACAGAGCCAAAGACAATAACCTAATATGTATGGAGTGTGACATGCTGGCTGGTTTTATAGAACAGCAGTCCTGCTCAGTGATCTCTGAAGGTCTAAATTTACTACACTCTCTCTCTCTCTCTCTCTCTCTCTCTCTCGCTCTCTATCTCTGTGTTTGTCATGTTTCATTTTCTTTCCCTCTTTCTTTCTCTCCCTAGTATGTGATCTAGAAGACTCTACTGGTGTGTGACAGCTCAATTGAATCCTTTAATGGAAGAATATTCACCTTGCCGAACAAAATACCGCCTAGATGTGTTAGTGTGGAAATGTGTGGAGGTAATCTGAATCATTTATTTAAATAATATCTGTTTCAATAAATAATAATAATAATAATAATAATAATAATAATTATTATATTATTATTATTATTATTATTATTATTATTATAACAATAGGAATTAATAATAAGAAGAATTCGTTTATAAGGATTAAGACAAACTGGTGACATTAAGGGAAGTGTGATCAATGTACGACTTGACCAGTTCCCATCAATGGCCTAATGAGAAGGATATGATACAAAACCAGTAAACCCAGTTAAAGACTGGGTAAAACTAATAGAGACAGGGAAACTAATATTTCCATTATATGTGTGTTGTAATTTTAATGTAGTACCAGTGTAAGTATACTTTATTGCATAGTACATTCTGTGTCGTTTTTATACTACTTCAGTTTTATGTCATGGACTGTGTGTGTGTGTGTGTATGTGTGTATATATATATATATATATATATAGATATATATATATATATATATATATATAATATATATAATGTGTATTGAGCTTAGTTGGTGTTATAAACCCCACCTTATGTTCTCCTACATCCTGCATTGACTTCCAAAAAGTGCCCAAAAAAAGTAAAAGTAAAAAAAGTGTCACGTAAAAGGAAACAACAACAACTACAACAACAACAACAACAAAATTGTCCTGTAATATGTATTGACTGAATGCATTAGGGATGATAACGCATCGAAGAGTGCACAGATTGTGCAAATATCAGGTGTTAGTCATGATTATGGTCGTGTTCCTCCCTGCTTTGCATTGCGGCTACCATAGCAACAGCGCCAAGTACTTACAGACAGCTCCACAATTATTGGCACCCTTGAGAAAACTAGGTATTAAAGGGAAAAAAAGAAGCTCTAAGTGTTTTTGGGGCTATTTAAATTCACACTAAGAATGCGAGAAAAGGTAGTAAATCAAAATGCACTGTTCAGAATGGAAGGATGATGGCATTTTTGATCATTGCCAACGTTTAGGGCTTTAATTGATCAATTTAAACGGATACGATGATTTTTAAGTATCAGATGCAAATAGGAAATCCTTTTCAAACCGATGTAAAATGTCAATATTTACACACACGCACACACACACACATGCTCTTATATACATGTATATATACCTATAGTGTATATTATTCCCAAAATTGAAAAGGGCCATTGTGTAGCATCACGTCTTCAGTCCATATATTTACCATATATTTTTTCCTTATTCATTATTTATTAACATTATAATAAGACAACGTAGTCATAATCTGTTAATTTATCTGTAAATCTGTAACTTGTCTCAGTAAAGAATCTGTTAATCTGTTTAATCAACACTTTATCACACATAAACATACAGTAACCTTTAAAATTACATACAAAAACACTACTGAGGATAATAATGGCAGTATAATAAAAAGTAGACCAGCTGCTGATATGTTGTGAAGTGTATATTTGTGATACATGATTCTAACTGCACAGCAGTTCTGGGTTTCCTTTGTTGTGTTTTTCCTTTCTAATATGTTCAAACGGTAAAGGTTCTAGACTGCAAGCTTGAACTCTATGCAGTCATGTTATAGTAATAGATACACTATGCAGAAAGCATTACCTTGCTCATATGTGCAAAACCATTTTCTAGTTGGACACATTTGTTGCAATAAACCCTGTATACAGTCAGATCCCGACGTATAATGTATCAACTTACGACAATTTGGTCGACTCGTGTAATCTATATATACCGTTGTATATATATATATATATATATATCTATATATATATATATATATATATATATCCAAGAAAACTTGGATCCACACGCGGCCGACAGATTTTAAAAACAGTGGGAAAGAAAGGATGCCTGCCGGCTAATGCATTGTGGGTATTTCAACTTACAAATAATCGACTTCCCATCCCTATGTATTTCATAAGAAGGGAGGCGGGGGCCACCTGTATATCTTTGAGCATGGATGAAAGCTGTATGTTTTATCAGATTAAACATTATATATATATATATAAATATATTATGTTCTATTGTGAATAAAATATGTTAAAAATGGTTTTTTTTTTGTGAATTAACAAATTAATGTTTAGGTCAGTATTCCTAACATATGTTTATCTTTTTCAATTTAATTTCCTTTATTGTTTTTTTTTAACCGCCCCCCCCCCCCCCCCCCCCCCCCAACAAAAAAAATATTCCCAGTCTAATAATGATGCAAATGTTGTGTCATATAACAAACAAATGACTGCTCATTGCCCTCATGGGGAATAAAATGTATTGTTATTGATCGGAGGTTTATTCTTTTCCTTGAAGCGCTTATGATCTGCCTCCATTTCCAGGACATCTCGAGAACTGGCATAAATATACTGTTGATTTTTGATTACAGCACAGGTACAATTAGAAACCACAGAGTACAAAAAGGGGAAGAAAAGTGACATTTACAAGGTTATTTCGATGATGTGGAACACGTGTAATGCATTTTAACAAAGTGGCTCAAACCAATGTTTATGCAGTATTACATTTATTTATTTATTTATTTATTTATTTATTTATTTAGTTTCGGACAGAGGTAATCGACGTTACATGAACCGATGTGACTGCTTCATTTAGCCGTGGGCATTTTGCCACTGCCTACTGCATATGAGGGTAATTGATTTCTTTCCCCCATATTCTATTAAATCTTTGCTTCATTGTGGTGAAATCGATAGTATACAGAGGGTGAGTTAGAGAGAGAGGGGGGAGGGGGGCGTTTGCTGAGGAGAGGATTTTTAGTCAATTTTGGAGCATGTACAGTATGCAATAGCTGGAGCAGACGGAACACCATATGCCGGTGAAACATATCCATCACGGTTAGAGATGAGCGATAGAGCTGCATTTGAATAATGCGTGACTCGCGCGGCACGTCTGAAAGAGTTTTAAAGCTACGAACGGAATTTGTTTTTTTATTAGTCCTGCACGGAGGCATGGTGGCTTAGTGTTTAGCCTCGCACCTCCAGGGTCCGGGTTCGATTCTCGTCTCGGCCATGTGTGTGTGGAGTTTGCATGTTCTCCCCGTGCATCAGGGTTTTTTTTCTCCGGGTTCTCCGGTTTCCTCCCCGGTCCAAAAACATGCACGGTAGGTTGATTGGCACCTTGGAAAATTGTCCCTAGTGTATGAATGTGAATGTGAGTATGTGTGCCTTGCGATGAGTTGGCATTCCATCCAGGGTGTATCCTGCCTTAATGCCCATAGACGCCTGAGATAGGCACAGACTCCCCGTGACCCGAGGGAAGATCGGATAAAGCGGTAGAAGATGAATGAATGAATGAATTTCTCCTGCAACCAAATTCCATTATGGCTACTAATAGCAGCGCATAGCAGGATTCATAAATATTCAGACACCAATTAATGCAATTCAAAAATGGTCGACAGTATTTTTCACATTCCATTGTATCCACTTGTGTCATTGTTGGAATGTATTTTCTCCCCGCTACACCTTTTATTTATTTATTTAGGTTCAGTCCGGGGACAGGTCGTGCTGTTCTTTGAACGTTGGTTTCTTTACTAATAATGTAAACATCATGCATTGAATGAATTCGTAACATTCGTAAAAAAAAAAAGTATCTGAAGAAAACTGCTGATGTAACGGTCATGGTGCGCTGCACAGACACACGGAGATTCGGGGATTCAAAAAACAAAGGATTTATTTAAATAACCAAACAACAAAAGAGACGCCGCTCAAAAGGAGCGGCCAGATAGGCTAGGGAGCCTTGCGCGCTGCGCGACGTGATCACTGGAGGACCGGAGATCTGGAGCGGACTTGGAAGTCCGGGGAATCGCGAGCAGGAGCGGGTGCGGACTTGGAAGTCCGGAATCTGGAGCCGACTGGAGATGGAACAGACAAAAGGTTAGACATATAGCTAAATGACACTACCTAAATGTTACGAGCCCGGACGGGGAATGAAGGGAGAGCCGGGCTATATAAAGGAAGATGGAGAGGGAGAGGATCAGGAACACCTGAGGCTGATTAGTGTGATTGTGTGTGGGGAAAGAGCAGGGAAGAGCGAGGAGAGAACAGGTGAGGCTGGTTTGTGTGTTTGTGTGTGTGTGTGTGTGTGTGTGTGTGTGTGTGTGTGTGTGTGTGTGTGTGTGTGTGTGTGTGTGTGTGTGTGTGGAAAGAGCAGGGAGGAGCGAGGAGAGAGAGAGAGAGGGCACCGTGACAGCTGATGATATTTCCAATATTTTTAGCCTATAGAAGAATGGATTGATGGGTGAGCGCGGCTTCATAAACTACTTAGCGCTAGTTGCGGCATCATTTCAAGGGCCTAGAAGTAGCAAACAAATTCGCGAAACATCAAGCAATAATAAAACCAAAAAAACAACGCAAGCAAAAAAAAAAAACAACAACAACACATCTAACATCTAACATCGTGAAGTAATAAAGGAGTAATAAAGGAAGGAGTCATGAAGTAATAAAGGAGGGACATTTTACCCCTATTTGTTAGCAATGGAGGCTGGTCCAATTGCTATTAGGTCTACATTATATACAATATATGCTGATATACTCCGTATGTGTGGGTTTGGGTATGTATATGTGTCCATATTTGAACTATTGATGGTTTGTTGTACCCTAAAATTGTAAATTATATACAGTGTTCTATGAAGGGTTATAAACACCGACTGTATATACAGTATTGTACACTGAAAAAGAAACATTCCAAATCAGATTGACATTATCTGTTAATGTCTTAACAACAGAATTATTGGTTTGGAAAACGAAACAAAATGCACTCCTGAGACGTTCCGGCCCTCCAATTCAATTGAACTCATTATTATTTGTACAACGGATCTGATCTCAGAGCAGCTTTACACAGATGAAGCAATTCTCGTTTAACAGTATATAACAGTATAATGTACGTGTATGTGTATGTGTAATGACTTTCGTTATGTTGCTGAGGAAGAAAACCTTGCATGGACTAGAAAGAGAAGTGCATCTGGGTTGCACTGAGGGTTCATTCACTGCGGTTCCATCGTTGACACGTGTATTAATAAGTGCAGAACTGTTCATGCAACCTGTGTTCCTGAGCCAATGCAATATTAATTACAGTCCTGGATCTTTTGCTTCCTCCATTCGGGTGAAAAAGCTTCAAAATGTACTTTTTCGATGATCAAATAATGATTCATTTGTTGCAGTTTTACTATTATTACTATTACTGTTGTAAAAGTAATACTATTGTGATACTATTATTCTTTAACCATTTTTTCTCGTACTTTTTAAAGCGTGTATTAAGTGTTGTATAGTAAATACAAGAGTAAAAATTCAAGTTGACGCACTATTCAAAATAAAACCGTGTTATTTATGTGCCACCATATGCTGTTTTTTGTTGTTGTTTATTTTTACCATTATTCATATGTTCATTATTCCATTCGTTCATTCATTCAATCATCTTCTACCGCTTTATCCGATCTTCCCTCGGGTCACGGGGAGTCTGTGCCTATCTCAGGTGTCTATGGGCATTAAGGCAGGATACACCCTGGATGGAATGCCAACCCATCGCAGGACACACACATTCACCCACACACTCACACACACATTCGCACACATTCACACACATTTACACACTAGGGACAATTTTCCAAGGTGCCAATCAACCTACTGTGCATGTTTTTGGACCGGGGGAAATGAAACCGGAGAAACCCTGGAGAAAAAAACCCCTGAGGCACTGGGGAGAACATGCAAACTCCACACACACATGGCCGAGACGGGAATCGAACCCGGACCCTGGCGGTGTGAGGCGAACGTGCTAACCACTAAGCCACCGTGCCCCCTGTTCATTATTCCAAAAGTATGCAAATCGCTACACTTTTTACTCCAGATCTTAAAATTAACTATGGTTTCACTATGGTGCCTGCATCTACAACTACATCTGTTCTCATTGCTATTGTATTGACTGGTGAAACATAAAGACAGGAGCCATTAGTGTCACTGCCGACACACCGCAGCGCTCCGTTGGCTTTTGTTTATAACGCGTGCCGTAATCCAACTGTTATCGGGGTGTAAACGCTATGCGTTTCAGCCCGTTGGCGCGGAAGGTTTTTATTGATCTGTCTTTTGATTGAATGTTTGATGGAAAAACAAAGCAGACTGAATGTTTATCCACCTGTTTACGATTCGTGAGGAAGAACGTACGGAAGACTGGACCGTCATGCAAACCTAACCAATTGGCACAGTTATCACCTTACAGTGGATTGTTTTCATACATTTCATACAATTTTTTTTTACAATTAAGGGCCTTGCTCAAGGGCCCTCTAGAGACCAACAATTAAGGGCCTTGCTCAAGGGCCCTCTAGTGGTTAACAATTAAGACAAGGGCCTTGCTCAAGGCTTGGTGGTGGTGGGGGTGGGGGGTAGTGGGGATTTGAACCTGCGATCTTCCGGTCCAGAGGCCTTAACACTGCTCTCCCACCTCCCTTCGACCATTAACACTTTCCATGTTGACAAACATCGCAGATGAATAAGATAAATAAGACTTAACTCAGATGTCACCATGCTCCATGCCAACCATTCATTTTACTGTAGATTTTAAGATCTACAGTAAAAAAGTGTAGCGATTTGCATAATTTTGGAATAATAAACATTATTTATTGATTGACTTTTTCCCAAACCAACCCCACAAACTGTAATGCACACAGATTGTCTTTATATCGCTTATCAATACAATTTCCTTCCCCTGATATTACTGTACCTGTTTATGTATTGAATGCTCCATGAAGACATGAATAGCCATTGAAATGAACTGGAACTTGAGAATTGTCCTGAACAAAGCCTGAACACATATAAATAAATATGTATTAATCCGCAATAAAACCTCACTACAGGACAATTATATATTAGGGCTGGTGAAGTTATTAATGTGTTAATGCAAATTCCAGGAGGACTGGGTCGGTACGTTCGCGTCGTGAGGGTGTTTTCACCAAAGCCGCCCCCCTGCGACAATCTGGTCAATTGTCCTTGAAGCCAAAGCGTCCAAGAGTCTGACTCTGACGCCGAAGCCTAAATGACCAACGAAACCTTGCAAAGAACTATCCCAACGGCCCTTTCCAGGGCCACCCGGAAGAAAATCTCAAAGATCCTCAACATTGGTGCAGATTGCAAAATTGGTGCCTGGAATGTCCGCACCTTGACGGAAACAGCCAAAGCTGTGCTTCTCATCCAACAGCTAAGGAACCTGGATGTCCACATCTGTGCATTGTCCGAAGTGCGCTGGCCTGGCAGTGGGGAAAGGAAAGTCGAGGACTATACGATCCTGTTCTCTGGCAGCTCCGATGGTATTCGCCAGCACGGGGTGGCGATCGCCCTGTCGCCCACTGCCCGCCTTTCGCTGCAGGGCTGGCAAGCCATCAACGAACGGCTTATGTGTGCCCGTTTCCGTACCGGCTGCAGACACCTCACCATCATCGCTGTCTACGGCCCTACCAACACCAAGGCCAACGATGCAGCCGCGGAAAATTTTTATCATCAATTGCAAACAGTCATTAACAGAACGCAGAGGAGAGACATAATCCTGACCCTGGGTGACTTCAATGGCCAGGTAGGAAAGAACAATGACGCCTGGCCAGGCACCCTCGGGAGTTTCGGCATTGGACAGATGAACCGAAACGGGGAGCGCCTTCTGGAACTCGCCGCAGCCAACGATTTGGTGATCGCTGGCTCTCTCTTCCGTCACCCGAGAATCCACAAATACTCCTGGTACAGCCCGAATGGCTGCACCAAGACGGCCATCGATCATGTCCTCGTCAACAACCGATGGAAATCCTCGATTACCGACATCCGGATCCATAGGGGAGCCGAACTGGACACCGACCACCGCCTCCTGGTGACAAAGGTGCGTCTCCGACTTCGACGTCAGCCAACGGCTGGACCTAAACCGGTCCGGTTCAACCTGAAGCTCCTGTCCAATCCGACCTACCTAGTCGGCCTTTCAGTCTGAATTGGCCAAGACCACCGCTGCCGCTGGAAATAAAAACCACGCCCCCTCTGACACCTGACGAGGAGTGGTCCCTGCCTCAAGTCTGGGATACTGAACGCTGCCACTCTGGTGCTTGGGCCCCGGTCCTTTAAGCGCCAACCATGGGTCAGAGACAAAACGCTTGCAGCAGTCAACGCAAAGAAAGACGCCAGACTAAATTTTGAAACATCCAAGACCCGCTCATCGAAAGCAAGAGCAAAGGTCGAGTGGGCAAGACTTAGAAATGTCGTCAAGTCATTGTGCAAGAAAGATAAGGAAGCCTGGTGGTCAGCGCAGGCAGCCAGTCTAGAACAAGCGGCAGCCAGGCATGACTCCCGCAGCCTTCTTCTCAATACTACGTCGCCTACGGGCCACTGTAGCATCACTCTGCCCAGTCAGGAACCGTGACGGAAACATCAACCCGAGTCTGCAAGACCAGCTGAACCAATGGGAAGATCATTTCAAGACACTGCTCAACTGTATGCCTCCCGCCTCCCCTCTTTCTCTAGGGGCGGCGCCTGGGGACCCGGAGGAGCCACCTCCTTTCAACCAAGAAGAAATCCAAGCAGCGATCCGGAAGCTGAAGTCGGGGAAGGCTCCCGGGATTTGCAACATCACTCCGGAGCGCCTGAAGGGAGGAGAGAACATCACTGTGCCTTGGATGCACAGACTTCTTGAGACCATCTGGCGTACCAACACCATTCCTGCCGACTGGAAGAAAGGGGTCATCCTGCCCCTGTTCAAAAAGGGTGACAAAAAACCGACTGCAGCAACTACAGAGGCATCACCTTGCTGTCAGTCCCTGGGAAAGTCTTCGCCTCTGTCCTGTTAGCAAGAGTCAACAATGCGCTTCGGACCAAATGGAGGGACACCCAGTGCGGCTTCAGACCTGGTCACTCCACCATCGACCAGATCCACACATTGCAGCAACTGTTCGAAAAGATGGCTGAATTCAATCAGCCCTGCGTCGCGCTATTCATCGATTTTCCGCCAAGCATTTGACTCAATACACCGAGCAAGCCTGTGGGACCTACTGAGGCAGCTGGAAGTCCCAAGGAAGATCGTATCCCTGATAGAGGAGCTTTATAATGGAACCGAGAGCTGTGTTCGAATCAATGGGAGGCTCACAGCATGGTTCCCCGTTTCTACAGGAGTCCGACAAGGCTGTGTTCTGTCTCCAGCATTGTTCAACACCACCATCGACTGGCTGATGGGGAAGCTAGAAGAGGCAGCTATTGGCGGGGTGGAGCTGAACACCCTCCTAGTCCAAGACCTTGAATATGCCGATGACATTGTGCTGCTGGCTCAGTTTGGTGAATCGCGACAGCTGATGGCTGACTTGGTCAGTCAGGAGGCAGCGAGAGTAGGCTTGGTCATTAATCCCGATAAAACCAAATCCTTAGCCATTAACATCAAAAGGCCTCCTGCGCCGGATTATAACCATCTAACTATCAAGATGCTTGGTCGAGACATCGAGCAAGTATCATCCTTCAAGTACTTGGGAAGCATCATGGATAGTGATGGAGGATGCTCGAGGGACGTCGACGCCCACATAGCAGCAGCTGCCACCACCTTCCGTGCCCTCCAGAAGCCGCTTTGGAGGCGCCGTGACATCAAACTCGCCACCAAGCTACGGGTTTACAGGGCCACAGTCATCCCAACTCTGTTATATGGCAGCGAGACGTGGGTGCCAAGAAAAGCGGAGGAGCGGAGGATCGACGTCTTTGACTCCCGTCGCCTCCGCCAACTACTGAACATCAAGTGGCAGGATATGATCAGCAACGAGGAGATCCGTAGACAAACGCAGCAGCCGCCTCCCTCAGCGCTCGTCCAGTCCCGCCGTCTTTCTTGGTATGGGCACCTTTGCAGAATGGAAGACCATCGAATCCCAAAACGGGCGTTTCTGGGAAGGCCAGTCTCTGGCCGCCGGTCACGAGGCCGTCCAAAGGCCCGTTGGAAAGACAAGATCACCAACGATGCCAGACAACTCAACATCCCGCCTCATCAAATAGAAGATCTGGCTATGGACAGAGCCGCTTGGCATACTATTTGCAAGGAGGCTACGTCCTCTGGGATTTTGCCTAATTGAAAAAAAAATTGAATGCAAATTCACTAATTTTATTAATACAGCGTTAATAAAACCGCATAGGACCATACAGAAGCGCATCACGTTCCCAAATGTGCATTATTTCTTTTGTGAATGCGAATGCGCTTCTGTAATAACCTAAACGTATCACCGGTTTATATGGAAAAGCAACCGGAACAGAATTCATAAAGGAGCCACGTCCTATATTTTACAGCTGAAACCAGCACTAAACAAAGTAACATTGAAATGAACAAGAAATTAATGTTAAAAGAATCATTTCCAGAATAAAATCAATATTAAGGAAATTGAGAAATATATATAATTATAACATTTGTTACATTTGGTAGTCAGAGTATTAGATGAAAAGGATTCATTTATGGTACATTGAAAATTGTGTGATTAATCGCGATTAAATATTTTAATCGATTGACAGCCCTAATCAATATATTATATCGCTATTAATATATAATAAAACAGGTAGTATTAGTGAGTGTGTTTTATTAAATTGTTTTAAATGGAAACATTTTGAGATAAATGCAGGTAAGTATATCATTTAAATATAAGTATTATGTAAGTATATACCGTAAATTCTGGACTATAAAGCGCACCTGCATATAAGCCGCATCTGCTCTATTTAAAAAAAAAACCCAAAAAAATCATAAATAAGCCGCACCTGCATACAAGCCGCATCCGCTTTTGAATTGTAAATGTACATGTATGTACCTAAATAGATCCTTTCCTAACCTGTATTTTAACACGGTGTAACGGTGGACGCTGCACAGAGACGCGGAGATCCGGAATTCATACAAAACAGGATTTATTAGAATAAAGAACTCAGGAGACGCCGCTCATACGGAGCGGCCAGACAGGCTAGGGAGCCTTGCGCTCTGCGCGCCGTGTTACCGGGAGTACCGGAGACAAAGGTTAGGCATAAACATATATCGAGCGTCCGTGTCCGCGACACTAGGTATGTGCTACGAGCCCGGACGGGGATTGTCGAGTGAACCGGGCTTATATCGGGAGAGGGAAAATCAAGAACAGCTGAGGCTGTATTGTGTGTGTGTGTGTGGTGTGTGTGTGTGTGCGCGTGTGTGTGTGGGGGGGGGAAGAGTAGGGGAGGAGAGAGAGAGAGAGAGAGACACACGTGACACCGAGTAGCAACTTTGCTGATTAAAACGGGACAGAACCAAGAGAAAATAAGCGCTATTTACAGTATTTATCTTCATTTCTCCTGTGTGTGAAATCACGTCACTTTAACCTTGTAAAGATAGAGTTTGTCCTCCTTCTATCCGCTTCTACCCACTTATATCTGCTAAAGAGGAACTAGCGCATTCTTCTTCTTTGCATTTATTTTGTGTTAGTTTTGATTCTAATTCCGGTTAGAGCCCCTAGCGGTCGGGAAAAAATCTGCAGAATAGCCGCACCTTATTATTAGCCGCATGGTTCAAAACCTAGGAAAAAAGTAGCGGCTTATAGTCCAGAATTTACGGTACATATCTATCTATCTATCTATCATCTATCTATCTATCTATCTATCTATCTATCTATCTATCTATCTATATATATATATATATATATATATATATATATATATATATTACAGTTTTACATTAGAGTAGCCCTAATATAGATAGATAGATAGATAGATAGATAGATAGATAGATAGATATTGGGCTATCAGTCGATTAAAATGTTTCATTGTGATTAATTCACACGATATATATATATATATATATATATATATATATATATATATATATATATATATTTATATATATATATATATATATATATATATATAAAGCAGTCCATATCTATGTGCTGTTCTTAACATATGATATGAATCTATCGTTCCCTATGATTTAAATTATTGCAATATGTATCATTTGCTATATAGCATAATTATCAGGTCCCTGTGCTCGGAAGTCTACTACTGGAATCACAGGAATCAAAGACATAAATTAAAAATACTAAGGCACGGGTTGTAAGTAATATGAACATGAACATTTCCAAATATAGTGCAGAAAGGAGGATCGATCCCACTATATCAATATTTTTGGTACGGGTGTTGCATCTAGAAGATCAATTTTGACATTTAAAAGAATCAATCCTACCTGGGGATCAACTGTCTTTAATGTTTTCTTAACGTGAACAGGAGCTATTTCCTCTTTGCCCCTGCTCATCGAACAAGCAAATCGGTGTTCTGTCCATTGGTTATATATTTTGGATCAAAGAGCCATGCGTACCTCCTGAGAGATATTATTTTCTTTTAAAGGCAGGGCAGTCGATGGGTCAGAGACGATACACTGGGAGAAAATGTCAACACGTTTTTGTTACTTCACATAATACTAGGGCCAGGAATGTAGTAATGTATGCTTGTTATTAGTGAAACCAGACTCAACAAAGAGCAAAACTGTTCTTGTATATGTTTAAAAGTAAATACGGTGTTTATGGTAAATTCAGGACACCAAGTTGTTGCTATGTTTCCACACGGACGCTTTTAATTGCCGGATTTGGTGCTAGATTAAAACTGTGCAGATTATTATTGTTGTTGTTTTTTATGTCTGAGTAATGAAATGATGTGTATAAATATTCAGTCTTATGGTATGTATTTATTTGCTTATCTTTTTAATAAAAATTGGCCAAACAAATGTGCGCTGCATTGATAAATAACAAACGTGGGTGTACTAATAAAAACATTGCCTTCAAATTAATTCGTGTTTATTATATATATATATATATATATATCTATATATTATATATATATATATATATATATATATATCCATATATATATAATATATATATATATATATATATATATATATATCTATATATATATATATATATATATATATATATATATATATATATATATATATATATATATATATATATATAGATATATATATATATATATCCCAAAAACTAATATCATAAATTAATAATATAATAAGAAATTATTATTGATGACGCGTCAAATTGATGACGCAGACTGGGACATGTTCCGACGCAGCTCCGATGACGTCAGCATGTTTACGGAAGCGGTTGTGGGATTCGTCGGGAAACTAGCGGATGATACCGCACAGAAAACTACCATCAGAACGTTTCCCAATCAGAAGCCGTGGGTGGACAAAGACCATCCGCGACGCTCTGAGATCTCGCACCGCGGCCTACAATGCGGGACTTGCGTCGGGGGACATGGACCAGTACAAGGCTGCGTCATACAACGTCCGTTGTAACGGAAGGCGGTGAAAAGAGGCGAAGCAGCGCTACGGGAGGAAACTAGAGTCACAACTCCAAACAGAATGACTCTAGAAGCCTGTGGCAGGGAATAAGGTCAATGACGGACTACAAAGCGCCAACATCCGGGATGACGAACGCGGACATGACTCTGGCAGACGAGCTGAACACCTTTTATGCTCGCTTCGAGGCTGCAGCTAAAGACGCTAGTGTTGCTAACTCTAATGCTAGCGGCGCTAACGGCTCCAGTCAGGAAGACACTGCCAGCACCGGAAACGCGTTCATCATCTCCGAACATGACGTGAGGAGAGCCTTCAGGAGAGTGAACACCAGGAAAGCAGCAGGACCAGACGGCATCTCAGGACGAGTCCTCAGAGCCTGCGCAGACCAGCTAGCACAGCACCTGTGTTCACAGAGATATTCAACATCTCCTTATCTCAGTCGGTGATCCCCACATGCTTTAAAGAGTCCATCATTGTTCCTGTCCCGAAAAAACCCCATCCTGCTTCCCTCAATGATTACAGACCCGTAGCCCTCACATCAGTGGTGATGAAGTGTTTTGAACGGCTGGTCAGAGACTTCATCATCTCCTCACTGCCCAACACCCTGGACCCATTACAATTTGCATACCGCCCGAACCGCTCCACAGATGACGCTATCGCTCATCTCCTCCATACTGCCCTCACACACCTGGACAATAGGAAGGGGAATTATGTTAAAATGCTTTTCGTCGACTACAGCTCAGCATTTAACACCATAATTCCCTCCACACTCACCACCAAGCTGGAACACCTGGGACTCAGCTCATCCTTGTGCAAGTGGATCTCCAATTTCCTAACTGGGAGACCACAGGCAGTAAAGGATGGGTGGACACGTCTCAGGCTCTCTCACTCTCAGCACTGGAGCCCCACAGGGCTGTGTTCTGAGCCCCCTGCTGTACTCCCTGTACACACATGACTGTGTGGCCACCACCAGCTCCACCACCATCATCAAGTTTGCTGACGACACCGTTCGTGGTAGGCCTGATCTCTGACAACGACGAGACAGCCTACCTGAAGGAGATCGGGAATCTGGAGAACTGGTGCCAGAGGAACAACCTCCTTCTAAACGTCAGCAAGACAAAGGAGCTGCTAGTGGACTTTAGTACAAAGCAGGAGAGGATCTACCAGACCCCCGTCATCAACGGGAGCCCAGTGGAGAGAGTGGACAGCTTTAAGTACCTCGGTGTTCACATCACGCAGGACCTGTCATGGTCCTGTCACATCAACACCGTGGTGAAGAAGGCCCGACAGCGTCTCTACCACCTCAGACGCCTGAGAGACTTTAGACTGCCCTCTAAGGTGCTCAGGAACTTTTACTCCTGCACCATAGAGAGCATCCTGACGGGGAATATCACAACCTGGTTCGGGAACAGCACCGTGCAGGACAGACGAGCCCTACAGAGGGTGGTGCGTTCAGCTGAGCGCATCATCCATACTGAGCTCCCTGACCTGCACTCCATCTACAACAAGCGGTGCTGGACCAAGGCCAGGAAGATCATGAAGGACCTCAGCCACCCCAGCAATGGACTGTTCTCTCTGTTGCGGTCTGGAAAGCGCTTCCGCTCCCTCAAGGCCAATACAGAGAGACTGAGGAGGAGCTTCTACCCGCAGGCAATAAGGTCTCTCAATCAGTACACCAGACAGTACTGATCCACTACACCCACACTGGACATTCACTATGGCAGTGGTCACTCGTGGTCACTGCTCACTCACGGACAGAAAACACACAACACACACAATATGCACACACCACTTTATAAGCAACCATATTGCACAAACCTGGACTTTGTTGTTTGCACACAGATTTCTTCTGGTTTTCTTTCATTTTTCTCTTCTCTTTTTTAAAGTCTATTTTATATTTTATATTTTTTATATTTTACTTTATATTTGTATTTATTTTGTAAATTCTGTATTTTTGGATTTGGTAAAACAATCCACTCTTGAGGTCAGGGCAGCTGCCCAAGCATTTCACTGCGTATCATACTGTGTATGACTGTGTATGTGACCAATAAAATTTGAATTTTGAATTTGAATTTGAATTTGAATTTGAGTTGAATTATAGAATATGTCTGTCAGAATTATTTCAAAGCCTAAATCACAAAATGTTCTCCGTCCTCACAAGCTTTCATTAATGTCTCTTTTCTCTCGCTCTCATCACATTTGCTCTCTTTCTTTTGCTCTTCTAATCTGTTATGCCTGGGAAAAAGTGACCAATTCATTGGTATTTTATTTGATTGGATTTTAATATGTTAATTAAGGGTCACACTCAAGGCCACAATCTCAATCTCACACACTCTTCTCTCTCTCTCATTCTCTCGCTATTTATTTTTTTTTACTCTCTATACTTCCCAAGCTAATTAATGTCCACTTCCCCTCTGTGTATTCTTTATGTGTACGTGTGTGTGTGTGTGTGTGTGTGTGTGTGTGTGTGTGTGTGTGTTTGTGCATCGGTTCCCATGCACGCATAAACAGCAATTCCACTTCTACGCATTATTAGCTTGCTCCAAACAGGAACTGTCATTGTTTTCCAACACTGTTCATCAATTATTCACGCTTGATTAATGGCACCCGCAAATGGTTGAGGCGTGCATTCATCACTATTACAGTACATTACCACAAACACAGCCAATCATTCAAACATGAGAATGGAAACATTTCCCTTAATCAATATATTATATAACATACAGTATTTAAGTATATCATTAATATTAAAAAAACAATGTGTCACACACACACACACACACACACACACACACACACACACACACACATATATATATATATATATATATCAAGGGGAAGGGGTATCTAAGTGGTCTAAGGCACTGATTAGACAGGCACTGGGCTGCTGATCGGAAGATCCGGGTTCAAGCCCCGGTATGGACAAGCTGCAGCCCATGGGTCCTTGAGCAAGACCCTTAACCGTCTGTGCTCCAGGGGCACCGTATCATGGCTGACCCTGCGCTCTGACACCAGCTACCAACAACAAGCTTTTCACTGCGAAGAATTTCACTGTGCTGTAATGTATATGTGACAAATAAAGGCTATATATATATATATATATATATATATATATATATATATATATATATATATATATATATATATAGATCCCCATGTATCTTAAAGATGTGTACTACTCTAGGGAGAAGTTAATCCTTCTCTCTTTTGTGTGTGCAATAAAGAACAGGCACGGCTGATTGCTAGTTGCGAGCACATAACATGCACTGCAATAGAATTCTTAAAGCTATCTTTTAAAAAAAATATATATATATTTTTTTTAGAAAATGGGAAAAACAGTAGTATGGAGACGCCTGCAATAATAGCACCCACAAGCAAAACTGCAGAGCGTTGCTATTGGCTAGAGGGTAAACATTTCTTTGCAGCTTGATTGGATAAAGGGTTGCAGTAGCAGCAGTCGTACTGTCTGACTAATGTCACATTTGGATGCGGTAGCACGATGTCGTCAATGGGTAAA
>JACRUU010000006.1:12118246-12128246 GCA_030449085.1 Kryptopterus vitreolus | reverse complement strand
ATGGAGAAACCATCTACACAAAGATCTGGTGAGATCTGGTGTATTTAGAGGCCATATCATATGCTTAACTATTCCTATCGAGAACCTTTTGGGCATGATGGGAAATTTTGAGAAATGTCCCTCCCATCAGGATAGAAAGTAGCATCATAGAATCGGTAGAAGCTAGAACTACTATGACCTGGGTACGATTTTTCATACGCTTTCAATAAATTATAAAATGCAATATTTTTATAATTATATAAATTTTATACGCACGCATTATAAATATACAGACGTATATAAAATATATACAGAGTTATATACAGACATATATAGAGAGATATACAGACGTATATACAGACATATATAGAGAGATATACAGACGTATATACAGACATATATAGAGAGATATACAGACATATATAGAGAGATATACAGACGTATATACAGACATATATAGAGAGATATACAGACATATATAGAGATATACAGACGTATATACAGACATATATATATAGAGAGATATACAGACGTATATACAGACATATATCGAGAGATATACAGACGTATATATAGAGAGATATACATATATATAGAGACGTATATACAGACATATATACAGAGTATATACAGACATATATAGAGAGATATACAGATGTATATACAGACATATATAGAGAGATATACAGACGTATATACAGACATATATAGAGAGATATACAGACAGAGTATATACAGACATATATACAGACATATATAGAGAGATATACAGAGTATATACAGACATATATAGAGAGATATACAGATGTATATACAGACATATATAGAGAGACATATATATATACAGACATATATAGAGAGACATATATAGAGATATACAGATATATAGAGACGTATATACAGACATATATAGAGAGATATACAGACGTATATACAGACATATATAGAGAGATATACAGACGTATATACAGACATATATACAGAGATATACAGACATATATACAGAGATATACAGATGTATATACAGACATATATATATAGAGAAATACAGACATACATAGAGATATACATGTATAGAGGATGTTTTGCATTGTTAACAATTTGCGGTTCGTTTTTTTTGTTCTCTGTAATGTAGTGTAGTACGAAGTAAGGTTATTACACGTTGAAATGTGGTAGAGCAAAAAGGCAATATACTATATTGACAAAAAATTCTTAAAAATTAAAATTTAAAATTGTATGTGATTTTTTTAAGCATCACATGTTTGTTGTTATAATAAGCTCCAGTCGTCTGAAAAGACTAGACTCCTGGAGTCGATTTTTGCTCTTCTATTTTGTAAAAGTCGTTTACTGGTGTAGGGGGAGGAGTGTGTCTGGGTTTCACTCAGTGTTCTAATACCAATATTGTAATAGGTTACATATTACAAATGACCCTCTTTTGTAATAAGTAGTGTCACTTTTCAATGACTTTATAAAAGTCACATAACTGGATTACATTGGATTACTTACATTTGTCCACTCGTCCACTAGGTGGCACTTTAAGTTAACACTCTAAGGGAAAGAGTTTCAAAAATGTTCTATTGTTTCGAAATGATGAGTCGGGTGTTGTGGTACATGCTTGTTACGCTTCGCTGTATCTTCGCCCTGTTAGTCCTTGTGTATACTCCGAGACAGTTGAACACCACTGCCACCCACTGTACTGGATGTGCAATTATACTTTATTCTAGTACCCCCCCCCTCCATACACACACACATACAAGGTATTCCACTGCAACTCATGTAAACCACACAGTGTGTTGTGCACAGGAGCATTGTCATGGTAAAACATGGTTCGGGTTTCGTAGCTCAAGTGAATTGCAAAAACATGCACGGTAGGTTGATTGGCACCTTGGAAAATTGTCCCTAGTATGTGAGTGTGTGTGTGTGTGTGTGCCCTGCGATGGGTTGGCATTCCATCCAGGGTGTATCCTGCCTTAATGCCCATAGACGCCTGAGATAGGCACAGGCTCCCCGTGACCCGAGGGAAGATCGGAATAATAGCGGTAGCTAAGAGATTTAGAAGATGAATAATGAATGATATAGATATATATATATATATATATATATATATATATATATATATATATATATATATATAAAACATATATTTGTAAAAAAATTGGTGTCCCAATGCTTTTGCCCATACGCACTGCATGGGCAAAAGCATTGGGACACCATTTTTTTTTACAAATATCTAAAATATAATATATAACAAATATAACACCGTGCTTCATTAGTGTACGAAAAAATTATAGCGTTAGATAGAAAAGGAGTTTGATGATGATTCTTTAAACGTTTTCGAGTCGAGTGTCGTTCGCTCGTATGTAACCACCTCTGCACGAACTCACGTTGCGGAGAGTTAATTATCAAAGCCATGCATCATAGGCTTGATAGCATATTACTTTAATGCATTCGTTTAATTTCCAGTTCACGGTGCTTAGCAATAACGTGTGCAGGAATGTAAAAGAAAGAAAAAAATTATCTCATAAAAAACAAAAAGGTGTTTCTCAAGGTGGAAATTTTTTTATTTCATTATTTATGCAAAACGAACGACAAATCCTACTTATTCATAATACTGCGTTCTTTTTAGCGGAAAAAGTTGCTTTATTTAAATATTTATTTATATATTAAAATTTACAGTATACCTCATTTTAAACGTATATATTTATATAATAAACACCTGGTTATGTAGCTCATATTTATTCTTGGGAAAATTTCATGTTCAAAATCGGATTTTATTCTAGAAAAAATTGTTAGCAGGTTGTTGTTGTTGTTGTTTTTTTTTTTTGTATTTTTTAAGTAGCGGCTTTAGACTCTTGGCCCCAAGTGTACGTGGAGTTTATTACAATGGAAAGTGTCTCGGTATTTCACCCCATGGAAATATTCGCTCCTGGTGTCGCAAACAGTTCAATTTCAGCTGAAATGGCTTGTATGGAGATGGAAGTGGAGAGGATGGAGAGATGTAAGAAGAGAGAGAGTGTGTGTGAGAGAGATAGTGTGTGTGTGTGTGTGTGTGTGTGTGTGTTGAAGGGGGAAGGGGGGGGCTGCTCTAATGGGCAAATTTATTAGCCAGAGTCTCCAGGTCTCTGAAATTGAAGTGTCACCTCTGAAGTCAGGCACATCAAAATGGCCCTTGTGGCAAAAGGAGGATACGTGTGGGTGTATGTCTGTGCGCGCATGTGTGTGTGTGTGTGTGTGTGTGTGTGTGTGTGTGTGTGTCTGTGAGAGAGAGAGACTGTAAAAGAGAGTGATATAGCTTGTCAGCTGGGAAGTCAGAACATCACAAGCGAAGGAAATATCACGGCTGTCTATGAAACAGAACCGATAAATCTTTAAAGGTGTGTGCGTGTGTGTGTGTGTGTGTGTGTGTGTGTGTGCGCTCTCGTGTGTTGTCTAAGCTCAGAGTTAAGATCCGAATCACGGGCGGAGTTTAAGACGAGTGAGATTAGATGATTATGTCCACGTTGATTTACTCCAGGAGCGTGATGGAGTCGTGGAAAGGTGCATGAGGTATTGGGATGCGACTATTTAAAGTAAATACCTCAACATGGAGGTCAGAGCGCAGGGTCAGCCTCGATACGGCGCCCCTGGAGCACAGAGGGTTAAGGGCCTTGCTCAAGGACCCAATGGTGGCAGCTTGGCAATACCAGGGCTCGAACCCCCCGTCCTTCCAATCAGTAACCCAGCGCCTTAAACGACTGTGCTGACACCCCCTTTCCCCCAGTATAATGCAGGGAGGAAGGTGGAGAACTACGGAAAGCTAATGAACTTTGCTTATGCTAATAAACCAACAGTATAGCACTAGTGTAAGCAGGTTCGGGGGTCGATTCCCGTCTCTGCCATGTGTGTGTGGAGTTTGCATGTTCTCCGCGTTCCTCAGGGTTTTTTTTTTTCCTGGTTCCTCCCGGTCCAAAAACATGCACGGTCGGTTGATTGGCACCTTGGAAATTTGTCCCTAGTGTGTGAATGTGAGTGTGTGTGTGTGTGTGTGTGTGTGTGTGTGTCCTGCGATGGGATGGCATTCCATACATGGTGTATACTTTCTTGTTTCCCCAAGACGCCTGAGAAAGACACAGGCTCCCCGCGACCCGAGGGAAGATCGGATAAAGCAGTAGAAGATGAATGAATGGTATCAGTGCGTCCTTAGCGATACCCTGATCCGCCAATGAACTTCACTTATGCTAATACAGCGACAGAATAGCACTAGTAGAAGCATAGTGGTTAGCACGTTCGCCTCACACCTCCAGAGTTCGAGTCCCACTTCCGCCATGTGTGTGTGGAGTTTGCATGTTCTCTCCGTGCCTCAGGGTTTTTTTTCGACTGGTCCAAAAACATGCACGGTAAGTTGATTGGCACCTTGGAAAATTGTCCCTAGTGTGTGAATGTGAGTGTGTGTGTGTGTGTGTCCTACGATGGGTTGGCATTCCATCCAGGGTGTATCCTGCCTTGATGCCCATAGACACCTGAGATAGACACAGACTCCCCGTGACCCGAGAGACAAAGCTGGAAAGAAGCGGTAGAAGATGAATGAATAGCGCTAGCGGATATCATGGATTATGAAAAGCCTGTGTAACACCTGACCTCATAAAGGAAATCCTTTTTTTTTAATCGGAACATTCTGTACACATTTATAACGATCAAGGTCCTTAAAAGAATAGGGTGGACGTGTATATGATGGTCAACTCATTACGCCGTTTGCTCATTAAGTAGATATTCATCTTCTAACACGTTCTTATGTAAGACCAATGAATAATTCATTAACTAAAAGGCATTAGTAGAGATAATAGAAATTCTATATTTACACTCCTTTTTTTGATGTTTGCGCTTATTCGTCTCCACCTTTCTTTCACCTTTAACATGGATTTAAGACTCCGGATAAAGGATTCAGGTGGAGGCAGATAAAAAATGTAAATGTCTGGAGTAATAGTTGAAGAGGTTAATGCATACAAAGATATGGTTGAACGATACAAGCAGGATGTTCTCATGTGTGCCGCAGATATCAGGGAACGAACAAAGCATCTTTTTTTTCTTTTTTTCATTCTTTTCGTTTTTTACATCCTTTTGTCTTGTCATTCCCCGTCCACCCGGCTTAGACTGACCTGGACTTGCAAGTTTAATGCGAAATAAACACAATAATGTCATGTGCATCACTTTTGATAAATGGATATATATGAAAATGTCTTTGGGTCATAATGTTAAGTGATGAGAGTAATCAAGAAGTGTTTTTTTTTGTTGTTTTTTTTTTGGGAGGCCGTACATTCACCAATTATGTTGCTTGATCGGTTAAAGGAAGAGTTAGTGCCAGATACATTCATTCATCTTCTACCGCTATATGTCCGATCTTCCCTCAGGGGTCAAGGTGGAGTCTGTGCCTATCTCAGGCGTCTATGGTCATTAAGGCAGGATACACCCTGGATGGAATGCCAACACACATTCACACACATATTCATACACTAGGGACAATTTTCCAAGGTACCAATCGACCTACCATGCATGTTTTTGGACCGCGGGGGAAACCGGAGAACCCGGAGAAAAAACCCCTGAGCCACTGTAAATTTTTTTTGTAACACTTACTTATAAACTTACTTATATACTTATAAAATAATCATTATCCTCCAGACACATCGATATGTTAAAGGCGTAATGATGCACGAGACGCCACAACACATTTAATTGCATTAAAAAAGATAAACATTCGGTGTAATTCATTTTAATTGTTCTTGATAGACATTAAATACATGAAAAACTGTGTGTTGGGGGGGGGTCACAGCAACCTCTTTGGACTGTCTAAATGTGGAATTCTAGATCAGGAAACATTTTTGGCTCAGGGGCCACATTGGCTTTTATAATTGGGCAGACGGGCTGGAAATGAAACCCCACCCCCCAGGTGCGTAGTTACGCCAGGTGGTTCAGGTCTCCCACCGTATCATGAGTGTGGGGTATACGGGAGGGGAGGCATTCGTTCAGTATACACCCTGTATACCCATCACAGGGTGCACACACACATTCAGACACTAGCGACATGTTTTTGGACACACACACATGGCGGAGGTGGGAATCGAACCCCCGACCCTGAAGGTGTGAGGCAAACGTGCTAAACGCTAAGCCACTGTGCCACCTATGCTGCATACTATCATACATATCCTGTTAGCTTCCCTTTGTGGGTCTGGTGTCTGAGAGTGTGTGTGTGTGTGTGTGTGTGTGTGTGTGTGTGTGTGTGTGTGTGTGTGTGTGTGTGTGTGTGTGTGTGTGTGTGTGTGAGAAAGAGAGAGAGATATTCTATTTGGCTATCAAGGTCAGGGATAATTGCATGAGTGAGCAATGTTTGAACTGACCTTAGGAAATAATAAAGAACTGGATCACAGTTAGTAACCAGACGTGCACATGTGTGTGTGTGTGTGTGTGTGTAGGTGTGTGTGTGTGGGTGAAACCTTCGCTCCACACACCCCCTGTGGTCCATCGAAAAGTGTGCCAGGAATAATCAGAACTATTTTTGCTGTGCCATCATTTAGATAAAAGTAGGGCACCCCGGGAGCATGCCAGAACAATAACTCACAATCTCACCTGCAGCGCTCCTGACCCCGGCACTGCCGAGTCCGGCTGCTTCGTGCTGCTTTCGCATGTTTCGCCCAGAAATTCATAATTTGTTCGTCATGACACATCGACGTGGAAATACAAAAAGGACGCTCTTATAAAATGCGAAACACTTAAGGGTGACCACTGAGGCATTATTCCTTTTTTTACACAACTATCTACAGTAAATTATTATTTATTGCAGTCTTGTTATATTGTTAGTATGCCTGTACTTTCTGCTGCACTGGAAGCTGTTGTCAAATTCCTTTTTGCGTAAACATACTCGGTAATAAAGCTATTTCTGATTCTGATTCTAACCATCCTCAAAACCCTGTGCGAGGGAAGCCCTGAAGAGTGTTCCTGTGTCACTTTATTTATTTATTTATGTATTTTATTATTTATTGTTTAACCCCTTTTTTACTTTACCTACTTAAGAAATTTATGATTTAATAACAGGTCCCCTTCACAGCGGAGACACTAAAATACTACCTATGCCTGTACCTGTGCTATTTTCAAGCATGTGTGAAATGGCCAAGTGATTATATAGGTATATATGTCCCATGAGTTAACTCGTTATAAATCACACACGTTATATATATATATATATATATATATATATATATATATATATATATATATATATATATATATATATTACTATATATATATATTTAATGCAGGAGCATTTAAAAAGAGCATTAAAAGCAGCATTATGGACAACAGACAATTAAGAATGTTTTAAAGACTAGAGCATTCATTCATTCACTCATCTTCTACCGGTATATTTGATCTTCCCTCGGGTCACGGGGAGTCTGTGCCTATCTAGGGCGTCTATGGGCATTAAGGCAGGATACATCCTGGATGGAATGCCAACCCATCACAGGGCACACTCACATTCACACACACTAGGGACAATTTTTACAAGGTGCCAATCAAACTACCGTACATGTTTTTGGACCAGGGGAAAACCGGAGACCCCGTAGAAAAACCCCCTGAGGCACGGGGAGAACATGCAAACTCTACACACATGGCCGAGACAGGAATCGAACCCGGACACTGGCGGTGTGAGGCGAACGTGCTAACCACTAAACCACCGTGCCCCAAGACTCGAGGCCTAAAATAATATTCATTTCATACATACATATATATATATTACATATGTGAATATAAAATAAGGGGTTGATAAAAAATGGCTTTTATATGACCAATTCCCACGTTAAATCAAGTAAAAATAAGCAAGGCACCGACATTTTCACCCAGAAAATTGTTTCCACTTTAAATATAAATTGTAAACAGGCTGTCTTGACTCCAACGGAGCATGAGAAAGCAATTAAACAGCTGGATGTATACACCATGCCTTTTTACTATTTCAGTCAACTACAAAATAGGCGGAGAAAAAAAGCCCAGTAGGCATTATTTGAAAAAGAATAAAGACAAACAATCCTCTCCATATGATGTCAATGACCCATAATATATTACTTTTTTGATAATGAATTACTAAAGTGTTGTTTTAATTATACTTCATTTGGTAAACAAAGTGTTTCAGTTGTTAATTTAATACAGCATCAGCAGAAACACGACCAATCGGAATACAGGAACCTGAAACTTCCTGTCAGGAAAAAAAAGTGATTCTTACAAAAAAATATTCGACCAAATCTATCAGTCTGTCCATCCATCCACTTGTCTGTCAACCCACCTATCAATCTACCTGTTTACATACGCCTATGTATCTGTCTCATCTATCCATCCTGTTATCCATCCATCAGTTTCATATCTCGTATACCGTTCATTTCATTTTCAGAATTGTATTTTTTTTATGAGTCCTTTCATAATGATATATATATATATATATATACTATATATATTATATATATATATATATATATATATATTATATATTTATTTTTTTTGTTTATTTTTTTTATTTTTTTTGAGACGCCACAGGTTTCCACGATGAGTCACAAATGAAGAGACCCGGGGTGGAAAAAAGACAAACCGTGATTTCACATAGCCGCCCTGACAACCACACCCGTGTCATAAACTCGCGCGTCATTATTTGTGTTCTCTTCGATAATCTTGTCCCTCCTCGTTGGTTGTGTGTTCCCGCGCTCGTGTTTGCATGCGTCCATGTGTTTGTAGTTCTCCTGACACCCTGCAGTGCAGCGTGCTGTGTGTCATCTCGGTAGTTCCTTCTCAGACTAACGGCCGGAGGGTTTTAGTACACCGAGTTCCTCTCCTCCTAAATTCCCTCTGATGGCCAGACAGCCCGCCTGTCAGACACACAGGGCTCTGAGTCAGATCTGACGCTTCTATTTTGGCTCCAAAAAAAAGAAAAGAAAAGAAAAAAAAAAGAAAACGCTGTTTCACCGCTCCAGAAATCTAGCGTGGGCGTGTGACAGCAAGAATCTGTGCATGATCGTACAATTCCTGAAGTCCATTGTGGAATGTTTTGATGAATTGCGCCATGTCAAACTGCTTACAGCACATTTATTTATCTATTTATTTATTTATTTAGTCATGTGTTCATTTATGTTTTTAATTTGTGTATTTTTTATTTATTCATGTTTTTATTTATTTATGTATTTTTAAATTAATTAATCAATTTATTTATTTATTTTTTAAAAATTTTTTAAAAAGCCATATTTTCGTTGAAGCATTTGTACAAGGTGACGTGCCTCCCCCCCCTTCTCCCCGATAAAAAAGAAAACTTCACACGAAGGTCACATAATTAGCATGAATATTTGATGCGGATGAGTGTCTCGCGTTGCGCATCGCATTTGATGACATTAATAACTTCTACACGCCTCAGCGATCGCCGTTTGAATGTGAATAAGGCTGAAACTGTACGGCGCAAAAAAAAAAAAAGAAAAAACGTGGAGATTAACTGCTGATACGTGACGAACGTGAATTGGCACACGTGGATCGGTTTGACCCACGAACCCGTTCGGTGATCACTCTATTAGCCAGCATGCAGCAGTCAAACGTTTCCAGCAATAAAGCAAATAAATAATAAATAAATAAATACTGGGAGCAAAGTTGCCAGTTGTTAATTCTACAGCACTCCTATCTATTTTACAGCATGCAACTGTAATTATAGTGAACTGCTTATATCAGGATTTTTACAGTAGACTACTGACAGCAGGGTTGCCAGTGCAATACTGTTTTTTAAGCATTATTATAGCAGTTATTATTAGGGCTGTCAAGGTTAATGCATTATTAGTGTCCGATTAACGCAGCGTGCATTACAGTGTGAGTGATCGGCTCCTTCACTCTCAGTCTGAAATCCGGACAACAAAGAACAAATGAATAAAGAAACTTCAGTGCATCCACTCACGCTTCCTAAATTGCCCCGAATTGCGCCTGCTAGCTGCGCATTCACAACTCCTCACTATATTGCAGAGTATTTTTCTTT
>JACRUU010000006.1:12110746-12113246 GCA_030449085.1 Kryptopterus vitreolus | reverse complement strand
GCTAATATAATGTCGAGCTTTTTATTTTTTTTCCTATCTATCAACTCTTTTATATTCCATCCTCCAAACATTACAAGCGGTAAGCGCGGCTGAGGAAAGGTCGATGCTGAAATGATCTGGGAAGGCCACGGGCTGAAGTTTATTCTGTCTTTTATTTGACATTTGTGAGGCGTTTGTTATTAACTTCATCATTTCCGTCAGGGTTGTTGGATCTACAAGTTTTTCTAGCAATGCTATTTCATATTAGGAAAACATTTCTAAGCACAAAAAAATCGTATTTGATATTTTTATGTTGATTTCGGCGGAATTAAAAGCAAAATTCATGGTTTCGATTAAATAGAGGCCGTTTCCTTGATTATATATTATCACAATGGAAATCGTAGTAGCTTGCAATCAAAATAAATAAAATAGTTCCTTACCACTTGCTTGATTGAATGCAAGGTCAGCGTTTTCAGCGGGTTAGATGAGTCCAATTGAAGCTAATGTTATCCAATTTCAACAATACAGTATGCGACTAATCCTGTGTCCGGAGATAACGTCGCTTCTCCTGCGAGCAGGTGGCAAGCGGAATACGTAAAACATATACGAGAAAAAAAAAATCTATAAAAATCCACCCAGCGTGTCGTGCGCTCGGTGCTGCTCCGAGATTTCTTCCAGTTCCTTATTCCGGAGACAGACCATTTAATGAAATATTCATCCGAATGGCTTAACCAAGTAAACTACAGCAGTCAAGTCCATAACTAAAACCAGACAGACCTCTTGCACTACTCCATTGAATCTTTCATGAGGGAAAAACAAAGAAGTCATCTCATTCAAGGGAGCCAAAGCAGGAAATTGACATTCGAGTCCTAATTTTATTGTTTTGCCCTCGACACTCGGCCTAATCTCCTTTTTTTTTGGTACCGAGTCCGTAAGACCGTTTTGCTGTTTGGTTTTCATACACTTGCATATGGCATGTCTTTTTTTGTTTTGTTTTTTCCTTATCGACTATGCAGAACAGAATAATGAGGCCATCGGCTCTTTTATCAACTTCTGCTGCTTTACTGATTGCATATTCAATTAGAAATGTGCGCTCGGTTATATTTCCATCACATTTCCAACCGGTTTCCCTAAACCTGTTATTTGTGAAAGCCCGATGATTGTGTTTCTCCTAGAAGCCAGTTTTTTTTGTCTCTAGCGAGATTTCGTTGATTTTTCTCTCCTACAGCAGTGGGAAGGGTTTTAAAATTGACCTAGGTTAGAGACGGGTATATAAACTATTGTTTAACGTTTGTACAAGACGTGGTTTCTTTATAGGGGTTCATTCGGAGGTGTTTTGTTTTTCTTTTTTTTTTTTAAAAAGGTGGTTCTCACAAATGAGAAAAATTCCAGTCATGTTTAATTGAAAAAAATCGAAAAAAGGAGTGAGGTTTTAGAAAAGTGGTGTCCTGTAAAAAAAATAAATCTCCTGATAACATAGACAACAACAAAAAAAAAAACACAATTTGGATCTGTTCAAATGTTCTATTAGCAGCTGTTTGTGTGTGGAACTTGGGATCATGCCTGCGGGCCAAATTCAAACACAACCAGGAACTGTTTCAGTAGGTTGAACTCTCCAAATATTAACACGTCCAGATTTAATCATGGCCTAAATATATATGTGTGTGTGTGTGTGTGTGTGTGTGTGTGTGAAATCCACTGCCAGTTCGGGGACAATTCTTCTTTACTTTACAGCTTTTGAGAAATGATTGTTTCCTGACCCCAAACCCACCTTTTCGCTGGGCAGAGGAAATTTGAGGGAAAAAGGTGGCGTTGGCTGTAATGAATTGCCCCTCGGAGTCGCCTGACCAAAAACCCGATCCAGCTGCTGTGGTCAAAGTTGAAAGGTTCAAGACTGACCTCCCACCAGGTTCACAAACCTCTAAGAATAAGCATCTCTGGAGTAAAACCGTATGGCAGTTTTTTTTTATCCAGTCGCATTTCCCAGTTTACCCTAATCTATAGGCATTCGCTTCGTCACTTATTTCATGCTCACATACCAACAAAGCATCTCCATCCTGTACATACCGACCGTATTTGAAGCCACCTGCTAACGGTAATTAACACGACAGTTATCCAGTGCATGTATTCCGCAGAATGCAAGAAAGGAAACAAGGTGGTACAAAGACCCAAGTTCTAATCTTAACCCCGATTGAAATACACTGGCAACTCCTAATAAGATGCTCATAGTAAACTATAGAACACCAAAGCTGGGTAAAAAAGAAATTAGCTATTGTTATTAGTGTAGAAGAATAGAATAGAAGAGCCTTTATTTGTCACATATACATTACAGCACCGTGAAATTCTTTCTTCACATATCCCAGCTTGTCGTTTGGTATCTGGGGTCAGAACATGTGAAGAACTTGTGTAGTCCAAACTTTGAAGGGTTCGAGCTGTTATACTGTAGTTGCGTTGTGCTCAGTATCTTTTGGTATGTGGTGTTTGCCGCCAGGGTCAGGGTTCCATTCCCGTCTCGGCCATG
>JACRUU010000006.1:12080746-12105746 GCA_030449085.1 Kryptopterus vitreolus | reverse complement strand
AAAGGTACTTTCGAGACGTCTTCTGTCTAGCAGGAAGTGTAAGTTAAATGTGGGTACTGATCGGCGATGGCCTTAGACAATAAAAATGATGTTAACTGAAGGTTTTACAAATGTCAGGCCCAGCGTTTTTCTCAAACTCTGCAATCAACGGAACAGAAAGGAAAGTGAAGTAGACCGCTGTTGCCATTTGAAGTAAAAAAGAAATTCATGTATAACAGTTAATATGGTTTTTCAAGCATATTTGTGAAATGTCACTGACGTAATCATCCTTTGTGAATAAATTGAATTAATGATATGATCGAACAAAGATTTGCTGATTCAGCAGATATATGCAGGATGTTTGTTCAGGTCGTATTTCAACAGGAAAAAAAGAACTGAAAGGTCGTTAACACTATGATAAGCTTTGGGTATTTTTTTAATAGTGTACTCTGCTATATTAGGGTCTGAAAATTAACTTTGTAGCATTGAAAGATATAGAGAGGAGGAGGAGGGTGTAGCTCAGTGTTTTAAGGAGCTGGGCTGCTGCTGGAAGGTCGGGGGTTCGAGCCCCCGCTATCGCCAAGCTGCCGCCCATGGCTCCTTGAGCAAGACCCTTAACCCTCTGTGCTCCAGGGGTGCCGTATCATGCCTGGCACTGCACTCTGACCCCAGCTTCCAAAAAACAAGCTGAGATATGCGAAGAAATAATTTCGCTGTGCTGTAATGTATATGTGACAAATAAAGGCTATTCTATTTTGGGATATTCTGGGAACCTGGCAGGATACACCACGTAAGGAATGCCAACCCATCGCTGGGCGCACAAACACTCACACTCACCTTCATACACTAGGGAAAATGTTCCAAGGTGCAAATCAACCTACCGTGCATGTTTTTGGACCGGGAGGAAACCGGTGAACCCGGAGAAAAACCACCCAAGGCACGGGAAGAACATGCAAACTGCAAACTCCACACACACATGGCATAAGTGGGAATCGAACCCCGACCCTGGAGGTGTGAGGCGAACGTGCTAACCACTAAGCCACCTAAGGTGTTATGGTGAAAGTCTACAGTCTAGTTTGGGAAAAAAATAGTTTAATAGAACACTTGCATGTATTTATTAACACAAAATGCTAAATGTAATCAAACTGAGTGCAGCCAATGAGAGATCGGTTTGGGATTTAAACACAGAGCATTTAGATCAGCATTCCAGAGCTCAAACCACATTCATTATAGTAGAGTTCAATATTTGAAGATATATCAAGGTGAAAGAATTCCATTTAATAATCCATTTATTAAAACGGTCCTTTATTTAGCAACCCAGATCCATACTAATAGGACATATAGCCTTGAACAACAAACAAAGAGCGGATCGAGAGAGAGAGAGAGAGAGAGAGAGAGAGAGAGAGAGAGAAAGAAATGGTTTATTTAGATAGTGAAAGGGCATATCTCAAAGTACTAATACAATATTTTTTAAAAGATATGCAATAAACCTAATAACAGGGTTAGCGTGTTCCAAGCTTCGTGTTAGCTCATAAACATGGATTGGTTTTTAAAGACTTTATATATTTTGTACTCTCGCTTTCTCTCACTCTTCACGCCCTAGATGATGATGGTATTTGCTGTTTGCCGACAGGTGCATCCATCATCGTAACACAATTGAATTGCTCTCTCTCTCTAGCTTTCCCTCCGTGTTGTTGATAAAGTTGCTGACTAGCACCAATCCTCCAGGTGCGACTCAATAGCGGTTTGTTTAGCATTGAGGGGAAAAAAAAAAAACGAGCTCTACTCTCGGCGGAACTGGGTGTATTAATAGAGTTAGCAGTTCAGCGGTATATGAGAGGGGGAGACTTTCAAATCACTTTATTATACTGTTATTTAGGATGAGGACAAGAAAAAAAATATATACCAAAAAGAAAAGAAAGTACAAAAGTGTTTTAAATAAAATTTTGAAGAATAGGATCTCCAGTTAACACGTCTGCAAATTCGTAATGTAGCGTGCACACACACACACACACACACACACACACACACACACACACACACACACACACACACACACATATATATATATGCAGGAAGATCTTGAGAGGCTTGCTATAGAGCTACACTATTATAACAGCAATATATATATATATATATATATATATAGCTATATATATATATATATAAACGCTGGGCTACTTTTGCGAAAGGAACGTTTCATAATTATCCTGCCACTGTTTGGATCAATGCTGGCCCAACAAAACTGCTGACTTTAAGCCAACATTGGTCCAATTTGTGCTGACTACTAGAGCCAATGACATTGGAGCAACATTGGGGGTGAGAAGATTTTTTTTTTTTTTGCTTTTCAATACACTACACATTTATTGGCCCAATGTTGGCCAATGTGTATTTTTTAGATAAGAAAGTACCGAAGTCGTCTTGCTACGGGAAGTACAAAGGAAAAAAAAAGTGCATTCTGAAGCATTACGCCGATTATTAATCGGAAAAAAAAATGTACTTCAGTTCGCCATGAGCTTGAAATATTGTGCAGAGAATAATAGTAGATCTCAGAATTCAGGTCTGCCGAGCTTATAGTCCATTTAAAAACATGCCAAAAAAAAAAGGGGCAAGCGCAAAATAACACTTTTGTTGGTCTGAACAGCGACTCTACAGCCAGATTAGTCAGAATCAAAGAACTACTAAAGCCTTCCAACTTCCGCACTGTATCAATCCTAGATATAGTTTTAAGCTTGAAATCAAGCGATTCAAACACAACAAAATCATTTTTTTCGTGCTAATTTTACGTCAAATCATCATCATCATCATCATCATCATCATCATCATCATCATGTCAATATTATTATTTTGTTGTTTTATACTACAAAAGCGAATTTAGAGACGTTTTTTCAAAGCGCCACAAGAGGATTTGCTTAATTCGAGCTCTGACCAATGACGTGTTGTTTGGACCATAAAGCATATCTGCCTCCATTTCTTGCATTTTCCATGCTGCATATTTTTTTCCATGCTGATAATGTGCTTCAACATAATAATGAATAAAAGGTTTTCGTTTACCTGGAATATGCTAAATAGGATTTGTTTTGACACAAATGAATGCGGAAAAAAAGGGATTATTATTATTATTATTATTATTATTATTATTATTATTATTAACACGATCATTGTCTTTTTATGGGTGGATATGGGGTAGGAAATTATTGACAACAGATGGACTACATTCAGCAATTTTATACCTACAGCTGTAACTTAGGTTCAATACCTCTGACCTGATCAGGCTATATTTTAGACTATCATTGCCAGGTACGCAATGCATCTTGTAATTTAAGCTTAAAGTATATTCAGTATATTTGTGTGTTTCTGTGTGTACATGTGCAACTTCATGCGTGCAAGTCACGTCGTATCCGTCATTCCCTCCCTGCAGGTTGTGTGTTCTGTCTCTGTGTGATTCAGACTGCATTGATTTCCCTCTTGGCAGATGTGTCCATGACTCAGGATGGGGCTGGTGTCAATAAACCATAAGAGAACAGACAAGGGTAATGAAACACAGCCAGAGAGGACAAGGTAGATCAGAAACACTGAAACACAACTTAAGAGGACAAAGAAAAACAGAAATGGAGGGCCAAAAGCAGACTGAATGAGAAGGAGAAATATACAAATATAGCTGCAACGGACACAGTAAACAAGCAAAGCATGGACAAAGAGTAAAAACATATAAACACAACCGTCTATCAGACACAATAAAACATGGACAAAGAGTAAAAACATATAAACACAACCGTCTATCAGACACAATAAAACATGGACAACATATACACACAACCGTCTATCAGACACAATAAAATATGGACAAAGAGTACAAACATAAACACAAACCTGCTATCAGACAAAATAAAACATGGACAAAGAGTAAAAAAATACACACAACCGTCTATCAGACACAATAAAACATGGACAAAGATTAAAAACACAAAGCACAGCTGTCTATGAGACACAATAAAACATGGAAAAATAGTATAAACATATAAACCAGAGAATGTAAACAACCTTACCATTTGCTTATAAACAAATGACTTTTGTTTTGGAAGCTGGGGTCAGAGTGCCGGATCACGTCCGGGTCATCAAGGCCTGCTCCCTACCCTATCCGAATCATCGACCTATGAATTTGATATATTTTTGTCCATGAATAGTTAGGAAATTATTCCCAATTCCCTTCATTTCATAGTTTTTCCTCTCGGGGGGGTGGTGTGGGCTACAAAAACGAGCCGCACAGCCGAGTATAATTTGAAGTTCGAGTTTCTGTCCAATCAGGTTTCGGCTGCCACATCACACATCTCAGGGTCAAATCTATCTGCTTTGAGGCATCACAGGGCATCCTATCGCTTACAATCCAGTTTGCTCGAAGCTATTGCTTTAACCAATTGCTGACAAGACGGCCCCCTAGCAGGCATCCAACAGCGTCGGCGTTTTCACCTCCTTCGATTGGATGGTCAGAGTTCGGAAATCGCACCTGGGGCAAAGTACACAAGCGCAAATATAATCATATGAATTTAACAGTGGGTTTTTTTTTCCACAATAACTGATGAAGAAGAATATTTGTTCACAATGACAAGGATATTTACAAGAAAGACCTGGGCATTGTGTGGAAAGGTCAGTCAAAACAGTTCAAAACAATTGCTAAGCTTTTTTTGTGCTTTCTTTCCCATAGTATTTGCACAAATGAAAGTGATGTTATTTTTTTATGTATTATCTTCAATATAGTGTTTCTATTCTATTGCATTCTAATTCATTCATTCATTCATCTTCTACCGCTATATCCGATCTTCCCTCGGGTCACGGGGAGTCTGTGCCTATCTCAGGCGTCTATGGGCATTAAGGCAGGATACACCCTGGATGGAATGACAACCCATCGCAGGACACACACTCACATTCACACATTCATACACTAGGGACAATTTACCCAAGGTGCCAATCAACCTACCTTGCATGTTTTTGGACCTGGGAGGAAACCGGAGAACCCGGAGAAAAACCCCATGAGGCACGGGGAGAACATGCAAACTCCACACACACATGGCCGAGACGGGAAACGAACTCCGACCCTGGCGGTGTGAGGAGAACGTGCTAACGACTAAGCCACTGTGCTCCTTGGATTCTTATTAATTTATGTAATTAAGTTACAAATATTTAATTACATTTCGTTTTATTTTGTTTAGGTCTTTTCCCTAGTATTGTATGGTTCACATGCTGCTGCTGCTGCTGCTGCTATACAAAGCTGCTTGCACTGTAACGCAAACAATAATAATTCCCTAACACGATCAATAAAGTATATCAAAGTCTAATGTACGGTTTATTTGTGTGGTGATTCTGCTAGAAATGATGTTTGCTGATGTTGCAGCAACGGCCGGAGTGAAAGGAGACTTGCTCATTGTGTTTCTCGCTTTCGTCATGACATTTATTCTCACTGGGCGAGATCCCAAGCCAACGCAAAGATGGTAGCAATTGGTGGATTGATTTAGTCATGGCACTATTGAAGGCTAAGGTGTGAAATGCACCTAGAGTGGTCAACTGTAAACCACCCCCACCCCCCCCCCCCCCCCGCCACACAACTCACACACACAGAGAAAAACCGATAATCTGAACTGTCTAGTTAGCAGAAAGTGGGGGACCAATCAGGACGGGTCATTTGTTACCGTTGGTTTTGACATTCTGGCCGTGTCTTTGTCAGTCACTCTGTCTAGAGTCTTCTTAGTATTAGAAATGCTCTCTTTCTCTATATTAAAGATCTGTGGGATATTTTATATGATTTGCACGCATCGGCAGTGTCGGGGAGTAATGAGTTACATGTAACGGCGTTACGTAACGCAATTACAAAATAAAAGTAACAGTCATTCGTTATGGTTACTGAGACAAAAAAATGTGTAATTAAATTACTTATGAAAATGTTATAGATTACAAGTAACAAAACCTCGCCCACACACACACACACACACATATACACACACCACCACTACGTCCATAGTGTAATTCTGGTGCAGCTCAATTTCCAAAAATAGAACCTATTTTTTTTTTAAGGGTTTGAATTTTTTTTTTTTCCTTAGAATGCTCATTTTGCTAAGTGCCACCTAGTTGGACAAATGAAAGTAATCAAAAAGTCAAATCAACTGTAATCAGTTTGTTTACTTTTATAAAGTAATAAAGAAAAAAGAGTGAAAAAGAGTCCTTAAACTTCCAAAAGAGGTGGGACGTCTGAAATCAGACAAAATGTCTATTTAAAGAAAGTTTCAATTTAAAGAAGTAAAAACAAGACGTTTCCGACTGCCGTATTTTTTTTTTCCTATATTGCACCATGGCCTATATACAACAGATTAGAGTTCCCTGTTTTCACACTCCCAATCCCCAGACTTCCGACTGAACACAAAGCAATCCCGTCACCAGATACACTCGTACACAATCGAATTTAATTGTTCAGTGAACCTTTCCCTTCAAAAGCCAAGCCTTTCATTGTTGCCTCAATTCCGATTTAATATTTGATCCCAGTTTTTTTATTCTACTTTTGTCTACCTCAATTTATTTATTGATCGCCTGATCCTAACCTGACATTTTTTCATTCTATTTGATATATCTTATATATATATATATATATATATATATATATATATATATATATATATATATATATATTATTTATATATATATTTTTTTTTTTTTTTTGCAATTTCTTTTTTTTTTTAAATGAAAGAACAGCATTCCTGGGTCTGACACAGACACAGATGTACTTGGCTATACCTCAAAGAACTTGAACATGCATATATATATATATATATATATATATATATATATATATATATATATATATATATATATATATATATGTATATGGAGGACAAAGAGAAAAAACATAAAACACAACCGTCTACCAGACACAATAAACATGGACAAGAGTTATAAACATAAACACAGCTGTTTTTTCAAGCAATAAAACAAAGAATCAAAACATAAACACAACCGTTCTCTCAGACACATGAAAACATAGACAAAGAGTAAAACATATAAACACCACAACCGTCTAAGATTAAAAACATAAACATATATATATATATATATATATATATATATAGATATATATATATATATATATTATATATATATATATTAATACAGCCTATAATGTAGTTATACAGCCTAAAATAAAACACAAGAACAGTATATCCATCAGAACACACGGAAGATCATGTACCCAATGAAAGGGAAAAAAAACACACACAACACAACACAACACACACACACACACACACACACAAACATGATGATGAATCTGTCATTTGAGATGATACAAAAACTGTTACCATGGGCACAATAAATGAACACAAAGTACATTAGGATCGGAGTAAAAACATAGAAATCCCAAAAGTGTATCTACTGTATATGTTTAGTACTCCAAATATTTGATCTGCATTTAGATTTAAACTCAATATAACTTAAGCCAGAAGGTTGTTTATTTCCCATTTAATCTTGGGATTTTATTCATTAATTATTTGTATTTAATGAAAAACCCAGAGGGAGAAATGCCAGCATTCATCACATCGCTTGCAAAGTCTCCCGAGCCTCATATACGTCACTCAAATGCGCAATTATTCAAAACCATTAAATGAACTGGAAATGTTCTTGGGCTTGTTTAAATACTGGTGTAAAATCATTCAAATAGAAATAGACTAGGCAAATAATTCTTCAGTAAAAATACTCCAAATCAACTTTAAGTTCCATCATCATTTTTAATGAACTCAGTTTATGTAAAAAAATCCGGACTTTAAAGCGCACCTGGATATAAGCCGCATTGCTTTTTCAAAAAAAACACCAAAAAAATTTTATTAATATGCTAATATTGATTAGTTAAACACTGATATTTATTTAAATTAGCCCCAAACTTAAAAAAAACAATTATGATAATATGGTCACATGTGCTGTGGCTCGTTAGAGTCAGGAGTTTTTTTTCCCCATGATTTACTTTCAAATTAAACACGATTACAGATTTAAATTACTGTTAAAATCACAGTGAATTGTATGTTTGTGCCGAGCAGATAAGTTAAAATTAGATCATGTGCACGAGAGTGATTGGTGCTTTGCTTTGTCCTTGATTTCAATTTCAGTTCATTTTTATCCACTTTAAAAATAAAATAAGAATAATTGAAGCTGCAAAATGTAGTTGTTGTGTTATCCGGTTAAGCCCCTAGCGGTGGAAAAAACAGTTACATATATTAGCCGCAGTTCAAAACATAGGAAAAAATAGCGGCACATATATAATGTGGAATATATATATATCTATATATATATATATATATATATATATAGAGAGCGAGAGAGAGAGAGAGAGAGAGAGAGAGAGAGAGAGAGAGAGACATAGACACATAGACAGACAGACAGATAGATAGAGAGATAGATAGACACACATAGATACACACATGCACAATGATGTAGACTGGATTTGTTCTAACGGTTTCCAATCAAACTCGTCATTTTGTCACTTCTACAAATGAAATGCACTGATTTGCATGTGTAATGGTGTAAATTGAATGTGCAGAAAATAAATAAATAAATAAATAAATAAAGGACACAATTTCACTACATTCAAACTAGGAGCAGGGAAAGTATGGTAATTATTCCAAAGTTTCATTTACAGCATGGAGGGCTCCAGTTTTACCATCTGTGATAGAGCAGGAAAAACTCTAGATCTATCAACGTGTATGTAACTGAGAGAAGAGTACGACATCCATTTGGTTTCATACTGCCAACAGTGAAGGCTTTAACTGTCATGTGTTGGTCATTGACTAATGTATTAGCATATACAGTAATTATTCATTCATTCATTCATCTTCTACCGCTTTATCTGATCTTCCCTCGGGTCACGGGGAGCCTGTGCCTATCTCAGGCGTCTATGGGCATTAAGGCAGGATACACCCTGGATGGAATGCCAACCCATCGCAGGACACACACACACACTCACATTCACACACACATTCATACACTAGGGACAATTTTCCAAGGTGCCAATCAACCTACTGTGCATGTTCTTGGACCCGGAGAAAAACTCCCTGAGGCACAGGGAGAACATGCAAACTCCACACACACATGGCCGAGACGGGAATCGATCCCGGACCCTGGTGGTGTGAGGCGAACGTGATAACCCCTAAGCCACCATGCCCTCCTTACAGTAATTATGTAACAAATAAATTCCAGTAAATAAAAAAAGAGTCTTCGAGAACCAATACAAAGTTCCTCTAACAGTATATATCTGTATGGGAATGGCCAACACTACACTGCCTCCACCTCAATCACAGGGCATGAGTGATCCATTCATTTGTTTATTGAGTTTGCAAATATTATATACCAGAATTGTTTTTTTTTTAAAAAAAAACAAAACAACATTTTTGTTGTTCATTTAACGTTATTCCTTTAAAGAGAGATTGCTTTGCTTACTAAAGGAAAGAGAGAGCAAAAAAATCGCGCCTCATATTTTCGTGTTTTGTGTGATGTTTTTCCACTGTACAATAACAGGAAGGATTTTGCTATCGTAAGGCCTAGAGGTGTAGAAAAACATTATCATTCAGAAGAGAGAGAGAGTGAGAGAGAGAAAGGGAAGTGGGAGATGAAAGCCCGCAGCATCAGAAACTGCATCTACGATACATGACTCAAGAAAGTCGCATCAATATTTTAGACTCTAAGGCTAACACAAGTTGAAGCCGTCAAGAAACAAGCCTTTGCTTGATATGACGGACTTCAGACATGTTTATATAGGTATACACTATATTGACCAAAAAATTGAGACACCTGACGGGTTTTTTTTCCCCCTCAGCTATGTTCGCTTCTTCCCCAGATTGTAATGATAAAATCGCACACACACACACTACTGTATAGGATGCCCTTGGATGCAGTAATAATAAACTAGACATGGGACATTTCCCGAAGAAAATGTGAGTGATGCTTGTTGATGCAAATGCAGCACCAGGCGCGACCCCTAAGAGCCTGGTCCGTTTAATATTTAGTGTTGACTTTGAAATGCTAGCTCGTTCGGAGAGACGGGTATTTAGACAGCCAAAAATGCCTATTTTGGGGTGTTTGTTGATGAGGGGGCGGGGCCAGTGACGCACATGACATCAAATTATCCAGCGTACGACTCCCGTCGAAGTGGCGAGCGTTTAGACGTGTCACATGAGTTGTGTCCAAGTTTCACAGATTTCAATCTCAGCTACGAGTGGATATGTCAAATGTGCATTTCAGGCGAACAAATTTCCACATTCGTTCGCTCTGTGGGCCAGAAAGCCGTGGATTTTCCGAAATTCAGGAATAAAACCCCAGAACTAAAGAACTAAAGAAGTCATCCAAATAAATTTGTGCATTTTGAAGCACTAAGACATACCTGACATTAACACCATTCATGACCTGCAAGGACTGTGGGTTAGATTGCAGCTTTAAGTCCTTAACTGGCTCCCAGTAGTTCGTTACAAAACAAGAGTCCCAAAACATATTTTTTTCATTAAAACAAGTCAAAAACTGTAGTTCATAGCAAAAAGGACACCTCCACAACCCTATAGAACACCATCAGAATGAATTGGAATGCTGAGCGTGACGGGATTTTCGCGAAGCGCCTGATTGCCATTCACTGGGAAAGTATTCATAATCCATTTTTGGATTAAGGACTTCTTATGTAGTAATGGAAAGATTAACTTACTCAATCAAACAAAAGATGCACATATTTCACAAGATTTGAGTAACACCAATATTGTGATCATACGGAAGTGACGGTTGTTTATAAGTAAATTACGCTTGTTGTGACTCCTTTGAATATATTTTCCCCTTTCATTGTCATTGTTTGAATGTATTTTACTAAATCGACCCCTCTGCCCCCCCCTTTTTTTGTGGCTCCATCATGGTGGTTCTTCTTCATTTTGTTTCTTTGATAATATTGCAACAATAAAACGTACCTAAAGAAAAAGGCGGGGAACACCCTTATGAGCGAATCTCCGTGAGTGGCGCATTAAGACAGCAAAAGGGGGCTAAGTGGGACTCTCAGGTAAGTGTGGGAGAGTGGTTGTGGAGCTTTTTCTGTTTATTCAACCCACAAGGGCAAAATAATGATGCATCATGAGGAGCCAATTCAAAAGGCGTTCAATAGGGATGAAGCAAGAGCTCTCTAGCAGGCCGCTCCACAGCTGGAAGAAGTCTAGATCTCCTAGTCTAAGCGAAGAGAAAATGTAATGCTACCATATTGACATTTTGGTAACAGTAAAAGGTAACAGTCAGTACTAAAGATGTAGAAGTACTATGAATTATGGTGTTGTATTAAGACGATCGGATATTGGAGCCTACGGGGCACAGGGTTGTGGGTTCGATTCCCGTCTCCGCCATATGTGTGTGTGTGGAGTTTGTATGTTCTCCCCGTGCCTCAGGGGTTTTTTCTCCGGGTTCTCTGGTTTCTCCCTGGTCCAAAAACATGCACTGTAGGTTGATTGACACCTTGGAAAGTGTATGAGTGTGTGTGTGTGTGTAACATTTTTTTGTTACATAATTACTGTAAGGGGGGCACGGTGGCTTAGAGGTTATCACGTTCACTTCACACCAATAGGGTCCGGGTTCGATTACCATCTCGGCCATGTGTGTGTGGAGTTTGCATGTTCTCCCCGTGCCTCAGGGGTTTTTTCTCCGGGTTCTCCCGTTTCCTCCCGGTCCAACAAACATGCACTGTAGGTTGATTGGCACCTTGTAAAATTGTCCCTAGTGTGTGAATGTGTGTGTGTGTGTGTGAGTGTGTGCATCCTGAGATGTGTTGGCATTCCATACAGGGTGTATCCTGCCTTGATGCCCAAAGACACCTAAGATAGGCACAGGCTCCCCGTGAGAGAAGTCGGATAAAGCGGTAGAAAATGAATGAATGAATGAATGAATATTGAGCCTACCTGGGAATGTAATATTTACTTAACAGGAATAATTAATTCACTCATGGAACAAATTTGTATTAAAATGATTATATTCATTAGATATATTCATAATGGCGTTCAACAATAATGTAGTGATCTCGCGAACAACATCGACTATACCGATCTACACCGGATTAATAAGAAAATAAGTACTATCACCTTCCCTATTACACAGATTATATAACTTCTCATAATCTAAGTCTTCCCATGGTTCATTGCAGCTAAGTACCAAATGATTTCCTGCACTCTAATATGGAGCGCGGTCTCGTTACCGAAAATAGAAAAGGATTATTTAAACGCGGCGGGATCGGAGCTGGAAAACGAAGTGACACTGGCGTCTCCCACACGAAGTACACACAAACGATGGCGTAACAAGCAGAGAAAGCAGATTCTAGCCTTGGTGTTCATCGAGAAAATAAATGAAAAAAAAACCCCTAAAGCGGTTGACGTTCTACCTGGATTGAGCTTGTTAGGTAATAGTTTTAGGATTTCCCGATCCTGAAAGCAGGAAGTATGCAATCCGTTTTGGTAAAACTGTATTTGGGATAAGACAAAACAGGACACTGATGTTTGCACAGATTTATTACTTCTGCATTCGATGAGTAATTGCAGCTAATAATTCTACAAACCCTCTTTGTATAACGTGAGCGGCGTGCATTAAAATTTCATCAGCTTCATGTAGAAGTGACCACAATGGGGGATGTCTTGTCTTAAAGGCAGTATCAATGTGTTTAAGCACATAAAGGGTATTTAGAGAAAGTAATAATAGTCATAATAGTCATAACAGACTTTAGGGTTTGTATATATATATATATATATATAATATATATATATATATATATATCAATATATATATATATATATATATATATATATAAGAAAATAAGTCAAATATATAGGGGCACGGTGGCTTAGTGGTTAGCACGTTCGACCTCACACCTCCAGGGTCCTGGGTTCGATTCCCATCTCGGCCATGTGTGTGTGTGGTGTTTGCATGTTCTCCGGTTTCCTCCGGTTTCCCCCCGGGTCCAAAAAAAACATGGTGTGTGTGTGTGTGCCCTGCAATGGGGTTGGGCAGTCCATCCAGGGTGCATCTTGCCTTAATGCCCATAGGATAAAGATAGTATACATATATATATATATATATATATATATATATATATATATATATATATATATATATATATATATATATATATATATATATATCAATTATAATAATTCACTTTATTTTAGGGACAATTATTTCATGTATACCCCGGTTAAAATACTTTTTGGCTCGGGAAGTTTTTTTCATACCACCTAGTGGACAAATTAAAGTAATCAAAAAACGTAATCAAATGTAATCTGTTGCTTTACTTTTATAAAGTAATTAAAAAGTTACACTGCTTATTACATTTTGAATAGGGTCATCTGTAATATATTACATTTCCATAGTAACCTTCCCAACATTGCAAATCATTTTTGACATCGTCTAAAGCTGCTTTAAGGCAACTGTCAAAACCTCTAAAGAAATAAATGAAACTTCATTAAAGCATTAAAGCAAAGTCAAAATCCAGATATTCCAGGATCATATTCCAGTGATGTCAATAGCGGTCAACAAGCATCATCCAGCCAAACAGCAGAATAGTAGGAGTGGGCCAAACAAAAAAAAAAAACAAGAAAAACCCTCGGTACATATATATATATGAAATATAGTTTCAAAGCATAAGCATGCTGTAAATATGTCTGAATTTACTTGTAAGTTGATTAAGCGCTGCATTTTAACACGCAAACTGAATTTGGGACAGCTTATTAAATTTACTCTGAAGTGCAAATTAAAAGCCACTGTAAAGTGGTGGAAATTAGCAAGTATAAACCTCTGATAAAGAGAGCTGTAAAGTCGGCAAATATATATATATATATATATATAATAAAAAAAAAAAAATAAAAAATGTCCTGTAGGTAAAAAGGGGTTGCCCCATCTGTGGCACAACGAGCGAGACGTTTTCCTAAATAGCTCTTATATCAAGGTACTAAAATATCATTTTACACTATATAGGGGCAAACTTATACCCAATTTACACTTGCCTTTGCGTTTTCCCACTTTTCCTTTTTCCGCTGTGCTTTTTTTCCCACATTTGGTGCAAGACTGAGATCCATATATCGCTCAATACCATGGACCATAGTATATTACTTGGATAGAGGACGAGACACTATATCTTTTATAAAGTCTCCACACGAACAAACAGACAAAACAGCTTTGAAATTATAGGCTTTCATTTTAATGTGGGAGCAAACAAAGCTTGTGGGGGGAAAAAAACCTGCAGGCCATGGTCATTAACATGATTCGGTGCCAGGGCTTAATAATTGCCTGGTCAGGGCCGTGGAGGTTTCAATTAGGCTTCCGCAGACGTTTGCTTATTTGTGTGCAAATGGAACTTGTTAGGGAATATCATGGACAGGTACAAACTCATAATCACTGGGCAGGAAATTGAGCAAGCCTATTTCAAAATGTACAAAATGCTTATATGGAGTGCATCATAGCACTAGATAAACACCAGGATTAGACCAGTGGAAAAGTGTACTAGATGAAATTTAGTTACTAGAGCAGATGATGTTTATATGTGCTATATTGTACTGGTTACATCATTATGAATAAGGGTTATGCAAAACTCAACAGTATAAGGTTTCACACGTAATACATTATAAACAGTGTTGGGAAGGTTACTTCGGAAATGTAATAGATATCACGATTACAAATGTACCCTATTAACAATGTAATAAGTAGTCTATATTTCCAGTGACTTTATAAAAGTAAAGTAACTGATGACTTTTTGATTAACTTTATTTGTCCACTAGGTGGCACTTTAAGTTACCATTCTAATAAAAATTGTTATTTTTTCGCAATGAAACCGTAGCAGATTGTCATCGTTCAAATCGTGCCGTAATCTGAAGCACTGATTTGACGTGAAATTGTTCAGATGTAACCCTATTTGTAACCTTTAACATTATCATCATCGTTTTTGTCTCGGTAACCGTAACGAATTTCTGTTACGTTTATTTCGTAATTAAATTACACAACATAGTAACTAGTCACTCCCCGACACTGATTAAAAATAATACCAAATAACATCCAAAGTAAAATAAAGATTTGCGGAGATATTTAATGATAATAATAACGTAATAATGATGATAATAATAATAATAATAATAATAATAATAATAATAATAATAATAATAATAGTGGGGCACGGTGGCGTAGTAGTTAGCACGTTCGCCTCACACCGCCAGGATCCGGGTTCGATTCCCGTCTCGGTCATGTGTGTGTGGAGTTTGCATGTTCTCCCCGTGCCTCAGGGGGTTTTTCTCCGGGTTCTCCGGTTTCCCCCCGGTCCAAAAACATGCATGATAGGTTGATTGGCACCTTGGAAAATTGTCCCTAGTGTATGAATGTGTGTGTGAATGTGTGTGTGCCCTGCGATGGGTTGGCATTCCATTCAGGGTGTATCCTGCCTTAATGCCCATAGACGCCTGAGATAGGCACAGGCTCCCCGTGACCCGATGGAAGATCGGATAAAGCGGTAGAAGATGAATGAATGAATGAATGAATAATAATAGTGAATACATTAATATGAACATGTAGTAAATGAAAAAAGTGCAATATGTTAAGAAGTAAACGGTCAGTGTACTATTTTTAGCTTACTGCAAAATAGTAATGGATAGTTTTTAATAATAGCATTTGCTTATTATTAAATTGATTAGTAATGAGTGGTCAGGACTTTCAATAAACACCCATTCGTCTTCATCACTTTGTGTTATATTATATTAAACTCTATATTATAAATCTGCAGCTGCAGTTTTCGCATTTGCAATGGTTAGAAATACAGTCGTGTATTTATAACAAACCGGACTCCAATGGCAATGTAGAAGCATCTCAAAGATGATCCGGAGTGTCATAGTTAAGGGTCTGAATACATACATTTGCAAAATGAATCTCGTTTTGTTATTTTGTATAAATTTATGTATAAATCTTTTTTTTTTTATTCTTATTATTTTCTGTACACAGAGACAAATTCTAATCATTTTGATTCTGTTTCTGCTTATTTGTATAATTAAATAATGGTTTTGATTGCAGAGGCAAAATGTTGACATGGAAATAAGTATGTTTTGTTTTAATCATTAATTATTTGGTCTAGGGCTCAAGATCAAGCCTACAATTAAAAAAATTACAGCATTTTTCACACCTGCCTAAAACCTTTGAACACCACTATATATATATACATATATTTATATTCATTCATTCATTCATTCATTCATCTTCTACCGCTTTATCCTATCTTTCCTCGGGTCTTTGCCTATCTCAGGTGTCTATGGGCATTAAGGCAGGATACACCCTGGATGGAATGCCAACCCATCACAGGACACACACACACACACACACACACTAGGGACAATTTTTCAAGGTGCCAATCAACCTACCGTGCATGTTTCTGGACCGGGGGGAAACCGGAGAACCCGGAGAAAAAAACCCTGATGCACGGGGAGAACATGCAAACTCCACACACACATGGCCGAGACGGGAATCGAACCCGGACCCTGGAGGTGTGAAGCGAACGTACTAACCACTAAACCACAGTACCCCCATTTGCCTTTATGATTGGTTGAAACGAGCCATTGTTTAAAAGAGACATTTGCATTTACTGAATGTGAGAATAATTATTATCAGAATTCTAAAAAAAAATATATATCTTTATATATATATATATATATATATATATATTATCCTGTATTTGGGGATAAGACAAAACAGGATACTGATGTTTGCACAGATTTATTACTTCTGCATTCGATGAGTAATTGCAGCTAATAATTCTACAAACCCTCTTTGTATAACGTGAGCGGCGTGCATTAAAATTTCATCAGCTTCATGTAGAAGTGACCACAATGGGGGATGTCTTGTCTTATATAGATATATAAAAAAATATATATATATATTTCTAAAGATGTCTAGTTGCGTTCTGAATGAACTATACAGCGGTTACATCTAGTAATGAATCCAAAGACGTTCCCGAGACGCAAAATCCAACCTTTAGCCTTGATGTTTTGTATGCAACGGATCGCAAAACGGTGCGCTCGGCTGCACGTGAGAGGAGGGGGGGCTGGCGGTTCGGGGGTATCCTGAATCGGCACATATTCACAGCACTCAGCGGATTCACCCATACAAGGAACCCTGAATTACTATTCCGAATCATACAGGATCCATATGCATAGGAGGAACGGATACGGGTGAAAGAGTGCTGAGCCTGGTATTATATACAGTTGTAATGAATAACCCTGCTATGCAGTGACAAATCATGTGCGCGGTGAACAGAAATGGCAGATTTTGCCCAGTTCTTTTGCTCCAACCAAAAAAACACATAACACCTTTATTTCCTTCCTGTAAGTTGTATGATTAGTTCCTTTGCTCCTTTCTCTCATTTCTAGAACAAAAAGGCATTTCGGAAAAATACATCATTGAAAAATGATTCCACCTTATTCATGCTTTATTCCCCGATACTGTATGTTACATTTTCTCAGTCACTGTGGACAATGTGCTGTAAGGAAATGAGACCTTAGCAAAGGTCTTAGCAAAAAGATGCTTTATATCATGACTTTTGTCCTTAAAGGACTTTTTGTGTTGGAGCTAAAAGTCGTATGCGTCCCATCTGCTTCTCTCAGTATCAGTTGTAGACGTTTACAGAGGTTTAGATCGCCGATATGCAGTTATTTAACTTTATCCGACTTCTCTCTCTTCTCTCTATCTCAGGCATCAAGGCAGGACACACACTCCCATTCACACACGAGCGGCAATTTTTTCCAATCAACCTATGTTTTTGGACCGGGAGGAAACCGGAGAACCCGGAGAAAAACCCCTCCTGAGCCACATGCAAACTCCACATACACACACATATATATGGCGGAGGCGGGAATCCAACCCTGGAGGTGTGAGGCGGACATGTGCTAACCTCTAAGCCACCGTGCCCCCTTTACAAACTACATTTGAAATAAATAAATAAATATATAAATACACTTGTTGGCATATGTTATTTCAAACAGTACCAGATCATACTTTTGCCAATTTCTGCAGTTCATGTTCTGCTGTTCCGATATACACCTGCAGGTGGCAGTGCTAACTCTACCCCTAGTGCTGCGAGTTTATTTATTTATTTTATAGATTATACTATATTATATAGTATTATATATTATACCATATTATTAGTATAGTATATTACACACTATATTCATATTTATTTATTTGTATATTACTTACACTAATATGCAAACAACCCACGAGGAAATTTCCGTATATATTTATTCACTACATTTTCCGCAGAACAGAAATGTCAAACTGTCTCTTACTGTCTTGCTTTAATGCACTCAACCTGACTACTGATTTAATGTATGAAATAAAGCAGATCCTAGAGTCCAGCAAAATTTAGCAGTGATCTCAACCCAGAGGCTTAAGGGCCTTGCTCAAGGGCCCGACAGTGGTAGCTTGTTGGTGCAAAATTCTTGACCTCATTATCTTATGTTTATGATACATTACTACTGAATTGTGGTAGAATTTTGCATTAAAGCTCCGGGTTAATAAATCCCACACGATAATAAATCCATCACGAGGAATATTATTATTATTATTATTATTATTATTATTATTATTATTATTATTATTAACAGATGGTATGATGCGCTGAGGCACGGGGCACGGTGGCTTAGTGGTTAGCACATTCGCCAGGGCCCGGGTCTCGGCCATGTGTGTGTGGAGTTTGCATGTTCTCCCCGTGCCTCAGGGGGTTTTTCTCCGGGTTCTCCGGTTTCCTCCGGTCCAAAAACATGGGCGGTAGGTTGATTGGCACCTTGAAAAATTGTCACTAGTGTATGAATGTGAGTGTGAATGTGAGTGTGTGTGTCCTGTGATGGGTTGGCATTCCATCCAGGGTGTATCCTGCCTTATGCCCATAGACGCCTGAGATAGACACAAGCTCCCCGTGACCTGAGCAGTAGAAGATGAATGAATGAATGATGCCTGATTTAAAAATGGTTTATTGGAAGGACTAGTAGTGTTTAGCACTATTAAAAGTATTTACTGATCATATTTCTATACAGTCACCCTCATTGTAACGCCGCTCCAGAGTTAAATAATGCATTTTTGAATGGTGAGTAAAAACCTTTTGCTTTTTAACAGTGAACTCCCGCCGCGAACTAAGAAACGCCTGTTAAGCGTACGCAAAAAAAATACACCTTCGGCAAAAGCCGCGGGGACGTTATTTTATATGTGAGAGACCTTTAAAAGGGCTTTTAGCTCATGTCGAGCGCTCGCAATTAATCTCTTCTTTCATTTTACGGCCTGTCTTTCTTTCACCATAAAATCTACCATTTTAATCGGTTTGACCTTACCCGGGTTGGCATGAAATTGAATCCTGTCATAGATGTCCGACAGTGATTAAAATATTGAGATGAATTTAATGCTTCTTCTTTTTTTTTTTGCATGGTAACTAATTAATCTAGTATGTTAATAGGCGTTTTTGCTGTAAATCTGTAATAACTTGAAGTAAAAAGAAAGGTTGACGGGTTAGGCAAAGACTTATTTTACTATATATATATATATATATATATATAATATATATATATATATATATATATATATATATATATATATATGGTGGGCAACGGTAGTTAGCACTGTTCGGTTGGAGGTTCGATTCCCGCCTCCGCCATGTGTGTGTGGAGTTTGCATGTTCTCCCCGTGCCTCAGGGGGTTTCCTCTTGGTTCTCCGGTTTCCTCCCATGGTCCAAAAATATGCACGGTAGGTTGATTGTCACCTTGGAAACATTGTCACCTAGTGTGTGAATGAATGTGTGTGAACCCCATACAGGGTGTATCCTGCCTTGATGCCCACAAGACACCAGAGATAGGCACAGGTTCCCCGTGAAAGATCGGATCGGTAGAAGATGAATTTTATATGTATTTTTTTTTTAAAAGGGAACAATTTGTATAGGATGTCTGTGATCATTTTCATCTCATCCGACCATGACAATGCCTGCTCTATAAAGCTCTATAATTGACTCATTATGGCTTGGTGATCTTGAGGTCTGACCACAATTTGAGTTCCACTCTAATCTTGGCATATGATCTTTATGGATCTTGCTTTGTTAATCCTATTTGTAATGTTACAACATACAACGATGTTCCATCTGTTGCTTACTTGTGAGGGAAAGGTCAGCCAAAAGTATCCACATGCTTCTGCATTGTCCTTTTCTGTAGAATTTGCACAAAATCTCGCTGGGGAAAAAAAAACGCATGGTCATTTTAAGAGGTTAATATTGCCTCTTGTACTAGAGATGATGTTTATGGCAGTGGAGCTACAGTACGGTTGCAGTAAAAGGAGACTTGTTGAATTGGGCACAATTGCGTTCATGAATACCGTCATATATATGATGCGCACATAGGAGTCTTTACTTAGTTTTGCTCATACAGAGTCAGTAAGAGGATATATTTAGTACATATTTAGCATATACATATACATATTTAGTATATTTATATATATATATATATATATATATATATATATATATATATATATATATATATATATATATATATATATATATATATATGTAGATTTAGTAATACCACAGTTTGATGTTTTAAAGTTTTGGACTTCTGATTTCTCTAGCTCTACTACGACTTGAAAAATGGTGTGTATTGAGGAAAACTACAAAAAGAAGCTAGTTAGGGGAAATAGTGCATTGTCATTCGGAAAAAGGGCCTCTTTTTTTAAAAAAAAAAGTATGCATATCAGTTAATTTAATAAAATATAATTATATCACACAGGTTAGCAGGTTCGCCTCACACCGGCAGGATCCGAGTTCGATTCCCGTCTCGGCCATGTGTGTGTGGAGTTTGCATGTTCTCCCCGTGCCTCAGGGGTTTTTTTCTCCGGGTTCTCCGGTTTCCTCCCGGTCCAAAAACATGCACATTTAGTTGATTGGCACCTTGGAAAGCACCTAGTGTGTGAATGTGTGTGTGAATGTGTGTGTCCTATGATGGGTTGGCATTCCATCCAGGGTGTATCCTGCCTTAATACCCATAGACGCCTGAGATAGGCACAGGCTCCTCGTGATCCGAGGGAAAATTGGATAAAGCGGTAGAAGATGAATGAATGAATGAATGAATGAATGAATTATATCACACTACTTTATGTCTGTTTATGACTTTTTTTTTATAACAAAGCATTTTTTTACTCAAAAAGTGTCGTTGCTGCCCAATAGATAACAACGTCTTAATGAGCTTTTAATGCACTCCACTTTGGATGGGTTCATAGCCACTACTTTTCTGCAGTAAGACCATGTGACGCACACCGAGCAGTAGATTATTTCATTTTTGCGCGTCAACACACTCACTCCAAAATGCAATAAAAACAGGGCATGCCACGAGTCTATCATTTAAAATGTAATCAGGTCTCGGCAATAATTTGTAATGATTTTTTTTTCTTTTTTCCTCTGAAAATCGCTTTTTAATGACCAGACAATTTATTGCGGGGGCATCTCTAGATGCAGCTTCCTCTGGGAAAAAAAAATTCAAATAAATAAATAAATAAATAAATAACTAAATCACCCACAGTTGACTAAGCAATAATTAGCACAGTGTTTGCTTGGGAAGTTTGAAAGTAGCTTAAGTGCTTAGAGCGTTTCTGCGAGCAACACGGCTGAGCGGCTTCTGCCGAAATTGAACATCGAGCTCTAATTCACCTGGAAGGTTTTAGGACGTTCGCTATAGGGTTTTTATAAGTGCGTACGCGACCTCAGCATACTGATTCAAACGGACCTGCCATTCCTAAAAGATTTGAATAAATATTATTGGAAGAATACGCAAAGAAATGCATGGGTTAGATCCGTCGGATATAAATGCCGACCCTTTTATTATTCTCCCAGTGCCTGTTCTGGAATTTTTCCCCGCAGCGACGTTCCGCTTTGGCGCTCGACTTTTATTGATGACCTTCAGATTTCCGACCACCACTGTAGCAAAAGATGGTAGGTGAGGTATGGATGAGATTCGAGGAGCGTGGAGAAAATGCATTCATCCAGCAGATTTATCCTTTCATATTCAGAGTCAGCGGCTGAGAGTCAGCAGGTCTGAGATCAAGGTTTTACTGGGGGGTGGGGGAGGGGGGGGGGCAATGTGTCGTTCGCCATTTTAAACAATGTCATAAAAAAGTAACTTATCCATGTTAATACAAGGAATATCCCGGTGCTGTTCTGTGTAGCTTGATGGACAAATCATTATGCACTGAGGGCTCGGACTAGCTTACACTCAAAGAAGCAGCCGCATGCAGTGTGTTGGGTTAGAACTCGAATACGATGACTGCACAGTATATTAAAATAAAAAAAAATAAAATCTATCTATCTATTTCTATCTATCTATCTATCTATCTATCTATCTATCTGTCTGTCTGTCTGCTATCTATCTGTCTGTCTGTCTGTCTGTCTGTCTCTCTCTCTGTCCGAACGTCCATCCATCCGTCCATCTATCGGGTATAAATACAATGACCGGACAGTATATTAAAATAAAAAATGGTATGTCTGTCTGTCTGTCTGTCTGTCTGTCTGTCTCTCCCTTTAATAATAATAATTGATTATTTAATATTTGTTTTACTTTGTAAATTATTCTTGTTCATATCAATGTTATTTTGTTTAGCGCTTGTTTTAATTGTAAAATATGGTGATAAAAAAAAAATGGTGATATGTTTGTTTTTTCAATGAAAATATCAAAGTTTTATTTAAAATGATGCAAATGTATTCCAAGGAAAAATAATGAATCAGCAGAGAGATTCATTCATTCGTTCATCTTCTACCATCTATAGAAGATGACAGGGAGCCTGTGCCTATCTCAGGCATCTATGGGCATTAAGGCAGGATACACCCTGGATGGAATGCCAACTCATCGCAGGGCACACACACACACACACACACACACACTTACATTCACACACACATTCATACACTAGGGACAATTTTCCAAGGTGCCAATCAACCTACCATGCATGTTATTGGACCGGGGAGGAAACCTGGAGAACCCGGAGAAAAAACCCCTGAGGCACGGGGAGAACATGCAAACTCCACACACACACACATGGCCGAGACGGGAATTGAACCCGGACCCTGGCGGTGTGAGGCGAACGTGCTAACCACTAAGCCAGCGTGTCCCCTACTGTGATATATTATGCCTATAGTGTTCCGATTATCATTATAAAAAAAATGAGCTCTAAACACATTAATAGAATGATAGTAACTAGTCAAACACTGTTAATCGTTTGTAAATCCTACCGAGCGCGACGTTCAAAATGCTTATATATGATAGTGCTTGTGTGCTTGCTCAGTCTCCCCAAGTTCCAGGAAAGTCTACTTGAATACAGTAACAAAATACATTCACTTAATTACTGTCCACCAATGCATTTAATACTGCGCCCTCCCTCTTTCTCTACAGCCTGGCTCCAGACTTCCGGAAAGATTTACAACACCTGTGATTATTCGATACTCCTCAAATAACTCAGCAATGCTGTGACAATTAAGGACATTATTCTTTTTTTTTCTCCCCCTCCTGCAGAAAACAATTACATAGTCGCTCATGCTGAAATGTAAAACACAAGTCATTATATCCAATCACTCGGTGACAGGACGTCAATGCGCGTTTGAGTGAGGATCGCGCTCGTGTCGGTTCATTAATCGACTGATATAGATCAAGCAAATGGCAGAAATTCATCAGTACCTTCAGAAATGTTGTCCTATAAAAGTGAGCATTTATAATAAGGGACATGTAAAATGTATTATAATATATAGCAGGTATTAGATCAATGATTGATTCAGTACCGTGTCATAACCAGAAAGACAGTATACACACACATATATGTATATATAGTATATTTGGAGGTGGTAGCCCATTGGTTAAGGTGTTGGACTCTGGACCGGAAGATCATGGGTTCAAACCCCACCACCACCAAGCTGCCACTAGTGGGCCCTTGAGCAAGGCCCTTTAACCCTCAATTGCTCAGTTGTAAGTCGCTCTGGATAAGGGCGTCTGCCAAATGCTGCAAATGTAAATGTAAATGTATATAGTAGCTAGTTACATATAACGGCATTATGTAATTTAATTACAGAATAAATTATAGAAGAAATAAATGTAAACTAAGTTGTGACATTTACTGAGAAAAAATGCGTTGTTAAATTACAGTTCAACTTTTAAAACCATAGCAACATAGAGATATACATTGATAAAAAGTGATGGCGTTATCGCAAACCTTAATGAGCTAATTGGATCATATCTGCATGTCACTTATCGGATGAATATAGCAATTTGGTTAAATCACACAGATATATATATATATATATATATATATATATATATATATATATATATATATATATATATATATATATATATATATGGGCACTGTGTGGTTTAGTGGTTAGCACATATTCGCCTCACACCTCCATGGTTGGGGATTCGATTCCCGCCTCTACCATGTGTGTGTGGAGTTTGCATGTTCTCCCCGTGCCTCAGGGGGTTTTTCTCCGGGTTCTGGGGTTTCCCCCGGTCCATAAACATGTACGGTAGATTATATATTGTAACGGTCGGGGAGCGCTGCACAGAGACACGGGGATCCGGGATATAAAACAAAGGATTTATTTAAAGAATCAACAGAAGTGACGCCGCACAAAAGGAGTGGCCAGACAGGCTAGGGAGCCTTGCGCGCTGCGCGCCGTGATCACTGGAGTACCGGAGAGCAGGAGCGGGTGCGGACTTGGAAGTCCGGGAATCGGGAACAAACTGGAATCGGGAACAGACAAAAGGTTAAACATACATCTAATGAGCGTCCGTGTCCGCGACACTACGTAATAGTTACGAGCCCGGACCCGAATGTCGGGAAGGACCGGGCTTATATCGGGAGATGGAGAGGGAGCTAGGATCAGGAACACCCGAGGCTCATTTGTGCGTGTGTGTGGGGAAAAGAGCAGGGAGGAGCGAGGAG
>JACRUU010000006.1:12018246-12075746 GCA_030449085.1 Kryptopterus vitreolus | reverse complement strand
TTTATCCTCTGTACTTGACGCTGAGACACATTGAAGGTGTCTGCCACATCAGCAGTGGATCTGGTCTTCAGCCTCTTGATAATCAACACTTTAGTCTCAGGGTGAATCTTAGGCATGTTTGCAGAGGTCTAGTTGCAGTTGAGGTGAAGGTCTAGTGTACTGGGGTTCTTTTTATACACACCTGAGACCTAATTGATCCATTATTAGTCACTGGTGAAGCTCATATGACAAGGCGACAACACTTATGTCTTTGCAAAAATGGACTCAATGGGTTTTACCAAGCTGTGAATATTAGAATACTTTTTGACAGTTTCGTTTTGCACTGAAACATTATTACAAAAGCTGTTGGGATTAAAATGAGCCATTTCTTGTAAAAAAAATCTTGATTAGAAAATATATTTCAGCGGCACTTCAGGTCAATTTGTACACAAGCGACAAGACTTTTGTCAGGGACTGGCAAAATAAATATATATATATATATATATGTAAAACAAAGAAAATGACGGAAACGGGGGAACTCAAACAAAGCTGTGAACTTATTTGGAAAGACTTAGCAATATGTGTATGGGCAAACACCAGCCCCAAAATGATCCGGTAGGTGTAAGTCAAGTGGATGTTTGCGTTCATGGTCAATGTTTACTCGTGATGGCATGACTCAGTTCATCATGGTTTTTTTTTTTAATTCATGGGTAATTCCGAGTCTTAGCGATTCCCAGTGTGAATTCCAAGCACTGAACCAACTGCAGAATGCTTAGTCATGTTGTTTGTGACACCTTATTTGCGAACTATTACTATAATTAGTTTATTGTGACCCGCCGGTCCACCTTGTCAAATGATGTTTAGATTACCATATAAGGTCCTGGCAGATTGGACTTGCAGAAGGTCCTGGCAGACTTCTGGGTGAAAAAAAATACATTTTCTAAAGTAACTGTAATTTAATTACATCTAATTACGTTTTTTTGCTGTAGCTGTAACGGATTACTATTACTATTATTTAAATTACGTAACGCCATTACATGTCACTAGTTACTGTTACTGTGTGTGTGTGTGGTGTGTGTGTGTGTGTGTGTGTGTGTTTGTGTAAATTTACATAGATAGATAGATAGAATGAATGAATCTCTCTGCTGATTCATTATTTTTCCTTGGAATACATTTGCATCATTTTCCATAAAACTTTGATATTTTCATTGAAAAAACAAACGTATCACCATTTTTTTTTATCACCATATTTTACAATTAAAACAAGCGCTAAACAAAATAACATTGATATGAACAAGAATAATTTACAAAGTAAAACAAATATTAAATAATCAATCCTTATTATTAAAGGGAGAGACAGACAGACAGACAGACAGACATACCATTTTTTATTTTAATATACTGTCCGGTCATTGTATTTATACCCGATAGATGGACGGATGGATGGACGTTCGGACAGAGAGAGAGAGACAGAGACAGAGAGAGAGAGAGAGAGATAGATAGATAGATAGATAGAGAGACAGACAGAGAGACAGACAGACAGATAGACAGATAGATAGATAGATAGATAGATAGATAGATAGATGTTACTGAAATTAAAGCCAGGATTAATAACTTATTGTAACATAAAGTAAATATTTCTTCTCCAGATAGCTTGTTTGTAAACTATGAAAGATTTTCGATCATAAATTGGTGGTAATTATTCCCCAGTTTAAACATTCTAGTCTGCTACACTATATCTGCACAGAGTTTGTGTTTTCATCCTCGGGACAAACTTTGTGTAAGAAAGGAAAGAAGGAAAGCCGTCACTGCTGCGTGCAAACAAAAGTAAGACCCAAGTTTTTCCTTCCACATCTCTTCTGAAACGAGGCAGCTCGCGTTTCTCTCTCCCGCAGTTCGTCTCTTGTACTTTTGAAAGGCAGACGGAATGATTTTTGTTCTATTCGATCAACGAGTTATAGATTTCCCCCCAAACAGCTCTACATCGACGTTTGCTCTATTGTGGTCCTGGATTTCATTTAAGACAAACAAACTGAAAAAGCAGTGGTAAAGAACAATGCCGTAAAAATAAAAATCTCATATACAAGAGCTGTATAATGATTCAATTCAAATCCACGAGGGTGATCGTCATTGATCTATACGTACATATCTAGGCGTACATAGGAAATGTCAAGACAGGAATAAAGACATTATTACAACCTTAAGGAGGGCGAAGAGCCGCCTGATAACGACACTATAGCGAAGGTTAATAGAAACCAGGACAAAAGATGCTGTCTTGAAATTCATTCATGCATAATAACCACTTTATCTTGTAAAGTCAATTACAGCACTAAGCAGAGGACATGAATAGCGTACATGACTCAATACACCACCGTCCATTGGAGGTCTTTGATGTGAGATATTTGATATTTTAGGGTTGTCAAAATGAAATTGCATTAAAAACTTTTTCAATTTACTTTTGAACTCACGGTTATTTCAGTGTGAGAATGTGATTAAAAACATAGCTTGATAAATATAAATGAGTCCAAATGAAAGCCTTTAACAAAACACATATTTGTCCACGACGTCCTTTCTTTACTCCGATATTTGAAAAATGTCTAAACTTTGCCGAATTTCTTTTTGATGACTAAATATTTGTTGTACTGATGCGCCAAAGTTCAAACCAAGCACCAAAATTTACATTTACATTTGCGGCATTTGGCAGACGCCCTTATCCAGAGCGACTTACAACTGAGCAATTGAGGATTAAGGGCCTTGCTCAAGGGCCCACTAGTGGTAGATTGGTGGTGGTGGGGTTGGAACATATTATCTTCTGGTCCAGATCAATGGTTTAGATGTTGGAATCCTGATCAGACAGTTGTGAGTTCAAATCCCGGTCCTATATTTGGCTATATGTGGTATAGTATTTCAATATAGTAATATAGTATAGTATAGTAAGCAACTGTTTTTCAATGAACTTGAATTTTCCACACTAATTTTCTTTTCTTCTCATCCCTCTCTCTCTATCTCTCTCTCTCTCTCTCTCTCTCTCTCTCTCTCGCTTCCGTATTTTCCCATCCTGTGCTGCACTTTACGCCGCAGGTAAGACAAACAATGTAATATTCTAAAAGTGCAGTGTGCATGTTTATTGTTCATTGTTTAAATGCTTACGGTGTTTTTGTTCTCAACAAAGCCAGATTATGATAAACACTCATCAGGACAATTTTAAAGTGGTTCTGTTCAATGATATAAGAGTATCGGCACACTACCGTATAAGTGACCATGAGCTGGCATTTTATTTGGGATTAGATTTAATCGGCAAAGATTAAGAAGTCCTTCGATTAAATCAAATTACATTTCTTTCCTTTATTTTCCTTCATCCGAAAAAAAACAAATGATACATGTTTGTTTTAATTAGGCAGGGATGTCAAAATGCACTCAAGTTGAAGTAATAAATCTGCATATAAATGTATAAAACAAGAAATGGGGTGGATACCTGGAATATGTGATGTTATTATTATTGTTTTTTGTTTGTTTGTTTTTTAGTTAATAGTATTTGGAAGTATTTGGTATTTGTCTGTGCTCGTTCTGTGCTTCTAATAGGCTACTGTGTGGTTGCAGGTCCATGATCACAACTGAAGTCTGATAGACTTGTCCTGGGCAGCCAGTGTGTTACCTTCTGTTTGTTTTGCAATTAGGGTCCCAAAATTTGCCCAGTATAACATTGTACGAAGAAGGCTTTTCAAAATAAACTATAAATTAGGCATATTTTAAATAATTTACATCTTCAGCAAAAAAAAAATCACAGTTGTTTCATCATTTGCTCAAACAAGATACACATACACCATACACAACTGCTTACAACGCTGTAGGCAGTATAGCGAAATATCCCGACATTCAAAGGGACTGAATTCATTCATTCGTTCATCTTCTCCCGCTATATCCGATCTTCCCTCGAGTCACGGGGAGCCTGTGCCTATCTCGGGCGTCTATGGGCATTAAGGCAGGATACACCCTGGATGGAATGCCAACCCATCACAGGACGCACTCACAGTCACACACACATTCATACACTAGGGACAATTTTCCAACCTACCGTGCATGTTTTTGGACCGGGGGGAAATCAGAGAACCCGGAGAAAACCCCCCTGAGGAATGGGGAGAGCATGGGAACTCCACACACACATGGCCGAGACGGGAATCGAACGCGGATTCTGGCGGTGTGAGGCGAACGTGCTAACCTGGAGAAAAGGAATGAATAATACCCGGAGAAAAAAAAACCCGGAGAAAAACCCCCTGAGGCACGGGGAGAACATGCAAACTCCACACACACATGGCCGAGACAGGAATCGAATCCGGACCCTGGCAGTGTGGGGCGAACGTGCTAAACACTAAGCCACCGTGCCCCCTTAAAAGGAATGAATAATAGAATAAATTGAATTATAAATAAAATAATTGTAAATATCATTTTAAAAATTTGAAAGAGGTTATGAGAGGTTTAGATTGAGGTTTCTTGCCATAGTAAACTGACAAAGTAACTGGAAGCCATTTGGACCCCCAGTAAAGAAAACCCTGGCAGCTACAAAACCCTTTTGACATTTAAAATGAAATTACACTGCACATAGCGTGTTTTTTTTTGCCTCTGCGCTAAGTATAATCTAGACTCTAATTTGTATTTGCATTTATGAAATCAATCATAACTGGTCCTTATTAAAACATTTGAACACTTTTCATTTACGGGATTGTCGTGCTCTAATTTAGAAATATGTTTTAAAAATGAACAAACTTAAATAAATTCAATTACACATTCGTTATTTTGATGTCATCAAAAAGAAGTATCCTCTTATGTTCAATGATCTTTAAGACCATTTTGGCATGTTTATTATCCATAGGAAGGGGCATGGTGGTTTAGTGGTTAGCACGTTCGCCTCACACCGCCAGGGTCCGGGTTCGATTCCCGTCTCGGCCATGTGTATATGGAGTTTGCATGTTCTCCCTGTGCCTCAGGGGGTTTTTCTCCGGGTTCTCCGGTTTCCCCCGGTCCAAACACATGCACGCTAGGTGGTTGAAAAAATTGTCCCTAATGTAGTGTGTGAATGTGTGTGTGTGTGTGTGTGTGTGTGTGTGTGTGTGTGTGTGTGAGTGTGTCCTGCGATGGGTTGGCATTCCATCCAGGGTGTATCCTGCCTTAATGCCCATAGACGCCTGAGATAGGCACAGGCTCCCCGTGACCCGAGGGAAGATCGGATAAAGCGGTGGTAGAAGATGAATGAATGAATGAATGAATGAATTATCCATAGGTGTCAAAAAAATCACAAAAAAAAACATTGTTTATGTCGCATTGCTATTAACTCCATTACATGGCTTTTCATATTTTTCATATATATATTTATAAATATATAATTATATCATTTCTATCATATATTTATTATTACATTTTCCTTTATATGAACATGATAAAACCTCTAGTGTTCAGGGCAGCATAACACAAGGGTTAAGAGAAAAAACTGCATTTTAAACACACTCTCACACACACACACACACACACACACACACACACACGCACAGCACACGCACGCACACACACACACACACCAAAAGCACTGGTCTGTTGAGCCTAAACCAGGCTGCCACATGTCACAACTCACCACATTGTAGGGAGCAAGAGAGCGAGAGAGAGAGAAAGACAGAGATGGACAGGGTGGGTAACAGAAAAAGAGAGAGAAAAAAGGAGAAATGCTTCTCTGTTGTCTTACACTGTGGAAATCTATTTCCATTACTTTTTTATTTTGGTACATACTTTATATTTTTTTTTCTCTTGGTATCGCTTTCTCGTCCTCTTTTGCTAATGGGGAATTTGAGATTTCAATGAAAGTTTAATAATGTTAAATGCGCCGAATTCAATCTCTCTCCTTCTTGTTTTTACTTGTTTAAACAAGTTCTTGTTTGTCATTATGACTGGGGTGGGGGCGGGGGGGGGCGGATGGAGGTAACACAATACCTTTTTTTTTGCTATACTTGTATCTGCTGATGCTCCGAATATCAGTGTTTGAATCCACATTTAGATTTGTCCTGTGAATTGTTCTCCTCTGTGAAGGCAAGGAGAGGAGAAAAGAAGGAAGGAAGCGCGTGGCCTATTTCTTAGTTCCACATGTTCAGTATTGGATGCAGACCTAGCCCGTGATTAAAACCAATGAAAGAGAAACGAACTGAATCTTTTTTTTCTTCCTCTTACGGGTTCTCCCGTTAATGATCGCCAGAGGTGTCGAGTAACGAAGTGCAAATATTTCTTTACCTTACTTAAGTGGAAATTTTGGTTTTGGACTTATTCCTTCTACTGCTTGAAAATGATCTGTACTCGCTTACCTTTTTAAAAATAGCCTCGTTTAAAAAAAACGTATCCAGTGCCATCCGGATAGAGTGAATGTGAATGTGGGTGGATGAGATATAAACATGTACCATTCCGACACCCTATTGGTTTGTATTCGATCCATCGCGCCTGCACACAACAACCAATCACGTCACTCTCCGGCAAGCACATAACCAGTGTTGGGGTCGTTACTCAAAAACGTCTTAAAAGTGTTTATTTCTCCACTATTAATTAAAAATAAATTAGCGATCGTGATAATGCCATTTTTTCCTCACGTTACTTTTATACTTTGTTTTGAAACCAGTACTTTTCCACTTTTACTTGTGTAAAAAGCTCAAGTTGATACTTCCACTTCTATAGAAGTCTTTTTAAACCCTCATATATGGACTTCTACCTTTCACCCCAGTGATGGTCGCCACAGCAGATCCTTCTCCATACCACCCTGCCTCATTCCCACACGCAGGTCTTCCTTCACCACATCCATAATCCTCCTCCTTGACCTTCCACTTTTCCTCCTGCCTGGCACCTCCACAACCTCTTCTCCCAGAAACTCCGCCACTCCACTGCCCTCTCTCTCATTCACACACTCTTTGTCGCCCTCCTACTGACATTCAGTCCCCTTCCCTCCACCGCGCACCTCCACCTCTCCAGACTCTTCTCAACCGGCTCCCTACTCTCACCACAAATCACAACATCATCCGCAAACAGCGCAGTCCGCCGAGACTCCTGTCTGAGCCCTCGTCCGTCAACCTGTCCATCACCACGGCAATCAGGAAAGGGCTCGGAGCCGATCCTTGATACGCTGCATCCCACCTCCACCAGGGGTGAACTGAATAACAATACTAATCTTCTTACAATGGTACTTGTCAAGGAGAAGCACTTTAACAGTCAGTTCTTGAAGTTAATGTTCTGGAAGCAGGAAAAATAAATAAATATTGCCAGACCTGAGCAACCTTGACAAGGGCCAAATTGTGACTGAAACAGAGCCTCTCTCCCGCGGCTGCACGAAAAAGGACAGCGGGTGAATGGGGGACAACAGGCTCAAGGGTAGTGAAGGTTAGTACATCTGTTCTTATCCAGAGCTACTATAGTACAAAATAAAATAAATCAATAAACTTTAGTATGGGGGCACGGTGGCTTAGTGGTTAGCACGTTCGCCTCACACCGCCAGGGTCCGGGTTCGATTCCCGTCTCGGCCATGTGTGTGTGGAGTTTGCATGTTCTCCCCGTGCCTCAGGGTTTTTTTCTCCGGGTTCTCCGGTTTCCTCCCGGTCCAAAAACATGCACAGTAGGTTGATTGGCACATATTAATGTGTGTGAGAATTGTGTGTGTGTGTGTGTGCCCTGTGATGGGTTGGCATTCCATCCAGGGTGTATTCCTGCCTTAATGACCATCAATGCCTGAGATAGGCACAGGCTCCCCGTGACCCGAGGGAAGATCGGATATAGCGGTAGAAGATGAACGAATGAATGAACTTTAGTATACATACTGATCAGAAACGACGCCTATGATTAGCATGTGGGGATCAAAACTTGACCATGGAACAATAGGAAAAATGTGGCATGAAAAAAAACTCACAAATGCTTGTTTGTTACTAACCTGTCGAAGAGATGGCAGTAAGATGCACTATAGAAAGGCGAGCTGGTGGGGGCATTGTAATGCTCTGGGTAACGGTAGTAAAACCAGGGCATTCACGTTGACATAAATTGGATATGTAAGACTAAAGTAAACTAAGTAATACCCCCTTTATACTGTAGCAACTAATGTCAGTGGCTTCTGTAAGGTGGTTTTAATATTATGGCTGATTAATTATATAGATAAACTGTCAACTTATGTGAAAATGAATAGATGAGACAGTTCCAGTGTTTACAATCCAATTCCAGTGGTTTAGAATATTTCTTACAGCTATAGAAAAATGTGTATTTAAAAACAAGATTGTAATATAACAACAATCAAATATCTCTAAAGTTTGTTTATGCGCAGTTAACGACTGGACAACGACCAGGGCCATCTGGAGAGTTTCCTAAAGCGTAGCATGGCATCGTCCAAATAAATAAACAAACAAACAAACAAATAAATAAATAAATACAATGAAGCTTGAAGACATTTTTAGTGCGCTGATGAGGTTTTAACACATTTGGAAAACCCGCTCGGGTCATAACCGTATGAATAGCACACACTGCGACGGGTGTTTCTTCATTAGTGTTAATGAGCTGGGCGAAAAAAAGGGTTAGTTTTCATGCACATTGTACAATATAATAATAATAAAAATAGTATTTCTTTACAAATCAGTTCAACAATTATATACTGAGCTTCAAACTAAGAGACGGAGGCAAATAAAGGTAGCGTAAATGCAGTTCCGAATGATATCTTTCTCTTTTTTGTACAACCATAAACGGTGATGTAGCGGATGTGAACTTGGTGTTCTATGGTGTAGCTGTACAAAAATAATCCAGGTGGTCTTGCATGAGGTTAATATTTTAAATTATGTCTACAGACAGCAGCCTGGTTGTCTAGCTAGCTAATGAGCCAGTGTACTATAAGTATAAAACAAAACAGACTTTTCACAGTTAGCGTTAACAAAACTCCTTACATTGCCCTCCCAATGCACACACACATGGTAAAGATAATGTGAAGTATTACAGTATGAGCTACAGTATGGGAACATGTTAATACGAAGGCTGAAAAGCGTTCAGGTGTATAGAAAAACCGTCAAGCAATTTGCATAATTATGCAATTACAAAGCGCTCATGTGATTTATATAACATAGAACTGGATATAAGGAGAGTTGGGCTATAAAAGTGGCAGTGCAATTTACATAATATTGGAAGTCCAGCATGTCAGCTTCTCTCCAGTGTGTCATAAATATATTTTTTTTCTTTTTCCATTTTTTTTTACCTCTTGGTAATATCTGTAACTGTTTTTCTTCTTTTTCTTTTTTCGTTCAGCAGTGTTTTTTCGCACCGATAGTTTTAAATCGGAATACTGAAAGATGCCGTGTCAAAACAGAACAAAAGATGGAAAGGGTTTGGCTTGAGAAGGCAGAGAAGCCGGTTCAACTGAGGTGAACGGAAAGTAGCCTCACAGTTCTGACTCTATAAGAAAGAAAGAAAGAAAGAAAGAAGGAAAGAAAGAAAGAAAGAAGGAAAGAAAATTGTCCCTAGTGTATGAATGTGTGTGTGTGTACGATGGGTTGGCATTCCATCCAGGGTGTATCCTGCCTTGACGCCCAAGATGCCTGAGACACATGCAATCACAGGGTCCTTGTGACCCGAGGGAGGATCGGATAAAGCGGTTGAAGATGAATGAATGAACGAATGAAGAAGAAGGTAGACGGAAAGAGAGTGTTTGAAGAAAAGAAAGAGAGGAATAAAAGAGAGGAAGACGGAGTGTGTATGTACTGGGATGAGTGGAATGAGAGTATGTAGTACTGATAGAGCGATAGACGAAGTGAATGCGTTTACATTAATAGAGCGAGAGAGAGAGAGAGAGAGAAACGAGACAGGATTCAGGCTTTGAGTTAAGAAGTGTTGCACTGGTAAATAACAACAACAACAAAATATTTTAGGAGACTAAACAAACGTGTGGGTCGCTACTTTTATACAGTGCTGATGCAAGACCATGTATATAAAAACGATGGCATACGGTACACATGTATATCAAGCTGAAAGACGATTGGGTATGAATAAATGTACTGTTACACCCCTAGTGTGTGTAGAGATGTTTGCGTGTGTGTGTGTGTGTGTGTGTGTGTGTAAAATCTCACCTAAAAAAAACCTGTGTGATCAATCACTCGCTTGAAATCTCACAGTAAGAAAGTGGACGAGATCGCAGTAGTTATATTTGCAGACTGCATTTGCCAACCATACGAGGTCTTGACACCGTGTAACTTTAATGTTAAAATACCCTGTGCGATTTATTTATTTATTTGTTTGTTTGTTTATTTTCTTTCCCGATAGCCGGCTAGCTAGAAGCTAAGCGCCCGTGTGTTAAAATATTCAGCAGATAAGTGCAGGATGAAAACGCAGGAAAAAGTAGAACGTCAGGAGATGTTCCCCCCCTTTTTTTTCACTCATTTCTCTTAGCCGAACAACCGATCGGAGAGCGCTTTCCGTCTCACGGGGGGGTCCTGATCGACTCTGCATCAGAAGCCCTAAACAAATACAGAGTCTCGGTCTGAGATGAATGGAAGGGAAATCTACGCCGGACGTCATTTAATCAACAATTAGAGAATTGGAAGGCATTATGTAATAGCGCTCTATAAAGAAATACATCCCGTGGCTGGAAAAAGTGTCAATTCAGCATTTCCAATGAGCGCATTGTCAGAATGCAGCGCCTCTTCCAGTGGTGTGTGCCATCTATTCGAAACGCCTCAGGCATGCTGCGAGAGGAAATAAACCCTGGGAAAACAACGGAATGCAACCGATTTCAAACGAAACACATAAGAAGACACTTTCCCGCTCTTTCGTTCGTTACTAAACATGCCCCCCCCCCCCGATTTGCATAAAGCAATCGTGAAGTTAATTGTAGTTTGCTCTCGCAGCACGCTGTTTAACACCTGGTTTATGTAATGCACTTTCTAAAGGCAGTCTACTTGGACAGCAGTTTATTGTAAAAATCTTTCTAACTTCATTTCACTTACTTGCTTTTGGAATGTTTGCATCGTGTTTTATGTTATGATGCGTATGTGTATGTCACGGGTCATCCACCTTTTTGAAACATACAAAGGGCTCCCGGTTTGACATCTTAAATGTGCCTTTAGTGATATATAATTATTCATTATTATGATTAATTTTATATTATTATTAATTTATGATTAATGACACTTTTGTATCGATGTGAAGACACTGAGTATAGGGGGAACTGTTGCTTAGCGGTTAGCACGGTTGCTTAGTGGTTAGAATGTTCACTATATATATAATATATATATATATATATATATATATATATATATATATATATATATATATATATATATACATACACACATGTCCATTTACAGCATTTGGCAGACGCCCTTATCCAGAGTGACTTACAAGTGAGCAATTGAGGGTTAAGGGTCTTGCTCAAGGGCCCACTAGCGTCAGCTTGGTTGGTGGTGGGTTTTGATGGAGTCCGTAACCTTAACCACTGGGCTACCACCTCCCTATATATATATATATAGTATAATTAATATATATATATATATATATATATATATATATATATATATATATATATATATATATATATATATATATATATATATATAGGCTTTGGTCTCAGGTTCAAATCCCACAGCCACTAATGGGCCCTTGAGCAAGGCCCTTAATCCTCAATTGCTCAGTTGTAAGTCGCTCTGCATAAGGGCGTCTGCCAAATGCTGTGAATGTAGAATGTAAAATGAAGAAAAATGATACATGTACAGACACAAGGTTGGGAGCGACCTAAATATTGCCTGCTGGAGAAAATAATATATTTATGCATGAACGGGCGCGCAAGCGAGTGGGCGGGACCGGGACAAAACGTAAACATTGCGGGCGGGAGCGGGACAAAATAACATATTTTATTGTGGGAGACAGAAGAGATGGAAAAATCCCTCCCGCGCGGTTCTCTCACCTCTCACCTTCAAGGTCGGGGGTTCGATTCCCGCTTCTGCTATATATATATGTGTGTGTGTGTGTGTGTGTGTGTGGGTGTGTGTGTGTGTGTGTGTGTGTGTGTGTGTGTGTGTGTGGTGTGTGGAGCTTGCATATTCTCCCCGTGCCTCGGGAGGGTTTTCTCTCAGGGGTTCTCCGGTTTTCCTCCGGCCCAAAAATATGCACGTTAGGTTGATTGGCACCTTGGAAAAACTGTCCCGAGTGTGTGAATGTTTGTGTGTGTGTGTGTGTGTGTGCGTCCTGCGAGGGGCTCTGGTTCCTTCACGACCAGAGAGAGAAGGCGGATAAAGTGGGAGAAAATGGATGGATGGATGGATGGATGGATGGATGGACGACACTGAGCATGTTAACTATCAACAATGACTTATCAACAAAGTATCTGATGTGCGAGTTTGTGCCTGTGGTCACCATGTCGATGACCCGTGGTCTATGTAGTAAAACTATATGGTATTAGGACCCCTGGACTTTCCCGCCACATGTGGCTCTTCTTCATACTGTTACTGCAAAGTTGGGTGCGTAGGATGTCTTTGAACTGGATTTTGGAAGCCTGTTCCAGCATTTCAATGCCCCTGTGAACAAAATTGTTCTCCATGCATTTATTCTTTCCATCGATTGGAGAGAAAGATCATAAGTAGTCTACTATAGAGCTCTGAACTGAGATGAATTAGAACATTATTTAGGTTGTGGTTTAGGTGTAGGCATGGTATTCATCAGATTGACATACCCGTAATATAAAAGGGCATATATATCAGCATGTAGTCAATTTATTACAGTGGAACCAAATGTGTGATACGAATATAATAATACGACATAAAAACAAATCAGCGTTAATCCATTAGATGCAGGGAGCACCCTTGGAGCAAAACGGAAGCTAAACGCCGAAATGTCCGCAAACATTTTTACCTGTGCAGCGTGTATATAAAGCGACAGAGCAACGGAATGAACAGATTGGAGTATAGGATGTGTGTGGAATGGATAGGATGACAGATGGATTTAGTGTTGTAGAAGGCGAGGTGACTCAGAGAGGAAGTAATGAGAGGCAGGCGACACGTTTCACTAAAAGAATCGACTTTGTTTTTGCCAAAGTCACGTTTTTCACATTTATTTCACTTTTGAGGCTTTTAACGCACACACACACACACACACACCCCTCTATGTGTCAGTCCCTCTCTCTTTCTCTCTCTCTCTCTCTCTCTCTCTCTCTCTCTCTATCTCTCTCTATACCTCTGTCTATGCTAGTACACTTTAGGGACTTTATTTACTAGTAGTTTATTTAGTGCACTTTAGCCTGTATGTATTATTAAGGTTGTGGTTTAGATGTAGTATTGATCAGATCCTCTGGAATACATAGACGAGTATATTAGCATGTAGTTCATCGTGGCACCAACTGTGACATAGGAATAATATGACATAATAATCAAAACAACTCTCATTAATAATATGACATAAAAACAAATCAATCTATGTGTTAATCTATGGATGCAGACACGTCTCTCATTTCCGACTTGTCAGATACCAACAATGGAACAAAATGCAGGGTTTTATTTATTTATTTATTGTAAATAAAAGGCGAATAAAAAAAAATTGGTGAAATAAGAGTGCACAAAAGAAAAACAGGATAACAAAGGGATCAAGTAGGCATGTGGCTGGGTCATGTGACTGATTAAGCCATATTGCAGTTGAGGTTTGTCATCACTGAAGCGCAACAAAACAAAAATTTTCCCGTCTCGGCCATGTGTGTGTGTGGAGTTTGCATGTTCTCCCCGTGCCTCAGAGGGTTTTTCTCCGGGTTCTCCGGTTTCCTCCCGGACCAAAAACATGCACGGTAGGTTGATTGGCACCTTGGAAAGTGTGAGTGTGCGTGTGTGTGTGTGTGCTCTGTGATGGGTTAGCATTCGATCCAGGGTGTATCCTGCCTTAATGCCCATAGACGCCTGAGATAGTCACAGTCTCCCTGTGACCCGAGTGAAGATCGGATAAAGCGTTAGAAGATGAACGAATGAATGAATGAATGAATGAATGTACTTTCTCGCCCGAATGATCATTTGCATATCCTTAAACAACCTGTAGAGTCTATTTATAATAAAGTGCCATCCTGCCATTTTACTCTCGCGCCATTTACATTGCTCACCTCACTCCATCCCGCATGGCCTCCCGGAACGATTTCAGTCTTAATGCGGCATAAAACTGCGGATTTTCCTTTTCTCTTCTCGTTCGTCTAGGACTGATTTTTTTTTCTCTCTTTTTTTCTTTTTCAATGATGTAGGTCTGCGAGTAAGTAATGAAAGTGCCAACGCTACAAAGTTTGAGAGATAATCATTATTGAAAATGGAGTATCTCAGTATAGAAGCCTTGTGATGACTTGGTTTAATGGGCCTTCCATCAAAGACTGTGTGTGCGCGATAGACCTAATGGGTCCTCCATCAAATGTGTATATGTGTTTGTGTGTGTGTGTGTGTGTGCGCACGTGTTTACCTCTCTCAGTTGAGCAGATCAAGTCTTCGCTATAACGATCTCTTCAAAAGCCCAATTCCTACAAGTAAAAGAAACATTTTTTACCACGTTATGTTTACGGCAAATAATTGTGCCCATGAGGTTTCAAGAAAGCAGAGTCGACCCCCGGAAGCTTAATTGTAACGTCAAAGTTTTTTTTTTTTTTCAATATTCTGTAAAATATAAATATGACAGCTTTTTTATTTATTTCATTTATTTATTTATTTATTTATTTTTTTATTTTTTTTTCTACACAATACAACAAACACATTCGGGCTAGAACAAACAAAGGCACGCGATGACAGCGAAATAATTTCGATCGCACTTCGCCGTTACTGAATTGCATTTTGTGTTTTACGCTTTCCATTTCAGTGGGCCTTTCGGAATGTACGAAATTGATATTGCCACCGTGAAATGCGCAAGACGCCGAGTAGAGCCTCAGGCAGCTAAAAAATTTAAGCCTCTGTCAGATGCGGCGCCTTTTAGAACAATGAAAGAGTGTCGTTGTGTTCGACTGTCAGTAGGAGTAACTTCTAATGTATACATATATACATAGATATAAATACACACACACACACTAGTTCTGTCAAAGTTAACACATTAACGCAAAATCACTTTAATGGCGCTATTAACATTAACTGCTCCTTCACTCTGCGTTGTGTTGGAATGAAACCCGGACGGCAAAAAACAACAAACGAATAAAAAAAGTGCATCCACTCACATTTCCCCCGAATTACGCCTACTAGCTGCGCATTCACAACACGTACGAGCCCCTCACTATATTAGCACATATTACCGTATGGAACCTTACGCAAGCGCATCGCATTCCCAAATCCGTATTACTGCAATAAATCGCATTTTTCTTTTGTGAATGTGAACGCGCTTCCATATAACCTAAAAGTATCACCAGTTTATATAGACAAGCTACCGGAACAGAATTCTTAAAGGAGCCACGTCCCATATTTTACAATTAAAACAACAAGCACTACAAAAGTAACATTATTATTTATTAATAAGAACTGTATGTTTGATGGTCAGGTATCTTTTCTTGTAAACTTATCCTAAACTTTTTATCTTTTCCTCCATACTCATTCAATTGCAATATACGGTTTCATAAGACACTATAGTAATAAATCCCCATCATTATTTTGTAATCCAACTACATGTTAAAGTTGGACACAGAAACACAAGGAGGCTGAAATTACCTTTGTGGAACCGATAACGAAGCTTTCAGGGTCGTTATTTTGCAACATTACCTCATCGTCCTTGAGTTAAACGCGAGGTAAACAATATGTTATGAATATTTTGGTTAATTTTAGATGATGCCTGGACGGATAAACAGGCCGGTTCGAAAGGGTAACGTCTTAAATTACAACGGAGACAAATCGGGTACCTCAAGTTTTGGGAATTCGTCTCGTGTTACAGTAAAAGGGATACAAGAGCATTTTCTGCTGTGGGTTGATTCACTGGTTCGGAATATTCAACGTCCAAAAGATTTGCACTGAATGTCAGGATCTCCCGTAATTCCGGTTTACGGGATGTACGCTTTCGGGTCGGCGGCCATCTTGCCGTATCACCGGTTCCTAAGGACATCGAAGGACATCTCACCGGGGTTTTCATGTCCCTGGGATTAATTCTTAACTTCCTGTTCCCTTGACCATGTCTCGGATCGTTGTTTCCGAATGACTTTTTTGGGCTTTATGTTTTTTGCTCTGTCTTTATTGCCCTGAAATCTTGGTTTTGGGACTTTTTATTTGGGTTTTTATCCCAGCCTTCTTTGCTCTCTGTTTTCTTCCCCTCAGACCCTGCACTATTTTTGCTTTATGCTTTTTTGCCCTTTTGCTCGGTCGAATGGACTATATATTTCGAAATCTGATTTCTCTTTGTTTGGCCTCATATCCAGACTCCAGAAACATGTGATGAGATGGCTGAAATCTGATTGGATAGAAACGCTAACGTCAACTCGCTGTAGCTTGAAGTTTACCGTAGGCAATTGCGGTTCTGCTGAGAGAACCACAAAGTCAGGAGTTCAAATACTTTTGTACGTATAGTATATATAGTTATATATATATATATATATATATATATATATATATATATATATATATATATATATATATATATATATATATATATACATGTTATAGTGTATATCTAGTGTAACTAGTTACATGTAACGGCGTTACGTAATTTAATTACAAAATAAATGTGACAGTAATTAATTACAGTTACTGAGACAAATATGTGTAACTAAACTATAGTTACTTGTGATAATGTTTAAGAATAGGGTTACTTTAATGTAAAATTATTAACGTTATTTACGTTATCCGTTATCCTTATCCGTTACAAGTGAGCAATTGAAGGTTAAGGGCCTTGCTCAATGGCCCACTAGTGACAGATGGTGATGGGATTTGAACCCTGATCTTTCAGTCCAGAGGCCAACACCATAACTACTGGGTTACCCCGGGCCTCAGGGTTTTTTTTTCTCCGGGTTCTTCGGTTTCCCCCCGGTCCAAAAACATGAACGGTCGGTTGATTGGCACCTTGGAAAATTGTCCCTAGTGTGTGAATGTGTGTGTGTGTGTGTGTGCCCTGCGATGGGTTGGCATTCCACCCAGGGTGTATCCTGCCTTAATTCCCATAGACGCCTGAGATAGGCACAGACTCCCCGTGACCCGAGGGAAGACCGGATAAAGCGGTAGAAGATGAATGAATGAATGAAAATATTAACTTCAAGTGCCACCTAGTGGACAAATAAAAGTAATCAAAAAGTAATCGAATGTGAAAAGTTACACTATTTTTAATACATTTTGAATCAGGTCATTTGAGATCTGTAATCTATTACATTTCAAAAGTAAACCTTCCCTACACTGCTTATTTTCCACTCGTATTGACTCAGGAACGAAACAAACATTGAAAAATATTCTTTGAATAATTGTTATGAATTCAGGTTCCCCCCATCCTTTCTTCGATTGCAAATGCAGTAGTGAGTATAGTTCACGACGAGGCCTGCGAGTGGATGCATTTTGTTTGATGAAACTGCTGTGCGAAACACACTCGCTCCTGATTCCCAACTAATTGTTTTTCATTGAAACGAGAAAACAAGAACAGGATTGTAATTAAACTGTCAGGGAGGCCCGGATCTCCCCAAATAATGGAATTTTCCTTCTTCACACATTCTTCTCTCAGTTATTAATGCTACATCTTCTAGCGATTGAAATGTATTTATTTATTTATTTATTTTTACGATTCTTTTTTTTAGGATTTCCTGACATGCCAGTAATAAACAGTTACAAAGAAGTATATTTTACTCATATCGTCCTTAAATACATTTTAATTGTCTTTGTTTTGTATAATAATATATAATATCTATATATAATATAATAATAATATCTGTCTGTCTGTCTGTCTATCTGTCTATCTACACACACACACCTGATCTATCTATCTATCTAACTATCTATCTACACACACACACCTATCTATCTATCTATCTATCTACACACACACATGATCTATCTATCTATCTATCTATCTATCTATCTATCTATCTATCTATCTATCTATCTATCTATCTATCTATCTATCTATCTATCTATCTATCTATCTATCTATCTATCTATCTATCTATCTATCTATCTCATCTATCTATCTATCTATCTATCTATCTATCTATCTATCTATCTATCTATCTATCTATCTATCTATCTGTCTACACATACACCTGATCTATCTATCTATCTATCTATCTATCTATCTATCTATCTATCTATCTATCTATCTATCTATCTATCTATCTATCTATCTATCTATCTATCTATCTATCTATCTATCTATCTATCTATCTATCTATCTATCTATCTATCTATCTATCTATCTATCTATCTATCTATCTATCTATCTATCTATCTATCTATCTATCTATCTATCTATCTCTATCTATCTATCTATCTATCTATCTGATCTATCTATCTATCTATCTATCTATCTATCTATCTATATATATCTATCTATCTATCTATCTATCTATCTATCTATCTATCTATCTATCTATCTATCTATCTATCTATCTATCTATCTATCTATCTATCTACACACACATCTGATCTATCTATCTATCTACACACACACACACACACACACACACACACACACACACACACACACACACACACACACACACACACACACACACACACATATATATATATTGTACTGAAAGACATTTATAAAGTTTTGTTTTTATTTAAAGTGCTTCACAAGTAATTGCTCTCTTTTTCTCCTCTCTCCTTCTCTTTCTCACTCAGCCTGTTTTTCTTTTTTTTTTTCTCAGTCTTGCTCGAGGCCTGAATTAATCTGCAATGTGTTTCAATGTATAACTCTCGCTTCATAGTGTATGAAGGACATTAGATGTTTATGAATAATTTGTTTGCAATTAACTATGCTGGGGGACGCCGTATCGACACGCCGGTGCCTGAACAGTCGAAAGGGCAATTATCTGTTAATATACGCAATAAATCCTCAGCTAAACAAAGCCTTGTTCACCTTTGTTTTGGAAACCAATTTGCTATCCGCGGCAGCAGGTGTAACTGACCGATAAATTGAAAAGATGTCTTTGACACGCACCCTTTATTTTATAAGATTTAACGCATCAATTATGCACAATTTATAATTGCTACTGTTTATGTTCGTTCATTTTTTTTTCTGATGCAGTTACTACAAATAGGTCAATGAAAGTGAAGAAAAAGATATTTGGTAGTATTTGTTAGAACTCTTTCTATCCTAAATCCTAAATGATTACCGTCATTGAATTGTCCATATGTTTAATTTGAACAGTAGATTCCAATTATGGGTATTGGTCTGATGATAGCACTATATGGATAAAAGTAACAAATATTATATAGAGATAAAAATAGTCAAATATGTATACAGAGTATATCCAAGTTAATTTCACATGTCCATGTGATTTAAATGTACAAATATGGAGACTTTGTGCAAAGGCATGTTTATTATTACTGAAAACAGACTCAACATCGAGCACGGAGACAAAATATTCTTGTCTGTTTTAAAATCACGGGACAAGTTTGGATGATTGTGGTGCTTGATTTGAGACTTAGTAAAACCAATGTTTAATAAAAATAAAACATAAACGACAAAAAAAAAATTCTGTGGAGTCCTTTTTTCTTCTTGAAAATGGGCGACGTGAACGAAAATGTATTGCATTGAAGCTATTAATTCCATCTCTTTTGAATGTATTTATATTTTTAATTAAAATGGTCAAACAGAAATGCACGTTAAACACGTTAATACGTTTACATTTACATGTTAATAAATTAAGATTAATCTTATAAATAAACTGACAGTTTACATTTACGCCATACGCCCTTATCCGGGGCAACTTACAAGTGAGCAATTGAGGGTTAAGGGCCTTGCTCAAGGGCCCAGTAGAGGTGATAGTGGGATTTGAACCTATGGACCAGATGCCAATTCCTTAACCACTCACCTATCACCTCTCATTCATTCATTCATTCATTGCGTTTATCCGACTTTCCCTCGGGTCACGGGGAGTCTGTGCCTATCTCAGGCGTCTATGGGCATTAAGGCAGGATTCACCCTGGATGGAATGCCAACCCATCGCAGGACACACACACAATCACACACACATTCACACACTAGGGAAAATTTTTCCAAGGTGCCAATCAACTGACCGTGCATGTTTTTGGACCGGAGGAAACCAGAGAACCTGGAGAAAAAAAATCCTGATCTACGGGGAGAACACGCAAACTCCACACACACGTGGCCGAGACGGGAATCGAACCCGGACCCTGGCGGTGTGAGGCGAACATGCTAACCACTAAGCCACCGTGCCCCATTACCTCTCTAGTTCAGAGCACCTAATTGTGTTAGTATTGGGGGCAAAATCATCCATTGGCAACTCCTGACTTGAATATGGGAAGTTCATCATTTGAAGATAAAAGGAAGAAAGTACACAATTTATACCAAAAGGACATTTATAGGATCGTAGAAATAAATGTGTGCAAGCCAGTTAACCTACTAGAGAGTGATTGCAGCTAATTGGGATCAATTTCCATACCAAAAATAATAAACAGAACATTTCCTTTTTTCTTTCTGAAAAGCAATATCTCCCTCCAACAGTACATAAATGTTGAAAATGTGTAGTAGTGTAGATACTGTAAAGCCACAATGCTGAAGACAATCATACGCACTCAGATAAAAGAGACACTTTACCGCTTTTTTCCGTCTAATCTGTGTTTCTCTGTCCTTCCTTCCTCCTTTACCCTTGAATTTCGCAGTAAACGGCGAGTGTCCAGTACGACTTATGGTGTTTTCGTGTTGATTTCACCCGTGCGTGAGCGTGGAGACCTTCAAGACATTGTTTTTGTCAGGTTCAGGATCCCTAACAGATGTTCTGGTTGCGTGCGTGTTAACTCTTTCCGATCGTCTGCTTCCTGAAGTAATTAGAACCAAAAGAGTGGAAAAGTGGATATTGAGTTTGTTACAATAACCAGTGCCTTTATACTCTCTTTCTTTCTCTCGCTCTCTCTCCCTTTCTCTCTCCTTTCCTTGTCCTCGTTCAGTGATGCTCATGAACATGATCAGTGCTTTGGAACCAATCTTTTAATTGAACAATCCCATGAAGTTGAATGCCAATATTAGGAGCCACTGAAAGTCCGAAAGAGAACGAATATTGATTCTGAACAGAATTAAGGAAGTAGTTCGGGAAGAATCTGATCGAACGATCAAATCATTTAATTAGGTTTGGATTTAATAATATATTAAACCTAAGAGGAGGAGGGATCAGAGTCATGTTATGACGAGGATATAGTATGCATTAGAAACAGTTGTCTATCTATCTATCTCAGTTATTTCTAGCACTATCATCATTGTGTATATATATATATATATATATATATATATATATATATATATATATATATATATATATATATATATATATATATAGATATATATATATATATATATATATATATCATACACATACACACACACACACATACACCTTGAAAATTTGGGAAAACCTTGAGCTGTTTCAGACTTCTGGTTTATTTTTTTTTGGTTATTTTTATTATTATTATTATTATTATTATTTTCTTAGATCACCAACTTTATAGAAACTGTCATATACATACACATACATACATATACATATATACATATATATAGATATATATATATACATATACATATACATATACATATATATATATATATATATATATATATAGTATATATATACATACATACACACACACACACACACACACACACACACACACACGTGTACAATATATCTCAATTGTTTGTTTAAAAAAACATGAAAGATTGATTGTACATGCAAAAGTAAGTGAGTAAGTGAAGCCTTTTATTTAGTATCTTGTGACGCCTCCTTTCACAGCCATTACTACTTCTGTAACCACTAACCAGTCACTCACATCTGTCTTTGGGGATTTTTGCACCCTCTTCCTTGCAGGCCAATCAAGAGAGTAAAACTTCTTCCTTTTCTTCAGGGATTTACTTATATCCTTTGGGGTTATTGTCATCTTGTTGCATCACCATTGTTCAGCATTTCAGCTCTCTTACTGATGGCAAGAGATTCTCTTCAAGATTGCATTGATAGATCTGAGAATTGAAGTTTCCTTGAATAATATGGAGTCGCCGTGGCCCGGAGACAGAGAGGCAGCCCCAAGACCTTTATATTTCCACCACTATGCTCCACTGTTGGGAGGAGGTTCATTAACCTTGATTTCCACCGCAGCTTTTCTCCAAACATGGAGGCTTCGATTATAACTAAATGAATATATTTTGGACTCATCCTGTAAGGTGCAATGGTTTCAAAGGTTCATATTTAAACAAATGCTTAAATAATCTTACAATAACTTATTATGAAAAATATTACATATAAAAGAAAGTGTAGCAAACAATGAACAAATGCTAGTCAAAAGTTAGTCCTTGGAAAATGGATTCATCTGAAAACACAGAAAACAATACTAAAAAAAAAAACAAAAACAATAATGGCATCAACAATGAAACAAGAATAATGACAGCAGGGAAAAAGAACTAAGGAAAGACTCAGGAGGGAAGAACTTTGGAAGACAGGAGGCTCAGAAACACTAAACCAAAAGGAGGCGTCTAAAGCTTGAAGACAGGGGACACAGAGAAAGAACATGAAACCTAGAAAACACAGGAAGCACAAAACTATTGAATGCAAAATATACTTAACACAACTTCTAAACAGAAAATGGGTAAACGGAAGGAAAAACTCAAAGAAAGAACTCAGGAGAGAGACAGGATAGACTAGACAAAGACTAGAGATAAAATAACCTGAAAGAGGATGGGGGAACTAGAGATTAGGGTGCAAGGAGAAAAAAAACAGCTAGACAGAAAGACTAGCGAAATAAACAAAGACACAACACGAGGCAGAGTAATAAAGGGGGAGAAACACTAGGCGACACAGGACTCTGGAAAACAATAGACTTGAATACACAGGCTGGGGAATCAAACACACTGACTTACATAAATACTCTGAACAATAAGAGGAACTGGAGAAAGACAAGAGAATGGGAGCTCAAAATGGCTAGAAAAAGGTTAGCAAAACACAAGAAACACACGGCAAGATGAACTGCAAAAGAAACAATGGTCCAACAAAACAAAAAGTGGAACTTAATTAACAAACCAAAGAAATGATGAGCAGGTGGAGCAAATTAGGGAATATGGCATTAGCGAGCAAGGGGCCAGTGGTGACATCTGGTGGCCAAAAAATACAAGTTCTGAAATGTCCGGGCTCTGACACGTCGCTCCATAGAATGGACTTCCAAAAGGCCTCTGATTCGTCCAAATGCAGCTTTGGCTTCTTTGTCTGATCGTAGATTTGTACGTTAATCCTAGACACTCCAGAGAGGTCTGGAACTTTCTAGAGGTGACGTGTGGGCAGTGTTGGGAAGGTTACTTTAGAAATGTAATGTAAATGTAACGTTCGCTTCACACCGCCAGGGTCCGGGTTCAATTCCGGTCTCGGCCATGTGTATGTGGAGTTTGCATGTTCTCCCCGTGCCTGATGGGGTTTTTCTCCGGGTTCTCTGGTTTCCCCCGGTCTAAAAACATGCACGGTAGGTTGATTGGCACCTTGGAAAATTGTCCCTAGTGTATGAATGTGTGTGTGTGTGTCCTGCAATGGGTTGGCATTCCATCCAGGGTGTATCCTGCCTTAATGCCCATAGATGCCTGAGATAGGCACAGACATCCCGTGACCCAAGAGAAGATCGGATATAGCGGTAGAAGATGAATAAATGAATGATGAATGAATTACATAACACCGTTACATGTAACAACACATGGGTTGGCCTTTACCTCATTTATTCCTTTTTTAGAGGAATGTTTTAGAGATGGTTTTAAAGCCGTCAACCACAGTCAACCACCTTCCTCTTAGCAATGTTTGACTCCTTGGCACTACAGTAGTGTGGTTGGTTTCCTCTCTCTTTTAAACAGTGTTTAACCACTTTCCTAACGATGTCTAATTTGCTTGGTCTGTTGAACTGATTAATTAAACCCCCAAATGTATTTCAATTGAATCTGTTACCTACTTGACTTTAGAAGTGTAGCTCAGGATTCGCTTACTTTTGCACAGTCAATCTTTCATTTTTTTTTCTTTGGCTACTCGCAAAAATTCCCTCTAAATAAATTTGATCAAAGTACATTCATTCATTCATCTTCTACCGCTTTATCCGATCTTCCCTCGGGTCACGGGGAGTCTGTGCCTATCTCAGGCGTCTATGAGCATTAAGGCAGGATACACCCTGGATGGAATGCCAACCCATCGCAGGACACACACACACACACATACATTCATACACTAGGGACAATTTTCCAAGGTGATAATCAACCTACTGTGCATGTTTTTGGACCAGGGAGAAACCGGAGAACCCGGAGAAAAACCCCCTGAGGCACGGGGAGAACATGCAAACTCCACACACACATGGCCGAGACGGGAATCGAACCCGGACCCTGGCGGTGTGAGGCGAACATGCTAACTACTAAGCCACCGTGCCCCTTCGATCAACATACATCTGACATTTTACCATTAAATGGCGGACTGCAAGTTTGTTCAATCTCCTCATTAGTGCATTGAGTGCACATAGACAGACAGACAGATAGATTGGAAGCATTCAGTGTTACTCTCTTCTTGCCTGTTCGAACTCTCTGATTATTACATCAAGTCCAAAATACTGTGCCGGCATAATAATCAGAAGATTAGATGATTAAGGAAACCTTCAACTGTTGAGCATTTTTTAAGTCCTTTCCCACACTTTGCCTCCAGAGGCCATGCTAATTCTCTAATTTTAATCAAAGTAAATCTGTCCCTTTTTATGACTCGCTTCACAGTAATACAAAGCTAAACAAAGCTGGCATGTGAATAAACTACGAACTAAGTCTACCTAATCTTTAGTGTCTTGTTTAGTTTTTTTGGTCCAAATTTACTTTGTACTATAACACTATAATATAATACAATGCATATTGAGAATATTTGGCAATTAGCTTTATGAATGAAGAATGAATTAATAGAAGAGCTTTTATTTGTCACGTATACATTACAGCACAGTGAAATTCTTTCTTCGCATATCCTAGGATGTTGTTTGGAAGCTGGGGTCAGAGCGCAGGGTCGGCCATGATACGGCAGCCCTGGAGCACAGAGGGTTAAGGGTCTTGCTGAAGGACCCAAGGGCGGCAGCTTGGAGATAGCGAAGCTCGAACCCCGGTCTTCTGATCAGCAGCCCAGAGCCTTAGAACCACTGAGATACCCCCACCTCTATAAAGATCAGCTGAGCAATTAAGGGTTAAATGGTGCAGGGAATTGAACTTGTGACGTTCTGAGACAGAGTCCAATGACTTAAACACTGATCTGACTCCACCCCAAGTACCACACGACCACACACTCTTCAATGATTACAAATGAATCCCAAACAATAAAAGGAATACGGAATTCAAATTTGAACATCTGCCTTACGCACCATCGAGTAACTACAGGAGCTGGAATCCAATATGGCGGCCAAGCAAATACCATATGTCAGCATGTAGATCTTTGTCCATTGTCCATTATAAGGTCTACGCCCCATGGCTTTATATTGGGCTCAAAGGATTTCCATTTGTAACATCTCTAACAACTTAAAAGAAGGTTAAATGGTGACGTTTTTGGATCGGCTACGTAATTGAAAAAAAAAGAAAAACGACATGTTAAGTTCAGCTGGTAGTTTTGCCTTCATTATTCTTCCTAACTTGCTCTTCGTCATGCGGTCCGTGGTTCCATTCAGTTTATATTGTAATCAAAGTAGTGGCATTTGTGTCAAGTTTGTTTTTATAGCACTTTTCACAATTGACATTGCCTTAAAGTAGCTTGACACAATGCAAAAAATAAAACAACAATACATTTGAATATAGATGATTTGTGTGTGTGTGTGTGTGTGTGTGTGTGTGGTGTGTGTGGTGTGTGTGTGTGTGTGTGTGTGTGTGTGTGTGTGTGTGTGTGTGTGTGTGTGTGTTTATCACCGGTGAGCAAGCCTGGAGTGACTATGGCAAGAAGTGGAAAGAGGAAGAAACCTTGAGAGGAACCGGACTGTGGTTCTGAAATACTGTGAATGTTAGAGTGTGTAATGTCCTTCTTCATTTCCATACACTGTAATGATGTTGTGGAATAATATATAGCACAGCTGGACCTCAGGAAACATCGGGATATGGTGAAACACCTTTTGGAAACAACAATTGTATAAGCTCCCGGGATAGGGGGGGAAACACAACTGGTCCAGGCGAGACCTCGGGAAGCCTCGGGGTGAGGTTTTTTTTTGTGTGTGAGATAATTGATTAACTCAGGAAGTTTTATATGACTTCATCTAAAAACATTTTCAGCACCTACAAAGCCCATCGTAAAATCAGACCTGCTTCACCAGAAGGCGAAAAGTATTAATAAAGCTGAATATGCCAAGGAGACACAATTATGTCAAGCTCCATTGCTTGAATGCTTACGGGTTTTAATATCACAGCCCATTGCTTACCGTTCCTCTCATGCGTGATGATTAACACGCCTTCTATGTCCTAAAACGTCTTCCACACAACTTCCAAGTGGCTAGTAATACACCTGACACGGTCAAGGATGGATCAATCCAACAGTCCTACGATAGGATGGATCAATCCTACATTCCTGACAGCACCTTAATGGAGTAGATTGGCCTTGGTTTTCTGTAAAAGCCTTGCCGTGTAACTTTTACAAATGCGAATTAATGATGAGAAGTCTTCCACCCAAACCCTAAACGAAAAGAAAAAAATATCCCTTCCATGTCAGTAATGGAATTTAAGTCTGCTTTTTATATTGTATTTATCACACAGATGTAATTATCACAGTCATGTTCGGAGGAAATTCCTCTAAAGTGTGTTATTTAATACGGCGGTAACGCCATTTAAAAGCACTTCCTTGCCCCTGTTACTGGAATCACCCAGCACCCGACAAGTTATTCCACATACAGTAGAAGAAACATTGGCGTAATTGTTCGTCTAGCCGGATATAATGCCTTTAACGTTGGCCCAACTCGGCTTTTGAGAATGGAACACATTTTGAATTTTGGTGTTATAAATAATACGTCCTTAAAGAGCAAATCGGTGGCGCTAAAACCATAAGTAGGAACCCAGACACCAAAGGGAAACCACACTCCTGTGTTTCACACCACATCTCCATTCCTTATTGGACAGGAACAAATGTTCATGGGATAACGAAAAGAAGCCGAATAGCAGGATGTCAAAATGAAATGACATCAGCACTCCTTATGCTGGACAAGAGATGGAGTAAAGGGATGATGCAATTATATATATGTTGAGTCAGAAATATAATGCATTAGGTAGTTTCTAGAAGCAAGAATTAGAGAGGCAACTACTTAAAAGAAAGACCTTGGGCTTGACTGGATAGGCCATGAAGTGGACATGCTCGTACATAGAAGGGGCAAGACGCCCCACGGTTATGATGAATGGCAACATACACAATGAGAAGCTAAAATAGTCTGTAGCACTCATTTCTTCTGCAATTCTATGTACACTAGCTCACTTACAGCATTTGGAAGACAACCTTATCCAGAGCAACTTACAACTGAGCAATTGAGGCCTACTAGTGGCAGCTTGGTGGTGGGATTTGAACCTGCCAGCTTCCGGGCCAGAGGCCAATGCTTTAACCACTAAGCTACCTTCTTAGACTCAGCCATGACTCAGTCGGCAATTTGCCACCGCTCCTTCCTTGGACCACTTAATAAATACCAACAACCGCAGACCAGGAATAACCCACAAGAGCTGTGTAGCTCTATCTTGTGTTTCTTCAGCCAAGTCTACAAAGAATGACAATGACGACCTTTTGAATAAACATGTGTCCTTCCACTTGTACTAGAAGACATTACATTTGCTGCATTTGGCAGACGCCCTTATCCAGGATGACTTACAACTGAGCAATTGAGGGCCCACAAGTGGCAGCTTGTTGGTGGGGGGATTTGAACCTGCGACCTTCCAGGCTAGAGCCTAATGCCTTCCTGAGCTCCCACCTCCCAAATAGTATACCACTGTATTTACATTTATGGCATTTGGCAGACGCCCTTATCCTCCCACCTCCCAAATGAGCTTGGTGGTGTATACTCACTGTTGTATTTACATTTATCATTTGGCAGAGCCCAAAGCAACTGAGCTTCCACCTCCCAAATTTACATTTATTTATGGCATTTGGACTTACAACATTTGGCAGACGCCCTTATCCATGGTGCATTTGGCAAGGGCCAACTCTAGTGGAGCTTCAACAGGATTTGAAGCAGTGACTTCTTCTGGTCCAGAGCCCAATGCCTTAGCCACAAGATTTTTTTGTGTGCTAAAAGGATTAACTCGTCTAATATGTGCCAAGATACCAATTGCTCGAAAAAAAGAAGGGAGAGTGGTTTGCTTCCTAACTTGTCAAAACCAAAAAGTTTCTCAACTAAATGGCACATGTCTCTTCCAAGTGCTTTTCAAGCTGTACAACATCCAAGTATTACAGTAGACACAGAGAGCCCTTCTGCCCTTTAATATGGTCTGGTGACTAAAAGCTACCATATTAGGCTCTTCACTGCATATGAGGTTATTTTATCAGAGGTTGCTCCTCACCATAGTCTTCCTTTTAGACATGTGCAGACAGCCATTTTTGCTCTTTTTGACTCCTGGCTACTCACAGCTGTGACTTCAATGGGAATCAAACTCACTCTCTGGATGACAAGAAAACAGAGGGGGGGAAAAAACACTGGGCCACTATTAAGTCAAGAAAGCATAAAATGTTACAGGGCTGCGGAATTACAGAAGAATGATCATATTTGAATCATTGTGCACTCTAAAGAGAAGGGTGTTGTCTTGGCTGGTATTCCATTTCATTTACGGTATTTGGCAGATGCCCTTATGCAGAGTGACTTACAACTGAGGGATAAGGGCCTTGAACAAGGGCCCACTTGGCAGACGCCCTTATCCAGTCCGACTTACAACTGAGCAGTCGATGGTTAACTGCCTTGCTCAAGGGCCCTCTAGTGGCAGCTTGGTGGTGGAGGGATATGAACCTGCGCCCTTCCGGTCCAAAGCCCAATGCCTAAGCCACTGAGCTCCCACCTCCCAAATAATGTATACTCACTGTTACATTTACATTTATGGCATTTGGTAGATGCCTCTTATCTAGTCTGACTTACAACTGAGCAGTCGATGGTTAATTGCCTTGCTAAAGGGCCCTCTAGTGGCAGGAATTACAGAAGGACTTGATTAAAACGATCATATTTGAATCATTGTGCACTCCAAAGAGAATGGTGTTGTCTTGGCTAGTATTCCATTTCATTTACAATATTTGGCAGATGCCCTTATGCAGAGTGACTTACAACTGAGGGATAAGGGCCTTGCACAAGGGCCCACTAGTGGCAGCTTGATGGTCATGGGACTTAAACCTGCGATCTTATTCGCCTTACCCCTGAGCTACCACCTCCCTGGATAAGACCTACTATAAGCTACATTCCACAACCATGAACTGTCCAGCCTTTTAAATCACTTTAGCGCCTGCTATACCGTAGCAATTAGCTACTTCTTTCTCGCGATCTTTCATTTAGACCGTCACTAATTTGATCTCAGCCTCTTCTTGAGTGTAACAGAAAATGCGTCCTTATGACTGTCCTTAAGTAGAAGACATGGTAGCTAGCTGTATATATAAGGATGCGGGGTGTATCAGGGAAGAATAACCTTTCGAATAAAACAATTATATTCGATGTCCACTAGATGGCGGAACCGTACCCACCCAACAATCACGCTATTCTCCTAACTCCTTTTGGTCTTCGCCCACTCTCTTTAATATCCATGAAGATTCATTCTCTATCAGCGGACAGTATTTTCCTCCGATCGAACGGCACGAAAACACATTATCAGGTGGTAATAAAATGCGAGCGCGCAACAATTTATCACACTCTTTCAGCAATCGCATTATAGGAACTCCAACTCTATACTAATTAAAGCATGTACATTCTGTATAGAGTGCGCCATATCGAGCCAGAATGAATATTTCATATTTCCAGGTGCGATGCATAGGAGTGAAAAAGGGGACGTTTGTTTGTTTGTTTGTTTGTGGAACTTTACATGAATATAGCTTGACAGCGCAGACTACCAAACTGATTGCACAATGGATGAAATTTCTTCTAGGCGAGTTAATTATTCGCTCATTACGTTTTCATTAGATGATGAAATATAACCAGAACAACAAAAAAAAAAGAGTGGAGTGACAAATGAAACTATTGCAGTGGATTGAAAAATATGTTTTTTTGGTCAATAACAGAATCGACAAATTGCCTTTGGTCATGAATGAATTTAAGGGGGTGGGGGGGGGAGGGTGGGGGGGGGGGGGGGGGGGGGGGGGGGGGGGGGGGGGGTACGCTGAGGTGGGGGGGGGTGGGGGGGGGGGGGGGGGGGGGGGGGGGGGGGGGGGGGGGGGGGGGTGGGGGGGGGGGGGGGGGGGGGGGGGGGTGGGGTGGGTGGGGGGGGGGGGGGGGGGGGGGGGGGGGGGGGGGGCGGGGGGGGGGGGGGGGGGGGGGGGGGGGGGGGGGGGGGGGTGGGGGGGGGGGGGGGGGGGGGGGGGGGGGGGGGGGGGGGGGGGGGGGGGGGGGGGGGGGGGGGGGTGGGGGGGGGGGGGGGGGGGGGGGGGGGGGGGGTGGGGGGGGGGGGTGGGGGGGGGGGGGGGGGGGGGGGGGGGGGGGGGGGGGGGGGGGGGGGGGGTGGGGGGGGGGGGGGGGGAGGGGGGGGGGGGGGGTGGGGGGGGGGGGGGGGGGGGGGGGGGGTGGGGGGGGGGGGGGGGGGGGGGGGGGGGGGGGGGGGGGGGGGGTGAACCAGGAGCAAATAAGAAGCCCCAGGCATCGGATATTGAAACTGTATTCAGCTGTGGAAGTCCACGGCAAAATGGGCCGCCATAAGAACAAGTACAATGGGGCAATCGCTGCATGGCGTCTCCATTACTCCGTTCTCTAGCATTTTCCACAATTTACCTCGAACAATCGCGGTGTTCTGTGGGGTCAGTGCGCCCGCCGAAGGAGAGAAAACACGTCTGACTACCTCATTCAGCCTGCCACCTGCCAGTGCCTATTCTCCCAGAGGGTAAGAGATGGTCTCTAAATGGGATTTGATGTTTTTGAGCTCACCTCTCTCCGACGCTATCATCGCAGCAAAGAGCTGACTAACTATTTTTAAAGATTTTCTTTTTAAATAAGTAGTGAATTTGTCGTATGGTTTTTTTTTTTTTAGCTCGTGAAACAAAGCGTTATGATTTAGCCGTTGAGTCTCGGGTTTAGAATGTACTGAAAGTGTTCCTTCCAAATTTCTCTGCATTAATGCACTTGAATTTGGTAAAAAATTTCTTTCAATGGGCTGACAAAAAAATAAATAAATAAAATAAATCGAAATAGGTAGTGGTTTGTTGTTTACTCCACAGGTTTTGCCTGCATAGCTGGCAGTATTATTCCGTCCTTCTGTTTTTCTTTCAAAAGCATTCTTAAGCTACCAAAAATTGTTAAAGTTGTTTTTTGGTCTGTGTGTGTGTGTGTTTGTGTGTGTGTGTGTGTGTGTGTGTATGCGATATACAAAATTGAAAAAAAAAAGTACTTGCTGTCCTGCAGCAACCTGCTGGTAAGCGATTGAAACAATGCGGGAAAGGGTTGGACAGAATTGAATGCGTAGCACAGAAAAATAACAGGAATATGAAATAAGACGAAAAGCAGGACTTTGTACAGGATAAGAGGAGGAAAGGAGGCAGAGTGACAATGGCGACGTCAACAAAGACCTTGGGCTTTGACTGGATAGTCCGTTCTGTAGACTAGTGTGTTCGTTGAAGGGGAAAGACGACCCATGGTGTTGACAAGGGAGAGAAGCAGGTCGATCTGTGGGCGAAGACTGTCCATGAGTCTGCTTGGCGATTTGTTGTCTCTATTTCTTCCAGCTGCATGAGTTGTTTACAATTTGAATTCATGGTATTGAAGAAGAAAAATATGCCTTTATTTGTCACATATACATTACAGCACAGTGAAATTCTTTCTTCGCATATCCCAGCTTGTTGATGGTAGCTGGGGTCAGAGCGCAGGGCCAGCCATGATACGGCGCCCCTGGAGCACAGAGGGTTAAGAGTCTTGCTCAAGGACCATACCGGGGCTCGAACCCTGATCTTCCGATCAGTAACCCAGCAACTTAGACCACTGAGCACTGACCACTGAGCGACCCCCTCCCAATTGCTGTTGTACTTTAGGCCTTCACATCCTGACAATGTCTGCTGAACAAAATATGAGGAATTGTAACACAAATTGACCTTAATAGCCAAGTGTCTGTACAGGGTTTCCCACTTACACACAATACCACACCCAAACGCTTCCATCCAAACTTCCTTCTCTCTTCCGCACTTTGGCCATATCTAGTCTGCGACAAAAGAGGCAGTTAGGTAGTAGCATATGAGTGGTAACATCTTTTTTAGACAACCCTGTCTTAAGATTAGTATTTAGGAACCTGCTTGTAATTAATTCAGTCATTTCTGTATACACTGTGCACTTTAAAATGAATTAGGTTATTTACACCAGGTTATTTACTGGTGTTTTAAGATAAAACTGGCGGCATGCCTGCTCGGTCCAATCCCAACATAATTTTCAATCTGTGGACATCTAAATTTGCTCATTAGGAGCTGGCGGGAGTTTTTCAGAGCCACTCAAGATTGCTGACGTTACTTCGATAATTTTAGACCAATATGTAAGACGTAAACAACTGAATTATTGAATCCGGGACAAACACACATGCATTAGTATTCCAGTATCCTTGCCTTTTGATTATTTACAGATTATTAGCATAGTTTTATTGATTCATTCACTCTCACTCTATTTCTTTTTGTATATTCATCAAGGTTAGAGTCACAGTGGAGCCAGAGGGGGGTGGAGGGGGGTGGACATAAGATTTTTGGCAGGTCTCTGTATGTCCTGAATCGTTGGACAAATCCAAAAAAATTGTTTAGCTTTTCCAATTAACGGCTCTAAACGAAGAAAAAAACGTTTAGACACTTTGTATAGTGCCACCCAGTGGCAAAGCTAAGCAATAGCTTATGCGATAGCCACTTGGGGGAGATATCCATGCAGCCTTCATGATGGTAAAGTGCACTGTGATGTCGCAGATTACACTGAGACATCACAGAGCCAATACAAGTTTTTCAAGTCCAAAAACGCCATATTTGTCCTTAAGTCCTTCACTGTCTCAGATGCTTGAGCAGCTATATTTTTGCCTGTGTTTGCATTTTTATGTCCAGCTTCATGAATTTCTCTTAATAGGACATGAATGAACAAAGGACAGAAGGAAGGAAAAGAGGCATTTGTTAAAGTGTGCCGAAATAAGGCGAATGGTTAAATGGATCGTGTCAATAGAAACTGAAATATTAAATATTAAAAAAATACACACACATTTATATATACATCGTTATTATCCAAATAGAGTCTAACACATCAACTGTACATGTATTTTACGTTTCCTATCGATTTCCTTTAATCACTCTAACAGTTTAATTTATTACTTAATATGATCATTAGAATTGTAAATAATAAAATGATATAAAATTGATTTAATGTAAGGGGCACGGTGGCTTAGTGGTTAGCACGTTCGCCTCACACCTCCATGATCCGGGTTCGATTCCCGTCTCGGCCATGTGTGTGTGGAGTTTGCATGTTCTCCCCGTGCCTCACGGGGTTTTTCTCCGGGTTTTCCGGTTTCCTCCCGGTCCAAAAACATGCACGGTAGGTTGATTGGCACCTTGGAAAATTCTCCATAGTGTGTGAATGTGTGAGTGTGTGTGTGTATGCCCTGCGATGGGTTGGCATTCCAGCCAGGGTGTATCCTGCCTTAATGTCCATAGACACCTGAGATAGGCACAGGATCCCCGTGACCCTAGGGAAGATCGGATAAAGCTCTAGAAGATGAATGAATGAATGATTTAATGTATTAATTATTAAAAAATAAAATGGATTTAATTTTGATTCACTCGTTTGTGTTAAAATAACTCCCACTGGAGTGCAGGTCACTACTATCCTATATACCCTATACCCTATATGTATATACTACTATACTATACACCCTGACCAGGACTTCTATTATTACTCCAAAGGGTACGAGTGATAAATGCGTGACCACTAGGACCTGGTACTAGACAGTAAATCAATAGCCCAATCATAGGATGTTTGTGTCGAGTCATGCCTTAGTCCCGCCAAAAGTAGTAGCTGAATGAAAAAAAAAATTTATTGACACTCTACTACGTTTGTATTATTTCCCATCCTGGCTGTGAGCGTCGTCAGTTGTGGGTTCGTAAGCAGTGGTGGTAATTAGGCAATGAGGAAAGATATTGTTTGCTAATCGTCTTTGCCTGTGAAATGTGGCTGCGATAGATACTCTGTCAGGAAACGTCACACAACAAAAAGAGGGAGGGGGGGGGTTTATTGGGAAGCAGCCCAAAGTCGGCTGGTTGCGCGCTGTTTGTCACATAAGGAAAGCTGAGCTTAGGCGAATGGTGAATGCGAAACTGCTAAACGATGGCGTGCGCTTATAGGCTTTGTCTGGACGGAGCAAGTAAGATGATCTAAAGCGTCGAGCATGAGGATGAGGAATGAAATGCTTTGAAGGTCAATCGTAATGTGGTAATGTGCTCAGGAGGCAAAATGGCAAAACACTGCAGAACAAATAAAAACGATTTTTTTATTTCTAACCCTTTTCCATTCGTTCCCGTAGTTAGTGATGGGAATGTTTGTGGCCTGAGACGTGAAGCACTCTTTCGCCTCCCTGACACACTCCAGTGACAATGTTGAGTGGACAATGAAATCACGACGGAGAAAAGATCGTCATCATCATCATCATCATCATCATCATCATCATCATCATCATCATCATTGCAAGTTCAAGGGAAAGCAAATGGCTCGTGAAAAGTGCTTATGTGAGATGTATGTATGGGGAGGTGTGTTTGAGAAAAAGTGTACGGGTTCTTAGATGAGTTCATGGTGTGTGTGTGTGTGTGTGTGTGTGTGTGTTTGATGGGGGAGTGGGAGGGAAGTGTTCTCGTTCGCTTGTACTGCAGTCTATCGATCCATTTGGAAAGTTCCAAGTGAGGGTCTACTTTGAGTTCCGTCTGACTTAAAGCTTCGGAAAGCATATAAGGAAGGTGTGTGTGTGTGTGTGTGTGTGTGTGTGTGTGTGTGTGTGAATTTTTTCCGCATGCTTAGCAATGAGAAACGACACAATAGACAGCCGCGCCGTCTTGTTCATCATATCTCAGTGGCCTAGAATCAACAGAATTACGATTCATATCGAAGATGTTAAGATGCCTTGTTTTATCAAGCAATGATGCAAAAGCAATATATTCACCCTTCACTATCCACTGCTCTCTTGCTGTGATGTCAGATGTGTTTATATAAGAGAGCTAAGTCAGTTGTCGGTTGATTTTAGCGTTCAAACAGCGCCTCGTATTTATTTATTTATTTATTTATCTATTTTTAGAAATTTTTGAGTACCAGATAGATAGGTACTCAAAAAGGACATGCCGTTTCAAATCATAAAGGAATGCAAACACTGATTATAGGGCTGTCAAAACGAACAAAACGATCCAATGGGAATTCATTTGAACAGCGCTAGTTTCATTACTGTTTTGCTGTTTGACGCTTTTTTTATTTAAAGTAATAATAGTTGGAAATAATTCATACCTTCAATGCAACACACTCAGATCTTAAAGTCCACCAAAATGTCTTTTATTTTTAGCACTAAACATTTGTTTCACTGATGCACCGAGTCTCAAATCTAGCAAATCCGGCAATTAAAACCGTCGTGTGGAAACATAGCAAAAGTTCTGGTTGGTGTCCTGATGATTTGCGTAATTTAATATGCCATAAGGAATTTCAAATATTTACATGGGCATTTTGCCTTGTGGGTATTATGGGTATTAAGCTCTATGTTTGATTTCACTTAGAATATACATACATATATGTGTATGTATGTATATATATATATATATATATATATATATATATATATATATATATATATATTTTTTTTTTTTTTTTTTTTCATATGACATATGTAAGTGAATAAACAAATAATATAACAATATATATTGTTTATTAATTGATTAATTAAATTATTTCTTTATTCCTTGTTTTGTTTATTAATTAATGTTAATGCTTTGTGCAAACAATATATTAATACACATTAATACACATATTAAACACATTAAACATATTCATATATATATATATATATATATATATATATATATATATATATATATATATATATATATATACCAATCTGCAAATGGTAGATGATAAACTGCTTTGCTTTGCTAACGTTTTATCTCTGTCTATCTGTCTATCTGTCTATCTATCTATCTATCTATAGTACTAAGATCACCTATGGAGAACACAATGTATAATGTATATTCATATTCTCTAAACAAAATATAATAACATTTATTTTTACATAGTGATTAATGTTTCATTTTAGAGAAAAAAAGAAGATGGTGATGCCATTTTTACTTTACATACTTGAGAGTTTGAGTCTGAGTTTACTGTTTATATACCACTACATATCCTCTAGGTTCTTGTTTTTGTTTCCCCAATACATATAATAGATTGCGCCCTGGTGTGAATAGGTGTGTGTGTGTGTGTGTGTGTATAATCACCTACCTCCTATGGTATATTCCCATCTCAAGCCGAACATTCCCTGGGTTGCCTATGACCGTTTTGTAAGATTCTGTATTGAGCATTTAGAAGTCCCTCTTACTTTACCTTCGTTCTAGTACTTATAGGTTTATTTTTATTTATTTATTTTTCCTTTTTCATACTGCAGCACCGTACTGCGTTTTCTGATATCACACACACATTCCCTTTACAGTAAACAGGTGTTGATGGATAAACTGCAAAAAGCCCCTCCGAGACGTCCCTTTGAATCCGTTATGTTAGAAAACGGGATCAAAATCAAACCAACCAGTCTTTGCGAAAAAATACGAGAGAAACCGAGTGCGATAGAAAGGGAATCTTTTGTAGTTTTGTGACACAGGGCGATCCAAGGGTGGCCTCAGCAACTGATGATCTGAAAGAAGAAAAAAAAAGAAAGAAAAAACGAATCAAGTGAACTGTGGGGAACAAAAAGCTGGAAATAGCAGGCTGCAAGGACAAACGTATCACGATGCACCATTTACACAACATTTTAGGAAGAGATCACAATGTTCAAAGTCAAAAATCGCAGAGAATGAGCTTTTATTGACTGAAAAGACATCTTGGATTCGGGGGCGCGTGAAGCAAAAATGAAAAGAACGCTTTTGTATCGACGATTGAAACTGCAATAGGACAGAAAAAATAAAAAGGAAAAAATAATAAATGAAAGAACTGCTTGTGGTTCATTTGTGAAGCAAATTCATTATGACAAATAGATATTTCATTTTGACATTTCTGGGGTGGGTTTGTGTGTGTGTGTGTGTGTGTGTGTGTGTGTGTGTGTGTGTAGCCACTAATGTTTCACTGAGTCATACTATTAGAGCTTGAGGCACCCGGAAATATTCCAATGATGCTAAAATATAGCAAGCTGCTCCTCATATGTGTTCCGCTATCCCGAGTCCGCATGAAGCAAAATAAATCCTGTAGTGTTTTCGAGAAACAATCTCGGCGTTTCCTAATATAAAACGCCGCGTGAAAAAGATCCGTCATAGGCTCATACAGGGAAAAAAACTGCAGTCAAGAGTCGGGTCTTATACAAGCTATAAACTTTAACAACTGCACTTCGCCGGCTTCTCGCGTGAATTATGAATAAGGATTGAGATGCGTTGACAAAACACGCAGTTATTTACAAGTCTGCATGATGTTGTAGCGTCGGCCGTGTGTCGCAGGCGTCTTGGGTACGAGCCGAGCAAATAATGGCATAGACTGTGGAGTTTCGTTTGGGGCGGAAGGGGGTGAATATGGTTCGGGCGTCCTGACGGAACACAATATTATTATTATTATTATTATTATTATTATTATTATTAGTGAAAAAATAAACAAGAAATGGCAGTAACAGGACGTTTTATTATTCACAATATAGATGTTTTATTTAGTTGTGGCCGCTTCACCTATTTCACACCGGCACAACACAGACAAGAACCCATGAACATGTGCAGAGTAAAAAAACAATGAAAGCTAGCATATATGATAGATAGATAGATAGATAGATAGACAGACAGACAGACAGACAGACAGACAGACAGACAGACAGACAGACAGACAGACAGATACAGATAGATAGATAGATAGATAGATAGATAGATAGATAGATAGATAGATAGATAGATAGATAGATAGATAGATAGATGGACGGACGGATGGATAGGTGGATTGGTGCATTAGATAGATAGATGGATGGATGGATGGATGGAATTATGGGGATAGATAGGATAGATAGATAGATAGATAGATAGATAGATAGATAGATAGATAGATAGATAGATAGATAGATAGATAGATAGATAGATAGATAGATAGACAGACAGACAGATAGATAGACGGATGGATGGATAGGTGGATTGGTGCATTAGATAGATAGATAGATATAGATAGATAGATAGATAGATAGATAGATAGATAGATAGATAGATAGACAGACAGACAGACTATTATTTCCCAGGATATGTATAACTAGATGTACATATAGTTATAGATATATGTATATAGTGTTTCACCCAATAAAATGCCTACAATGGAAGAACCATTTTATGGTTTGCTATATATATATATATATATATATATATATATATATATATATATATATATATTTTTTTTTTTTTTTTTTTGCCTCTATCAAGACATAGAAAACAAAATGTAGAACTCTGATATGTGTGGGAGGGAAAGAAAACTCCGGAGATAGAGATTCGTGCTTTGGCGTTTGACAGAGCGTCATGCTTCTTTTAGTCGTAATTCAATCTGAGCTTGTTTTTTCATTCTTTCTTTCTTTTTCTGTGTTTTCAGTGCTCTCTGACACACACACACACACACACACACATGCATGCACAAAACAAAGCGGTTATGTCTTTCTCTTCTCTTTCTGGTTCATGGCCTTTCTTTAAGACAAACAAAATTCATGGAAGTCCAAAATTACAGATAAAAAAAAAAACACATCTTTTCATTTGAACACTGAATTTCATAACAAACGTAATAACATCTGGATGCTGACTCGTTATAACATTTATGTATTCACGCCTGGAGCTAGATCATGATTTAGAGGTGATCTAATGTAGCATTTGGAATACAAATAAAACGGGGCTGTCATGTAACAGGATTGGAGACAAAGGAAGCTTCATTAAAGGAGCGTAAACCTGATTTGGAATCAAGCATGCAGCGGTGGGGCGGTCTCTAAACAAAAGCACACATGGCGAGATGAGTAATAAACACAAGGCAAAAACAAACAAGCAAAAGCGGTTTGGTAAACGTTAGCGGAACGGCTAGGAAACATGTATACACAGGGTATAAATACACAGGTGAAAAACACACACATAAACGGAAACAACCAATGACAGCAACAACCAATGACAGAACAAGGGTAGAGAAATGACATGAACAACCCCCCCGCCCTCCCCCCCAACCCACTAAGAAAAAAAAAAAAAACACACACACATACACACACACACAGGGGAACATTAGGCATAACAGGAATATTCTTGACATTTGTATTTCCTGTAAATAGTGGTGGACACAAACGATGTACTTAAATGGAAGCAGTAGGTTAAATATTACTCTAGTAAAAGTAAAAGTGCTGCCTTTAAAATGTTTAGTTAATTAAATACAAAAGTAGAGAAGAGAGAGAGAGAGAGAGAGAACAGAAATTTATACAGATGGTTTAATAATTTAATAAATGAAAAAATTTAATAAGAGTGGGAAAAAAATACCACAAAATGTCCACATTTGATTTGTCATATACACATACATAGGTACGACGTGCAGTGAAATGTTTGTTACGACTGTCCAACATGTAAACATGAAAAATGAAAAGAAAGTATGGGTAAAAGAAATGGATAAATGGCAGAGTTAAAGTGTCAAGTGGTTTGTCCAGTGTAACAGTGTTATTGCCCAGTGTCTGTTTGTGCAAATGTTATGCAGTAGGGAAGCAAAAGTGGAAAGTATTGGGGTGTTTCCTTTTCCAGACTCCGAATGGCCTGCGGCAAAAACATTCTCTCGGCGTTCTCCTTCAAGGAACGAAATCCTTCGCTCTCAAGAAATCAAGAGATCCTTGAATCCGCACTATTAATTTAATCCTACTACTACTTAAAAAAAACAACGATTAATAATAAACAAACAACTTTTGCGATATATATATATATAGATATATATATATATATATATATATATATATATATATATATATATATACTGTGCACAAGTTTTAGGCAGGTGTGAAAAACAGAGAATGCTTTTAGAAATATAAATAATAATGGTTGATTGTTGTCAATTTAAGGGGCACGGTGGTTTAGTGGTTAGCACGTTCGCCTCACACCGTCAGGATCCGGGTTTGATTCCCGTCTCTGCCATGTGTGTGTGGAGTTTGCATGTTCTCCCCGTGCCTCAGGGATTCTCCGGTTTCCTCCCCGTCCAAAAACATGTACGCTAGGTTGATTGGCACCTTGGAAAATTGTCCCCAGTGTATGAATGTGAGTGTGATTTTGAGTGTGTTTGCTCGCTGCGATGGGTTGACATTCCATCCAGGTGTGTATCCTGCCTTAATGCCCAGAGACGCCTAAGATAGGCTAAGATCGGATATAGCGGTAGAAGATGAATGAATGAATGAATGAATGAATGAATGAATGAATGTTGTCCATTTACAACATGAGCGAACAAAAGAAAAGAATCATAATCAATATTTGGTGTGAGTACCTTTAGTAGTGGAAGTGATGCCCCCCCCCCCAGAGCCCTGATCTCAACATCATGGAGTGTGTGTGGGATTGCATGAAGAGACAGAAGGATGTGAGAACGTCTCCATCCACAGAAGATCTGTGTTTACTTCTCCAAGATGGAACAAACAACCAGCCGAGTTCCTTCATAAACACTGTGTGTAAGTGTACCTAGAAGAATTACTGCTGTTTGGAAGGCAAAGTGTGTTCACACCAAATATTCTTCTATTTTATATATACACTTCTATTTTTTGAAAGCATTCTTTTGTTTACAGCATTTTTTTCCCCCACACTTTCCCCCACTTTCCCCCATTTTTTTCCCCCACACTAAAACTTTTGCACACTTACTGTATGAAATATTTGAGTTATCGAGGGCACACGCAAGGTTGATCCCAAACGAAAATGCGCTAAAAAGCAGTAATGTACGTTCGAGCCCTGGTATCGCCAAGCTGCCACCTTTGGGTCCTTGTGCAAGACCCTTAACCCTATGCTCCAGGGGCACCATATCCTGGCTGTGACCCCGGCTTCCAAAAACAAGCTGGGATATGCGAAGAAAAGAATTTCACTATGCTGTAATGTATATGTGACAAATAAAGGTTCTATATTATTATTAACAAATTGCATTTACTTCATTACCATCCACTGTAAAGATCGACTTGATCTGGGTGTATTTTAACTCCAATCAAAAATACTGAATATATTTCTAGGACATACGCATTGTTTATTAACAAAGAGCTATAGTGTAATCCTTTCTTTCTTCCTTCCGGTATTAACCCAATGAGTCTTTTCACTTTTCCTCCCTTTAGGAGCGCTAAAGTGCCTCACTACATTCATGACCGCAATAAAGTGTGCGTTTTTAGAAATCTGTAATCCTTTCAGTATTGGGCATGACGACACCGAGAGCGATGACTAAGCGCGGTAATTGAAAGTTGTTTGCTTATCTAAAAGCTTATTTGTCCCATAGCTCCGATTCCGTGGCACAGAGCATAATGGCGTATTATTATTATTTTGGATGATTATCTGAAAGTGAATAAAAGGTCTGACCCGCTTTCCATTTCCGCGTCTTTATTTTTCATCCCCCCCTCCTCCCTTCCCTCGCCGCGTCTTCATTTCTTCATTCATGTTTTCTATGTCAGTGATTCTTTTTTCCATCGCTCTCCCTTTTACGCCAAGCCCAATGCGGAAAACATGCTGATATTACTCGCTGATTGATCGCTTAATTGAAAAGGGTACGCGTTCGCACCGCGGATAGCGCGACGAAAAAAATTAACTAATGGAAAAAAATGGGGGTTTTCATTTTTCCGACTTGTCTGTCAAACGCATGATAACGTATTGTAAGCGGTGGTACAGTATTTAAAATGCGGAAACCGCAAATGAGTCGCATATGAAAGCAAAAAGCTCTCTGCGTCTGAATTCAGAACCGTTGTAGCTTTTTATAAATCAATAATGTAGAAGTGCGTTATTGATTTATCAAGAGCTACAGGAGCGCTCCGGACTTTAGATGGAGAGATAAATAAATGGAAGCGTTGAAAGGATCGCATTAAGTAAAGTGGCTTTTTTTATTCTTTTCTTTTTTTTTAAGCCAGAACAAATATTATGACTGGTGTTCTACATATGAATTGTTTTTATGGGGTTTTACTATTAATTAATTGGAGTTGTATGAGATTTAATTACCGTTTATCCAAAAAAAAAAAAAAATTCAATGCAAAATTACATTAGTACTAGAAATAGCCAATAAAGAAAAGAAGATGAAAGAAAAATATTTATTTAATAAAGACAAATAAAAAATTTGTTCCAGTCGGAAACAAAAGATAATATTTCCAACCTTATGTAAATAAATAGGCTAACAGTGGCGTCCGGAAACATTTGGGCATCCGCTATATTGTACCTTCTCTCCCTGTCTGTCTCTGTCCGTCTTTATCTCTCTCTCCGTCTCTCTCGGCTGAGTAGATAAATTAAGGGGATTTGTGGTTGGAAAACTCCAACCTCTGACCACAGCAGTAGCTTCCTCCCTTTCCTCTCGGGACGGCTTGATTGCCGTTGGTTTAACCGCATGATAGATGTGGGTGATGTCTTTACAAGAGTGAGTAATCGGGCTTTAATTGAGCAAAAATGTCAGCAACAGTGATCGCATTTTTGGACTCCGAAGCCTTGTTCGATTCTAATCAGAGTCATTCCCATGCATGAAATGAAACCATTTTTATTCTTTTATTGATTGTTCATTATATATATATATATATATATATATATATATATATATATATATATATATATATATATATATATATATATTAATTTTCTACTGCTTTATCCGATCTTCCCTCGGGTCACGGGGAGTCTGTGCCTATCTCAGGCGTCTATGGGCATTAAGGCAGGATACACCTCTGGATGGAATGCCAACCCATGCTACTCTGGATGGAAGGGCACAAACACACACTCACATTCACACACATTCATACACTAGGGACAATTTTCCAAGGATGCCAATCAACCTACCGTGCATGTTTTATGGACCGGGAGGAAACCGGAGAACCCGGAGAAAAACCCCTGAGGCACGGGGAGAACATGCAAACTCCACACACACATGGCCGAGACGGGAATCGAACCCGGACCCTGGTTGGTGTGAGGCGAACGTGCTAACCACTAAGCCACCGTGCCTCGCATATATATATATATATATATATATATATATATATATATATATATATATATATTATATTATATATATATATTATATATATATATATATACTATAATAATATATATATATATATATATATATATATATATACTATATATAAAGCCCTATATCTGAGATATATATATATATATATATATATATATATATATATATATATATATATACACACAAAAGGATATTCTACAAAGCACTTGTTGTTGGTATGGGTACTTACAACGCCCCCTGAGATATTCTATTACCAGGCTGATCAACAAACTCAACCCTGGCCTATACAGATAATGTTGGTATTATATATCGTAATAATATAAAATATATATATATATATATATATATATATATATATATATATATATATAATCTGTCAGCAGCTTACTGCCCCACAGGTGTATGAAGAAAATCCTTTATTGGTCACATTCTACATACATTACAGCACAGTGAAATCCTTGAGATTTCATTGTACCCTGATTCAAGAAACCCTTCGAACATAACAGAGCTTCCTATCCAGTAGGGACAGCTTGATTGTTTTTTGGTGAACATACAGCTGATGTGCGGCAAAAACTTCATTTTTGTCTCAGCGACATTCTCCCAGGGTCAACATGTAGTTTGGCATATTCCAAGATACCAGCGCCCCCTGGAGCACAGAGGGTTAAGGGTCTTGCTCGGATTATCCGTCTCTTAGGATTTTCCTCCTGCGGCCCTAGGTTGGTTACAGTCCCATGGATCTTAAACTTCTGTATAATAGCTACTCACAGGTACATCTAGTTGCTTGGAGATGGAGCCTTTACCAGCTTGTCTTTAATTTTCTTTCTGCTCAAACCATGTCGATCTTCTGATCAGCAGCCCAGCACCTTGTAGACACCTTAGACTACTGAGCTACACCCTGCGACATATAGACATAAATAAACATGAATTATGGGGAAGTCGTGTCCAAACTTCTTGGAAGCACCATTCCCCGAATAATAAATACTAATAAAATAAGGATAAGGAGTCTTTTAGGTTGATCATATATCGTGTATTAAAATATACTTTACATTGATTCAGCTTTAAATGACAAATGAATCAGTTTGAAATACAATAATTCGAGAAAGAATAGTGATTTTGAAATTGCAAGCCTGTATGTATATAAAGTTTAGGACGTTATATAATGTGTAGTTGAAATGCTAACGTTTACTCTAACTCTAAACGAACGGAGACCTTTGAAACACCCCCGCCTTCTGGAATTCGCAGAGTACTTATTAAACGGTTAATAACAAGTTTAGTTGGCCTTGGAATATTTTCTATATCTTTTCTTTTTTTCTTTTTTGTTTGTTTGCTGCCAGGCGATTTAATCCCAACGCAACCAAAACGCAGTCAACACCAAAGTTCTGGCAGTGAATAAATTTCAGCGTGTGACAGCTGCTCTAACACTTGCGTAAGTGCCATCAATTGAATGATGCAAATCAGGCAACAAAAAAAAAAAGAAACGCAGTGTTAATGGAGAGACGTTAAACGAAACCTGGGATTTTAAAGGAAAGTTTGATGAACTGTGACGGCGGCGAGAAGGCTGCTTTTAGTTCGCTCTTTGTAAGCGATTGAATGATTTCTCTTTTATGCTGGCGCGAATATGTTTTCACTGTGTTTAACATCGCCGCTTGTTTCGCTTTAAACGTCTATTATCTGCAGCTCGTCCTGTGATTGACTTAAGTAAAACACAGACTCTTTGCCGTTCTTTCGTTAGAAGATCGCCATTGTGTAATCTGACATGGAGATAATGACCGAATTTACAAAATCTGCCATGCAAATGTCATCTCAGAGATTATGTGATTATCTCACAATTGAGAAGTGAATATCTTTAGCGGACTTTAATTCTTTTTGGCCCATGAGTCACATTTTTTCAATCCCAGTTGATTGCGGTTTAGTTTTGCGTTCAAGTTTGGTTGAAAAGTGGACAACGTCTTTTTGGTTTTGTCTGTTTCGGTGCACATTTGATTGATGGTGTATACGTTTACATATTTATATTTATAGCATTTAGGAGGAGCCGTTATTTAAAAGTGATATACTAACGTGATCTTAATGGCTAGCATTGGTTCACAAGACTTCAGATAACATCAGCCTACAGTATAACCCCCAGGGTTCACACTGGAATATCATTGAACTTGGAGAAGGTCTATTCCTGATTATAAAAGTTAGGGAATTCCATATTTTTTAAAAATATCCAAGTAATGGAATATCAGGTATCTTTGTTTGGCGCTTTACATTTTAGATTCTGAAATATTACAGTATAATTAAAGTGATACAGGAAGAACAAAGTCTTTACTCAGTTCAGATATGAAGGCGAGGTTCTAAACCGGACAGAACCGATCTCTCACATACACATACATGCACACAAACACACACATACACACTCGACTATGTTTTTCCTGAACTGCTATAAACATGGACTCAAACACTCACTCAATAATGTCATGTCTTCAACACCACCCATAATATATATATATATATATATATATATATATATATATATATATATATATATATATATATATAATATATATATAATACATTCTTGTGCTTCAAGGAAAACCGGTATGTCTTTAGTGTTATGAGGCGGCGTCACTCATCAAAGACTATATACTGTCTTATAGTTAAACCTGGCCCTTCGAGGCCAACCATAATGCTGATGTGGCCCACGGTGACAATGAGTGACACCCCTGGTCTAGGCGGATTTATATAGCACCAGTGTTCTACAGAAATGTTGTCTTATTTTACTGTCTACTGCCTCAGATATATGCAATTAAAATGTCAATAAAAGCGTCCTGAATTGAGCAAATCAGTGTCCTGTATCTGAAATATGAATAGAAAGCATACTTTACATTAATTTACACATACTTTCATTTACACATGTTTAGTGGGAACTTTTTTGTCCACCATTCTTTTAATCTTACTGCACCGCAGTTCTGTCAATGTATATCCTATTTGGAAAATGGGTTACTAAACTAAAACCTTTGGCCAAAAAGACAAATGCAGTTTTCAGTTTTGCCACGTGGGGTTCCTCGAAAGACAACTATAAGACAGTATATAGTCTTTGATGAGCGCCGCCGCCTCATAACACAAAAGACATCAATTTTCCAACTTCCTGGGCATTTTGGGATCATTTGTAGGAATTCCTCATTTCCACTTGTGTGGTAAACGTCGATGTGGGATACACTGCACTCTAGAGGCGGGATGCCGTCACTTCGTAGTCGTGTGCATTGTGGGAGATGTATTTTATTGTCAATGTACACTTTAATGTACCCTTTATTTGTAAAAAAACAAATGCATTTTAATCAGCTACAGCTAAAAAAGTATGTAGTCACGAGCGTGGTGGAAGTTCCATGTGCTAAGATTTGGTTTTGTTTGTTGGTATTCTTTGACACTTTTCTTGTGTGTTGTATGTTAATGTTGTGTGGGAGGTTGTTTTCAAGAGCTTGAGAGGTTATAATAGCATAACAACCACATTGTTTACAGGTATATTTGCCCGTGCGTGTGTGTGTAGCGTGTCTATAGTGTACGTGTGTGTGTGTGTGTATCTATGCAGTCGTCAGGTGAGTGAACCGCCTGACCCTTTCTATTCTTCCATGTGTATTTGTAGCTCTGTAAATCTGCACTCAGTATAACAACCGCATTTAACGCTCGTTATTTGGTATTTGGCATTTAAAGCTTGCCATTATCATCCCACTCCACGTTCAACCAAACAGCCAAAATAATTGGAGAGTGTTTCCCTTCCTGTTAGATTTCGCATTTGCACCAGCGTTTCTTTGCCATTCTCAAAAATAGCACAAAAAACGAACAAAAAAAATGAAGATGTAACTATTAATCCGTTTTTTGTTTTTGCGCTTGCCGTTATCCGTTCGCAAGGGTTTACGTGTAAACGCAGGACGGTATAATGAATGCTGATGGAAACAGGTTTGAACCAAATTGGCTGGTGCTCCTTTAATAACATTATCCTGTGGCTCATGTTTGCTTCACCTGAGCTTTCGGAAAATCTGCATAAATTAGTTGGAATGATTAATGACGTCGTGGTGAACATGCAGTGTAAGAAGCAGCTGGTCTGGGGAGGAAAGAAAAAAAAACAAGAAAAAAAGCAAAACTTGTAAAAAAAACAGAACAGAACAAAAAAAAAAACTAAATACATACATTTACCCAAAAAGACTTTAACAACAAAAAAAGTCTTTAAATACATTCATTTTTATTACCTGAAATTAAATTGTATGTTTTGTTTTTTTCTTTGTTGTAGACAAATCGTTAAATGCATATGATAATTAATTAGTGACCTACACACAATGATCGCTTAAAAACTAAATGCTCTTTAATTAACAATGCAAAAAAAAAAATGCATAGAGATGTATATGGATGAATTATTATTATTGGTGAAATTCTATTTTTTAATTTATTTTTTGCTAATAAATAATAAATATATAAATATAATTCATTCATTCATTCATCTTCTACTGCTATATCCGGTCTTCCCTCAGGTCACAGGGAGCTTGTGCCTATCTTAGGTGTGTATGGGCATTAAGGCAGGATACACCCTGGATGTAATACCAACCCATCGCAGCACACACACACACACTTACAATCACACTCACATTCACACACTAGGGACAATTTTCCAAGGTGCCAGTCAACCTACCGTGCATGTTTTTGGACCGGGGGGAAACCGGAGAACCCGGAGAAAAAAAAACCCCCTGAGGCACGGGGAGAACATGCAAACTCCACACACACATGGCCGAGACAGGAATCGAACCCAGATCCTGGAGGTGTGAGGCGAACGTGCTAACCACTAAGTCACCGTGCCCCTATATAAATATAATAAATATAATTTTGTAAGAATGCATGCTTAAATGCAGACCATAGGAAATCCCTGGAGTTCAATTCTACCCAAGTTAAAAAGACCTTACACCAATACAAGAGTAAAATGCACAAATATACAGTGCACGTAAGAAGTTTCACAGTTCAACAAAACCAAAATCAAAAAGCTCAAAGAATAAAATCCCCCCCTCCACCCCAAAAAAAAAAACCCCAGTAAAACGGCCTAACATAGAATAATCAGGAATCGAAATAGCAAGGTGAAGACAGATCAAACAGCCTGGGAACAGCAGAGACAGCTTGGAATGAAGTGTAATGAAGAAAAGATGTGTGCGAGTGAGTATTGAATTGGAAGCATGGGCGTTTCATTGAAATGCCAGCAACTCAGAGCGTTTTAGAGTGTGAGAGTCAAGTTTGTGGCAGCTACTGTATGTGTGAAGGCCGCGACATGACGGGAAATGGAGTCGGATTTGCGCTCTGTCGTGAAAATGTGTCCGGCAGCTTCCCATCCTAGGAAGAAACACTTTACGAACTTTTGCAAATACGAACAAACCTGTCTACAAAGTGTTCGGATTCGAAAAAAAAAAAGTACCACTAGCTATTCACAGAGCTTAACGAACGGAATAGTTTAATTATGCTTACCTCCTCCTCCTCCTCCGCCTCCCACTATCCACACACGTATTAACCACATGCAGTGTTGAGGCGTTACATAATTTAATTACAAAATAAATCGAACAGTAACTCGTTACAGTTACAGAGACAAAATTGTCTAAATAAATGACAGTTGCTTGTGAAAATTTTATAAATTACAAATAGCGTTCCATATTTACAATTTCAAGTTAAATAAGTGCTTTAGGCATGATTTCCAACCGAAATGTGATTTGGATTTGAATGAAAAGATAGAACCGGTTTATTTGGCAAGATTGACACTTAGAATGTTAACTTAAAGCGCCACCTAGTGTACATATGAAAGTAAAATCAAAGCAAAGTATTTGAAAACGTAGTACATTTTGAATAGGAATCAGGAATGCTGTAAAAACTATTGTTTTTATAGCGTATATCTTACCGACGTAGTTAAGAGACACGCGTAGTCAATGGAACAACTTGCGAACAAACTCATACTGCGAGCGAACTCTTGGAACGTAACTCGTCCGTATTGTTGGGACCGCCTTTATACAACAAAATATATTGTTAATACGTATTCCCATGGTTGGCGAAGTACAAACTAATCTCACTATTATAACTAATCTGTTGATATTCTGCTTTGCTACTAACAAGCAAGAATAACAAAATAAAAGCCCCCACTGTGACCTGCTATTGTAAAAGGATTAGCTCTTTGTGATGGGTGTGAATGCACTATTTTCTTACTTGGTCCTTGTATATAGTGGTTTTCGTTGGACTCTTTTAATTGGCTCATAAAGACATTCGATGAGAAGCACAATGAGAAGTGTCTTGGTGAGCCAGGTAGATAATTTTGCACATAGGGGAATACTGGAATGTTTTTAGTCATCTTCTCATCAGTGCTTCACCCTAAAATAAATTCTAATCAAAAACATAATACCGGCCTAAATAAATCCAACAGTGACGGAATTCATACAAGTAATGAATCTGGGCCAAACATTTATTCTGACTTCATGCCAGACTCACTTGTTTTAGCCCTGTGGCAAAATCCTTTAACAAACAGGAAATATTTCGCTGTTTCTCGTGACATGAATCACAACCCCCTACCGAGTATACCATCTGTCAATCAAACCCCGAGGCATGAAAGGTGGAAAATGCCAGAAGGCAAATCTTCATCTGGGTGCAGACGTCCTTTAATCCTCATCGCTTAATCTGACATTTGAGTTTCCAATATACGGGTTTAATCTATTTCCTAGAGAGTTTAAACCTGTGATCTAATCGGGGAAATATACACATTGCTGCTCCGCTTGAAGTCCGTTATCTGCATCTGCATGTTATTTAAAAGGATCCGCTCCGGCCCGTATTCACCGCCGCGGCGCCTTTTGATCCAAACGCAGAAGGCGTTCTTTTTAGTCTTGCATTTTTTCGTTTCTTGCGTTTCAGGTATTTCGGACGGCCGTTTTTTCGGATTAGTAATAGGAAAATAATGTAACATGAACAAAAAGGCCGCGTGAAGGGGATCATGACTTAAACCCATCCATTCCAATGATTGAGTTCAAACGGATCACACACATGCATAGGGATGGCTTGCGAAAGGGACTTTAATCCAAACTAATCCTGGCAAAAAAAAAAAAAAAATGAGTTCCAGCCAGAAATAGTTCTGCATAATATCCAACAGATAATAAACCATATGAAGGAATAGATTTCCTAATATTAGAAAGGAAGTTTGGCCCGAATCATTGCACATAAAATGGATTCGTATAGAAATTCATTTTGGAGCAAAAATAATCGTAATTTAAAATAAATGACATGAAATATAGGAATCATTTCTCATTTACTGTCCACTTTATCTGGGATGGAGAAGTGGAGTTTATACTGGGAACACAGGAAATACACTCTTGATAAGAAACAAATCTATCACAATGTGTCATATATATATATATATATATATATATATATATATATATATATATAGATATATATATATATATATATATATATATATATATATATATATATATATATATATATACTGTGATATATATATATATATATATATATATATATATATATATATAGATATATATATATATATATATATATGGTGTGTGTGTGTGTGTGTGTGTGTACATATTTTTTGGGAAGAAACAGGTAATCCCTGAAAAACAACCCCGAATTCTTACAATGACACATTTTACAAGCATATTAAAGATTACTTATCTGAATGCAAATTGTATATTTAGATTCCAAACTGAACCGACTCGACCCTACAGCATATTAAGTAGCTCATTTGTTTAATTAAAGCAATTTAATAGCCTTAATAATTATCCATCACTTCAACATAAATATAAAATTACAATTCGAAAACAAGTTAAAATAAATTATCCCTTGTACATAGTAACAAGGCAGCATATATTGCGACACGGTGCGGCAATATTACGAGCCCATCTTACATCCTGCTACAACACGCACTAGAAAGACACCAGGAACACAAATTATGCCTCAATTTATTACCATAAAATACACATTTCAGTTAAATTCCACAGGGGATATTTAGGTTGCTCTTTGGAAACCCAAGGATAGAGTTTAGCAGAGTTAATGGGCCATTTTTTTCCCCCTGGTGTGTGTCATTATGGGAAATGGGTCATTCGCTTTGGTATTTTCTTCCCGATTGGATGTCATTGGCCGGATTATACGTCCATCGCTCACTTCCTGCACCAATCCGTGCATGTCATGTAAACTCTTTGACTCCTATAAGATGCTTACTTGCTCTTTTTATATATTATATATATATATATATATTATATATATATATATATATATATAGATATATATATATATATATATATATATATATATATATATATTTTTGGGAAAGTTAACAGCCTGCTTCATGCTGTGATGTATGGGTAAAACCAGGTAAGAGTTGAAGCGGGGCTTTTATGAGTGACATTTTTTGCGGGTGTGCTGACAGCGGAGTAATGATATTAATAAATTTGCCTGAACAATCCACTTTGGGCTTTTTTTTTTTTTTTGATTTTTACAATATTAATATTAACTTCGGTTTTATGGAAAACCGGCCTGTCTTGCCTGCCAGACTCTTTTAAAACGAAAATGACAAAGTGACTGCATTTAGGGTACATTTTACCTGCCCGATTTCATCAGCGTCTACAGAGATGTACTTTTTTTTTTTTATAGTCGGGTCCAGTTAATTGTATTAAGTAAGGAAATGGATAGGAAAAGACACGTCTCTGTGTCTTTATGAACCGTCAGCGCACTTGAGATGGAGTGAGCAGGTGAGAGAGAGAGAGAGAGAGAAAGAGAGAGAGAGAAGGGCGTTAAAGGATAGAACCCGTCTACAGTTTTATTAAAGGGCTTTAATTGCAAGTGCTTTCCGTTTTAATGAAAGATAAACCACCCAGTAATGGAGAACGCAGGATATTAAACGAGAGCAACAAGATGAAGTTCTCAAACACTGCTTTAATAACTCTGTCAGTGAGCTGACAGATAAGCATATATCACTGTGACAGAATGACATAACGATTCAACTTCCATCGTGCTCATTTACCACCGATTTTTTTTTATTTTTATAATTAATATGGACTGGGTAAAATAACAGACATTTTGCATCCAATAATTCACTGCATTGTTGAATTAATTAGATCTAGATTTACTTATTTTATTTGTTTTCTATTTTTTTAAAAATCTATTTTTATTTATTTATTTATTTGATAATGATAATGGGGGGTGTGTCTCTCAAAACGGATCCAAGGGAAAAAAAAGTGGTGGACAGGAGACAGGGTCATGGGCAGCCTCTTTTGATGCACACGAGGGTCAAAAGTGGTCGAATGTGTTTGACATTTTTTGTAGGTTTTTCAACCATTTTCATTGAAGGTCTTCCTTATCTGTCATCATCTCTCTATGACTTTACATTTACAGCATTTTGTAGATTCCCTTATCCACAGCAATTACGGGTTATGGGACATGCTCAAAGGCACAATAGTGGCAGCTTGGTGGGATTTGAACCTGCCTTCTTCATTTCATTGAATTTCATTGACATAAGAAAATGGCAAAGGGGGCATGGTGGCTTAGTGGTTAGCAAGTCACACCGCCAAGGTCGGGGTTCGATTCCCGTCTCGGCCATGTGTTTGTGTGGAGTTTGCATGTTCTCCCCGTGCCTCAGGGGATTTTTCTCCAGGTTCTCCGGTTTCCTCCCCGGTCCAAAAACATGCACGGTAGGTTGATTGGCACCTTGGAAAATTGTCCCTAGTGTGTGAATGTGTGTGTGAATGTGTGTTTATGCCCTGTGATGAGTTGGCATTCCATCCAGGGTGTATACTGCCTATAGACGCCTGAGATAGGCACAGGCTCCCCGTGACCCGAGGGAAGATCGGATATAGCGGTAGAAGATGAATGAATGAATGAATGAATGAAGAAAATGGCAAAATTCAACATTTATGAGGCTGTTTGTAGTAAACATTAAATGAATCGCTACAAAGTTACATTTTAATTGCATTATATTGATGGTTAGAACCTTGGCTGCAGATAAAATCCCAATTCTAAATACCAATAGATGCAATTTGAGTATTAAATAGTCTGTACGTGCCCCGCATACTGATGCAATCATAAATCCAAGGTATTCTATGTTTTAAGTCCTTACCGCCTTCCACCGGTAAAGGGCACATCCCTAGTAAAGACGGGGGATCTTGTTCGTTCGTCTAATCCGACATCCTCTACATTCCTGACCATGCTTTGGGCCATATGCATATTGTTTGTTTATCACTTTACTCGGTTCTGTGTTATTTTCTTTCGGACCCTCTGAGAAATGCTAATGCAAGCAAAAAAAAAAACGGAAAAGTTTCATTGTGCCTGAGAGGTTTTGTCAGTTTGACACTCGGATAACCCAATTCTGTTTCAGAGCAGATACAGAAAAGGAAAAGAGAGAGAGGAGAGAGAGAGAGGGAGAGAGAGAGAGAGAGAGAGAGAGAGAGAGAGATAGGAGGAGAGAGAGAGAGAGAGAGAAAGGGGCAAATTGTTGTTTTGCTGAAGAGTGCTGGATAGCACGCTGTCAGCAGAGAGGAAGAAAAGATGTTTGTGTGAAGACTGAGGATTGGCACTCAACCTTTACAGCAACATACAAAAAAAATAAATAAATAAATAAATAAACTACTCAGGGCCAAGAATGCTTCAGTTTGTGATGATAGTCTGCGAAGGAAACTGAGAGAGATGTGGGTGTTTGACTATTGGCACGGATATAAAAATGGATAATGGGTATAAAAATATGTCGACACACCTGTGTTAAAATAGCATTTTATTATTTTTTTTTTGTGATGTACAAAAAAGAAATTCAAGCAAAATAAATCTGAAAATGGTTATAGGAAAAGTCACATGTTCTTTAAACATCTACACACGAAGCACATGGTTTATCTTGGATGAAGCTCTTTATTAACAGGAAACAGGAAGTTTGTTTGGGCAGAGAGGGGCCCAAATAAAAACATAAACACAAGAAAAATGCAGGTTGAATAAGAAATAAAAGAGAGAAGAAGGAGAAAATAAATCCAGTCAGGAACTTGGTAAAAAAATAAGCGGGCAAACATCAGGCAATTTACTGTACAAATGTTAGCTACAAGCTAACAATCAGTGTAATCAAAGGCTTGGTTAAAGTCAGTGAAAACGGAATATTGAGTGTATACTTTGTGACATTTTTGAGAATGAGAGCCTCTTAATCTGTGTGTGTGTGTGTGTGTGTGTGTGTGTGTGAGTAAGTAATCACAGATTGCAAGCTGGAGAATGTCTGTGGCGGCCATGTTTGGAGGCTGTTGTGACTGCTGGGAATCGTAACACAATAGCTGCAGAGCTTGGCACGGACACAGTGTACAGTGTATTGTGTTTAGGGGTGTGACCGTACACAAAATCCATGGTTCGGTACGTCGCTTTTAAGTCGCTGTTCGGTACAATTCCGGTGCGGTTTAGGGGGGAAGAAATGCAAAGCATCAAATTGCTAGTCGCTATAAAAACAGTTTATTATTGTTTATATTTGAGAACATCACCGTTGGGACAGTTTACATTTATAATTTTATAATTATCTAATTATCTAATTATAGATATTATTTATAATATCTAATTATCATTTGAAAAATAGAGTAGTATAGTCATTTTAAGAAAATCAAATCACATCGAATTCATGTCAAACCCGTGATTTTTTTTCATTGTTTTTATTTAATTGTGTAATCAATTAAATGAATGGAACATTTTTATGAAGTAGTTTTTTTTTGTTTGACCCCATTTGGGTAGTACAAATTTTTTTCGGCGTATTGTAGAACACTTTAACAAATGTCTTCATTCCGTCCGTCCTTCATCCTTTCGCTCCGTCACTTCGTGGAATTGTCAGGATTCTCTCCCTTTAAAAAGAAATTCTCGACACTAAACAAACTTGCACTTCGACACTTTTAAGGTCTATTGCGACCTATTTATATTTATAGATAGATAGATAGATAGATAGATAGATAGATAGATAGATAGATAGATAGTTGGATGGATGGTTGGGTGGATGGATGATGGATGGTTGAGTCAATATGTGGGTGGGGTGGATGGATGGATAGGTTGGTATTGGTGGACTGGTGGGCAGGCAGGCAGGCAGGCAGGTAGGTAGGTAGGTAGGTAGGTAGTTAGTTAGATAGATAGATAGATAGATAGATAGATAGATAGATAGATAGATAGATAGATAGATAGATAGATAGATGTGTGATTGGTGGATGGTTGGGTGGATGGATGGATGGATGGATGATGGATGGTTGAGTCGATATGTGGGTGGGGTGGATGGATGGGTTGGTATTGGTGGACAGGCAGGCATAAAGTAATAAGTAATAAAATATACTCATCCTCTATCAGTAGGTAAAACTGCATATTTGTGCAGTTATCCAAGTAGCCAATCAGGTGGCTCGCAATGCTTCAAACGATAATGGTCACATGGTCAGTTAACATTTACATCAGAAGGAAGAAAAAGGCTGATCTCTGTAACTTCCTGTAGAATGGCTGCTGGTTCAACTTTTTCAGAAACTGCTGATCTTCTGGGAATTTTACACACAATAGTCTCTAGTGGTTTCTTAGAACCAGTAAAAAAAAAGACCTTGAGTGAGTGACTGTTCTGTGGGTGGACAAATTAATATATATATATTTTATATATATATATATATATATATATATATATATATATATCTATATATATATATATCTATATATATATAGTTGTGTGTGTGTGTGTGTGTGTGTGTGTGTGTGTGTGTGTGTGTGTGTGTGTGTGTACAATACAATACATATACAATAATATAATAACTTTACAACCTTGGAACTTCAAGACTGGGCACAGAATCTGAGGTTATCCTGGTCCCAAACTGGACATCTGAAGAGGTGAAAAGCAAAAAAATGATCCAGTTTGTTTCAATCTGTCCACATGATTGCTTCAGATTTTAGGTCTTGGATAGAAGCATCAGAACCTGATGTGCACTTCGGCTGCTGTAACCCATCCACCTGCTAATTTCCTGCCAACCGCCCAATGGCTTTCCGCCACCACACATCCGTTACCATGGGTGAAAGCTTTCGCGTGCCTTCTCGGAGACGCCGAGGGTGAAAACGCTCCCGGGTCCCCGTGATTGGCAAGTGTTTTTGCGATTGCCAAATGAGAGGCAATGCCACACAAATTAGCCATGAATGCATGTGGCAACGTCGGGACTCGACCCACAATCAGTCAGGAGCTTTGCAGTTGGGATTTACTGTATTTTCCTCCGTATACAACAACCCATTTTACGCCATACAGCAACTTGGATCTCAGGCACATGGCAGGTATAGATTTGTTTTAGTTCCATAATATTCATAGATAGAGTTATTCATAGATAAAGATAAAAGATAAATATTCATAGATAAAAAAAATATTCATAGATAAAGTTATTTGAGAGAAAAATGAATGAATTTTGTTGTCATGCAAAAACTATAATTAGCGTCTACAATGGGTTAATCTAACATTAAAATGAAATGGTTTCAAGAGCACGGTGGGTTAGCAGTTAGAACATTTGCCTCACACCTCCAGGGTCCGGGTTCGATTCCCGTCTCCGCCATGTGTGTGTGGAGTTTGCATGTTCTCCCCGTGCCTCAGGGGGGTTTTCTCCGGGTTCTCCGGTTTCCTCCCGGTCCAAAAACATGCACGGTTGGTTGATTGGCTCCTTGGAAAATTGTCCCTAGTGTGTGTGTCCTGGGATGGATTGGCATTCCATACAGGAATATCCTGCCTTAATGCCCATAGACGCCTGAGATAGGCACAGACTCCTCTCGACCAGAGGGAAAATCGGATAAAGCGGTAGAAGATGAATGGTTTAA
>JACRUU010000006.1:11990746-12013246 GCA_030449085.1 Kryptopterus vitreolus | reverse complement strand
ACTGTACATTATTTGTAATCCGATTATGCAGGTTTTTTTTTTTTTTAAATCCCGGTCGCCTTATTATACAACATGTTTCTTTTCTTTCGTCTTGCCTTCCTATCGTACCTGTCCACCTGCTACTGATCTGCCTGCTGCTCCTTGTTAGTCTTGCTTCAGGCGTTAACACGAGCAGACATTTACATTTAGTTTCTCCTTTTAGAGGAACATAAGCTGATACATTTTTAATGCTTTAAAGCTCGAAGCGAACCAAAGAAACATGATTGCAAAGTTACAGAAACGAAGCTCCGGAGGTTTGCTTTTTTTTTTTTTTTTTTTTTTGTTTTAATAGTAATTTATTATATAATTAGTTTAGCATTACACTGGATGAACATTTATTCTGTTATCGTATTAGGTAACTTTAAAGAGGGACTACATCGAGAACTTCCCGCTTTGCTCAAATTCGCTATTAAGCCTAATTTCCACACCGTACAAGAAGATAACGACCCGGACCACATTGTCAAGCCCTGCCAACAAAAATGAAATAAATAAATACGGCTTGTGGTAGAAAAAAAAAACGTTCTAGACCAAACAATTCCTACACCCTACATGAAGCCGGTGAAGCAGCCTTTAATTAATTTGAATTCATATGTGAGTTGTACAGCACTTAAAATAGGTCTCAAAGTGGCTTCACTCAGATAAAGCAGTAATAAAGTTTTCTTTTTTCTTTTTTGGAAAGTTAAAAACAAAGAACAAGTGAAAAGAAATTGTCGTACACTAAGAGACTGGGAAATATCAAGGTAGATACAAATGCTTAGTCATAGGGGACCCCCTAGCAGGGAGTGGCAACGTACCTCTGAACATTGTCTATGGGCATTAAGGCAGGATACACCCTGGATGGAATGCCAACCCATCGCAGGACACACACACACACACACACACACACACACACACACATTCACACACACATTCATACACTAGGGACAATTTTCCAAGGTGCTAATCAACCTACCGTGCATGTTTTTGGACCGGAGGAAACCGGAGAACCCGGAGAAAAACCCCCTGAGGCACGGGGAGAACATGCAAACTCCACATACACACACACATGGCCGAGACGGGAATCGAACCCGCATCCTGGAGGTGTGAGGCGAACGTGCTAACCACTAAGCTACCGTACCCCTTCTTATTTTTATTGTATCATTAGTGGTGCTTGGAACAAGCACTACTATTATTGTTTCTCAGGTTATTATTATTACTTTTATTATCTCTATTATTATTATTATTATTATTATTATTATTAATAATATTTTTATTTGGCTCGGAAACTGATCGTGCAGACCAAACCATAAGTCCTAGAGACTTGAAATCTTGGAGAGATGGTAGAGATCATTTTGGGGAGAGGTTGACTATGTATACTCATTTGGCGACAGGGGGTGCTAGAATCCTCCCAAAATTAATTTCACACATTTTTGATCATAACTCGTAGAAAATGTATCGTACATTAAAAATTTCGTATTTATGAACTCGTTGGGTCAAAACGCAGAAAATCCTCATTGACAGTTTAATGCTGCGAAGTTTGCTTTTTTCCGTAAAAATTGGTTATGTTAAAAACATACTTTTGCAAACTAGTCGTAGGTTTTTTGTGGCATCAGAATAGAACCAGTGTAGAAATGTTCAGTAGACGTAGCTTATCAATAATTGTCAAAATATTGAACTTTCAATTCACCGTTGCAACGGCTCATCTAAAAGTTCAAAGTAGGCGGGGCCACATTGACAAAAATGTCTATGCAATGAGATATCTTCATGAAACTTGGCACATTTATGTATGTCCTGAATCCTTGGTTAAATCCAAAAAAAGTGTGTACCTTTGCCACTTGTTTGTGCTAAACAAAGAAAAAATTTTCATTTTTTTCTTTGTTTGGCGACACCTAGTGGCGAAGCTACGTAATAGCAATGAAATAGCTATTAATAATATTCCAACAACTCCTTATGTCCTTCAGTGCCTCAGTTGCTTGAACCCCACATATCGCTGCTTTTAGCTATATTTAAATTTACTTTTGTACAAAAAATTTTTGAGTCTCCGTCTAAGAATAAATTAACACTGGTTAGATCGATTACAAACGTAAGATACAAACAACCTTAAACTTTGCTTTGTTTCTTTTTTGTTATGCGAGGACAGTGAAAAATACCATGACGTGCTGGTTCAAGTATTTCTGGAAGAGATAGGTCTTCAGTCTGCGCATGAAGATAGCCAGTGACCCATCACCTCGGTGCCAGAACCGAGAAGAACCATGAACTAAACTTACCTCTTATCCTGAGAGAAGGTGGATCCAGACGAGCTGTGCTAGACGCTCTCAGGCAGTGAGGTGCGGTACAAGGGGTGATGAGGTCTCCGAGGTAAAAAAAAGGTGCAGATCCCTTTTTGGCTTATTTGTAGGCGAATTTCAGTGTTTTGAATTTGATGCGCGGTGTGAGCGCAGTAGTGTGGTTGGTGTGGGAGAACTTGGCAGGTTGAAAATGAGCCATTCAGCCTCATTTCGGATTATTCGCAGTGGACGAACAGCGTTTCGAGGTAGACCAGCCAGCAGAGAGTCGCAGTAGTCGAGTCTCGTAATGACGAGAGACTCAACAAGCACCTGAGAGGCTTGTGTGGAGAGAAACAGTCGAATCCTTCCGAATGGTGTAAAAAAAAAAAGGTAGAGACAAGAGCGTTAGCAACATGAGAAGAGACGGACAATTGATTGTCCACGGTTACTCCGAGCTTACATGCAGTGGGTGAAGGAGATGAGCAGATAGTTGTGACAGGTTCTGCTGAGATTCTGACCGTGGAGATGAATCACCGGTTTTCTTCGGGCTGAGTTTCACACTGTTACATCCTGATATTTTTCCACGGCATTTCACTGATGTTCAGCATCACAAATCAGTTCAGCAGGACATCACGAGGGCTGCATGTGATCCCGTGGGGAAATATACTTTTTTTTTGCTATACTACATAGAAAAAAGTATAATTGCACATCCACTACAGTAGGGGGCAGTGTTTCTCTCATTGACAGAGCATGCGCAGGGTGGAATAATAAGCACGCTACTTCGAACAACGAACAAAGCGAACAAAGCTGGCTAATCTAATATTAACATTTAACGAGAAATATACAACACAAAAAACAGCGGCAGCCCGCAAAAAAGGTCTTTAAGCTGCCGACCAAATTGAACAAATTGCCGAAATAACATTTCAAAATAAAATTCGATATACAATTATAACACAAGATATTAATGACAAGGAAATAAACGAATGTTGTTTACACAGGGAGTATTATGACGGAAAAATATGACGCGTAACGCTTGGATTCACTGTGACAACGGTGGGAGACCGGTGTGTTTACTGTTTCGAATATTGGCAACAAATGTGCCCCTTCGTGATGTGATTCCATGTCACGCCACTCAACCCCCCCCAACCCCAACAACCGCCCCTCCTTCTTTGAACTAAGCGCAACTTCTTCCGGGGGGGGTAATTGAGAGGCACTGATTTAGAGGTACAAGAAGGTACTAAAATGTAGTAATGAAAATGTAGTACCAATCTGAAGATGTTAAAGTCACCGACTCATTCATTCATTCATCTTCTACCGCTTTATACGGTTTTCCCTCGGGTCACAGGGAGCCTCATACACTAGGGACAATTTTCTGGCGACCCGAGAACCCGGAGAAAGAAACCCCTTGAGGCACGGGGAGACAATGCAAACTCCATACACACACATGCCGGAGGCGGGAATCGAACCCCGACCCTGGAGGTATGAAGCGAACGTGCTAACCTCTAAGCCACCGTGCCCTAGTATATATATTATATATATATATATATATATATATATATATATATATATATATATATATATATATATATATATATATATATATAGTGGTTTTTGTCGAGGTCATATAAAAAATTATCTATTAAATATAATTATAATATAATATTATTGAATACTTAATATGGGTTATAATTATTATATATTACAATAATGATATAATTATTTCTGTGTATATATATAAAAAATATATAAAGCTTTGCTACTTTAATACACCAGTTAGCATTATAGCAGCTACCCAAGAAGTGCAACAGTCACACTTTGGAATGTTGTTCGGATGTTTGTCTCCTCTGGAAAAATGAGGATAGGACTTTATTCATTCCGGTGTCACAAATCGGCGAAAAAAAAGCGATTAAGTAATTTCCCCGCGTCTAGGGCGAGCGCTAAAGAATCGTCTTCAGAAAGCCCTGATAAGGCCCTCCTCCCAAGAACGTATGCTGATGGGCCATTATCATAGGAAATGTGTAACAAGGATGATTAGAGGAACCGCATTTGCATAATTCGTTTCCCTCGTTTGAAATGCAGCGAGTGACTTGTAGTATAGGCAGAAATTCAGGGTTAGCTGTGATTTGTGGGCAAATAAAATGGCTGACAAAGCAACCGGATTAGGGATTATGGGAGCAGGATACAAATATGCTTTTTTTTTTATATATATATATTTACTTTTTTTAAATTCCCAATAATAATTTGACCGATGAAAGAGGTGAAGGAAAACGTTCATGGTGCTCTGTAGGTTGAACAGGTTGCATTTAAGGGTAGTTGTCCATGCTTCTGGTATTATGCCTCTAATCACATCGAAAATGTCCCCCCCCCCCCCCTACCGCCGACCCCCGATCTCAGTGTCTACGGGACTAATCGGAAGTGAAGGCAAGCAGAAGCCAATTAAAATTATGCAAATCGGCATCATGGCTGACTGCCGACGACTCGCTTGCACTTCTTAACGCCGGAGTCAGCATTATAGCTGGGTGCGACTTTAGCACCATCTATTCTGCTCGCAGACCTGTCATGATGCCGTTTAAAGCGTTCAAATGCGAACACCCCCCTTTACCACCACCGCCCACCTAACGTGCGGTGTTAATTGCTGTCATTCCAGGAAACCGAGCCGGGCTTTCAGCCGCATCCGGGACTCTGCCTCGCTTCCTTCAGGAGCCCGACGACGCTTACATCGTCAAAAGCAACCCAATTAAGCTCCAGTGCCGAGCTCGGCCCGCGCTGCAGATCTTCTTCAAGTGCAATGGGGAGTGGGTTCACCAGAACCAACACACATCCCTGGAGCACGTAGATCTAGCGACAGGTAAAGACAACACACACACACACACACACACACACACACAGTTGTGTTCCACCCCATAAGATCGAGTAGACCCTAGAATAAACACAACCCCTGTCTATCTAGTGATGTACCCCCTCTGGATCCCATTCTTTACATTCCATATTATTGGACTGCAACAGAACAACAGACGGACATTATTCATAATCACACACTATACACTCAGCTGTTGTGTATCACACACACACACACACACACACACACACACACACACAATCACACTCTTAATAATGCCAAGCTGAGGATGGGTTTCCCTTTTCGAGTCCGGTTCCTCTAAAGGTTTCTTCCTCATTCCTCATGTTTCCTTGCCGCAGTCGCCCCAGGCGCGCTCATCAGGGATAAATACACACTTATAAATATTGAATGTTCTGTAATTATCATTCTGCAAAGCTGCTTTGCGACAATGCACATTGTGAACGGCGCTATATAAATAAATATATATAAATATATAAATAAAATCGAATTGAATTGAACTGAACTCACACACACACACAAAATAGATAGATACTCAAATACAGTATAGAACTGTGTAGAAATGTCTGAGTATTCTACAAACCGGATTCCAAAAAAGTTGGGACACTATACAAATCGTGAATAAAAACTGAATGCAATGATGTGTAGGTGCCAACTTCTAATATTTTATTCAGAATAGAATATAACACACGAAACAAAAGTTTAAACTGAGAAAATGTACCATTTTAAGGGAAAAATATGTTGATTCAGAATTTCATGGTGTCAACAAATCCCAAAAAAGTTGGGACAAGTAGCAGTAAGAGGCTGGAAAAAGTAAATTTAAGCCTAACGAGGAGCTGGAAGACCAATTAACACAAATTAGGTCAATTGGCAACATGATTGGGTATAAAAAGAGCTTCTCAGAGTGGCAGTGTCTCTCAGAAGCCAAGATGGGTAGAGGATCACCAATTCCCACAATGTTGCGCAGAAAGATAGTGGAGCAATATCAGAAAGGTGTTACCCAGCGAAAAATTGCAAAGACTTTGCATCTATCATCATCAACTGTGCATAACATCATCCAAAGATTCAGAGAATCTGGAACAATCTCTGTGAGAAAGGGTCAAGGCCATAAAACCATACTGGATGCCCGTGATCTCCGGGCCCTTAAACGACACTGCACCACAAACAGGAATGCTACTGTAAAGGAAATCACAGAATGGGCTCAGGAATACTTCCAGAAACCATTGTCAGTGAACACAATCCACCGTGCCATCCGCCGTTGCCAGCTGAAACTCTACAGTGCAAAGAAGAAGCCATTTCTAAGCAAGATCCACAAGCTCAGGCGTTTACACTGGGCCAGGGATCATTTAAAATGGAGTGTGGCGAAATGGAAGACTGTTCTGTGGTCAGACGAGTCACGATTCGAAGTTCTTTTTGGAAATCTGGGACGCCATGTCATCCGGACCAAAGAGGACAAGGACAACCCAAGTTGTTAACAACGCTCGGTTCAGAAGCCTGCATCTCTGATGGTATGGGGTTGCATGAGTGCGTGTGGCATGGGCAGCTTGCATGTCTGGAAAGGCACCATCAATGCAGAAAAATATATTCAGGTTCTAGAACAACATATGCTCCCATCCAGACGTCATCTTTTTCAGGGAAGACCCTGCATTTTCCAACAAGATAATGCCAGACCACATTCTGCATCAATCACAGCATCATGGCTGCGTAGGAGAAGGATCCGGGTACTGAAATGGCCAGTCTGCAGTCCAGATCTTTCACCTATAGAGAACATTTGGCGCATCATAAAGAGGAAGGTGCGACAAAGAAGGCCCAAGACGATTGAACAGTTAGAGGCCTGTATTAGACAAGAATGGGAGAGCATTCCTATTTCTAAACTGGAGAAACTGGTCTCCTCTGTCCCCAGACGTCTGTTGAGTGTTGTAAAAAGAAGGGGAGATGCCACACAGTGGTGAAAATGTCCTTGTCCCAACTTTTTTGGGATTTGTTGACACCATGAAATTCTGAATCAACATATTTTTCCCTTAAAATGGTACATTTTCTCAGTTTAAACTTTTGTTTCGTGTGTTATGTTCTATTCTGAATAAAATATTAGAAGTTGGCACCTACACATCATTGCATTCAGTTTTTATTCATGATTTGTATAGTGTCCCAACTTTTTTGGAATCCGGTTTGTACCAAGAACAATTTTATATATATTTTATGTATACATAATATATAATATACATACGTTCCAGCAACATGTGATTTCATTCATTCATTCATCTTCTATCGCTTTATCCGATCTTCCCTCGGGTCACGGGGAGCCTGTGCCTATCTCAGGCGTCTATGGGCATTAAGGCAGGATACACCCTGGATGGAATGGCATCTCATCGCAGGACACACACACACACATTCACACACACATTCATACACCAGGAACAATTTTCCAAGGTGCCAATCAACCTACCGTGCATGTTTTTGGACCGGGAGGAAACCGGAGAACCCGGAGAAAAACCCCCTGAGGCACGGGGAGAACATGCAAACTCCACACACACATGGCCGAAACGGGAATCGAACCCGGACCCTGGCAGTGTGAGGAGAACGTGCTAACCACTAAACCACCGTGCCCCTCTATAAGACTTATATGGTTTTTAGAATTTAAAAAACATTTTGAAGCATGCATCTGTAATGCTTCTGATCACTGTTTGTCCCAGATCTTGATAACTGACACTTAAAATCATTTATTTGTTACTTGTTTGTAATCACAATCGTATGCATTTGCATCATATTATCCATCGAAGATATGAATATGCTCCGGAATGTACTGTACATTTTTTTTTACTTTAATGCATTACATGGCATGACACTTCATTTATTCATTAACTCATTCACATGACATCTTCAATTCGATTTGAGATCCGTGCCACCCGCCCGAATCACGGATTTGTTCCAGCGTTTAAGTGACATACATTGGATAACTATGTGTTTGCTCTTTAATAATATCACTTGTATAAAATGGCGCGTTACTTTTTGATAGCTACGAGTTGGAAGGCCATGAAAGCAACAGTGATGCAATCGTGAGAAATGTTATTCCTTTTGCCTTCCATGTGCCAGACACCAATTGTGATTTTTATTTTTTTTTTTCAATTCACAACCCCTGAAAACAGCCTGCGGCTTTTCGTTTTTCCACACACTGCCTCCTCCCCCCTCCCACCCCCCTCCCTCTTTTATGAAGTTTATTTTATTTATTTCTTTACACTCACACTGTTTTGAATGAAAGAAACAGAGGGACAAAGCTGGCCTTTGATGCTATTCAGCGACGGAGAATGGTATAAAGAGTGCACCGTGGTTTGTGATGATAGACGATGATAGCCGCTCCGTGAATGACGGTCATTTAAATTCAAAAAGGCAACATCGCCCAGTTACTTGAAATGGCAACTTGAAAAAACTTTTGATCTCCGCATGTGGTCGCGTTCTAAGTGTGTTTTGCTTTCGGCGGAGGAAATGAATCGTACATTTAAGCCAGTTAATTAGCATTATTCAAGAATAAATTCTTTCAGACAGACGAATCCGCCTGTAAATATTTACCAAATTGCAAATTAGGAATAAAAATGTTTGTCAAGGTCACACACACACACACACACAAAAAATACATTAAAGCAGGACACACCCTGGATGGAATGCCAACCCATCGAAGGGCACTCAATCACAATCACACACACACACACACACACACACACACACACATTCATATACACTAGGGACAAATTTTCCAAGGTGCCAATCAACCTACCGTGCATGTTTTTTTTTTACCGGGGGGGAAACCGGAGAACCCGGAGAAAAACCCCCTGAGGCACGGGGAGAACATGCAAACTCCACACACACACATGGCCGAGACGGGAATCGAACCCGGACCCTGGAGGTGTGAGACGAACATGCTAACCACTAAACCACTGCCTCTCTCTCTCTGCCTCTCTCTCTCTCTCTCTCTCTCTCTCTCTCTCTCTCTCTCTCTCTCTCTCTCTCTCTCTCTCTCTCTCTCTATATATATATATATATATATATATATAATATATATATATATATATATAGAGGGCACAGTGGTTATATAGATATATATATATATATATATATATATATATAGATATATATATAGAGAGAGAGAGAGAGAGAGAGAGAGAGAGTAAGGTAATAAAAATATATAATATAATATAATTGAATACATATAATATAATAATAATAATTATTATATATAATAATGATATCATTATTTATGTTATTTAATTTGAACTTATTAAGGGCTCCTGTAATAGGACACTATTTGTTTGTTGGAATAAAAAGTGTATGAAAAAATGTAGCCTTAATTAATCATAGAATATGTTTAGAGTTAAATGTATGACATTTTGGAGCTCGCACGCTCTTACTGTGTGTGTGTGTGTGTGTGTGTGTGTGTGTGTGTGTACGCATGTTTGTAAGGTAAGCTAATCGACTGCAAATCTGCAACGTGCCATTGATTTATTCGGAGGTCCCACAGTGCAGGACAGATATACACCGATAGCATCTCCCCACCAGACAGGGCAATAAATCAAACTCAGATAGCGGGACTGCTGTTGTCCTTGGGCTGCATGCACACGCTGTGCTTGATGATTTGTTCGGCGCTACTGTCATTATTTTCCAATTCTGACAATCTGATAATAGTGCTCAACATTATAGTGATGTATAGCGGCCTGTCCTGTAGCGCTCAGTGCCTAAACAAGACCTGGTAATAATGTATGCAGAATATAAACATGTAACCTTAATTGAGGAATTAAGGTTAAGTTTAATGAAACAGTAAAATAACGGCAGTTATAATTGTACTCATTATTTTCACTTATTTTTCGAAATCCAAAAACGTGGATGTAATTAGTATTAAGGTATATTAATGTGCGATTTGTAAATATATATTTTATGTTAAATTAAAATTCATTCATTCATTCATCTTCTACCGCTACATCCGATCTGGATGGAATGCCAACCCATCGCAGGGCACACACACACATTCACACACACATTCATACAGTAGGGACAATTTTCCAAGGTGCCAATCAACCTACCGTGCATGTTTTTGGACCGGGGGGAAACCGGAGAACCCGGAGAAAAACCCCCTGAGGCACGGGGAGAACATGCAAACTCCACACACACGGGACGGGAATCGAACCCGGATCCTGGTGGTGTGAGGCGAACATGCTAACCACTAAGCCACCGTGCCCCATTAAATTAAAATTAAATGAATTAAATTAAATGTCTTTGTATGCATAGATAAGCAGGGTATTTTATTCTACATATGTTATAAACATGTTGCTATAAATTATACATATGTCACAAATACTCCAATATAAATTATTCATATATTTTGAAAAGTGAATACGGTATTCAATATATAAATATTTCAACGTTTTACAGATGTACTGGCCCAAATACTGACTTAGTGAAGTATTGCGAGACCAATCTCTGCTATGACTAATAAATCAGGAGCATATTATGGTAGGCACGATTTTATAACAAATAAAAACATGTTATAAACTCGCAATATCCCGAGGTATCACAATACCCTGCATTAAAAATGTATACAATTTTTTTATTTGATTACTAACTTAAAAAAATGATGTCTGTAGTTCCGAGTCTTAGACTATTATAGGGGAAGTATGTACACAACATTTTTTCCCCCTCTCAGATGCACTCCAACTTTCATACTAATGAAACATGAGGCATGGATCATTGGTAAATCCTTAAATATTACATCAATTATTATTTATTTTATATTTATTTTACTTTTAGTTTCAATAGTCTCCTTTGTCTCAGCACACAGCAAACATTGCACTTTATTAATGAGTAACAATTTTTTTGTGTTATAGTATCGATTTGGTATTGGTATCGTGATATTGTATATAGGTATAGTATCGCAATTTTGGTATCGAGACAACACTATTGTCATCATTTGTTTTGTTGACAGCTTTGAAAACGTTTCCACCAATCTTAAGGAGTTCCCCCGAGTGCTTGTTGGGTGCTTTTCCTTCACTCTCCAGTCTAGCTGATCCCAAACCATTGTATCAAATTAGCTCAGTTTGAACATTCAGTCAAATTCTTCAGCATTATGAGGATAAGATCGCAAAGAGTAAATATCTATGAGAAATTATAATTGTAAATATTTACAAAGCCCCTTTATTAAGGTTGAATTTGAATTCTTTGATGATTCTCATGACTGTGATCAATTGATCCCCAACATTACTAAGCTACCACTGTTGGGCCCTTGAGCAAGGCCCTTAACCCTGTTTGCTCCAGGGGTGCCGTAGGATGGCTTGACCCTGTGCTCTGACCTCAGTTTCCTGAGATATGCGAAAACCATGCATTTCACTGCATGTCATGCTATGTATGTATGTGCATATGACAAATAAAATTTGATTTCTTTGTCTTCCATCTCTCTCTCTCTCTTTCTGTCTCTCTCTCTCTCTCTGTCTCTCTAGGTATGGATGTATGTTCTGTACTTGATTAGTTCTGTGTTATGTTAATGTCTCATTCGTTAACCTTCATATATTCACAAGTGAATGTGTGCCGCTCACACAATCCCAGAATGTTGATTCTTCCACATGCTAATTACAGCTCGTACTTCATTCATTCATTCATTCATTCATTTTCTACCGCTTATATCCGATCTTCCCTCGGGTCACGGGGAGCCTGTGCCTATCTCAGGCGTCTATGGGCATTAAGGCAGGATACACCCTGGATGGAATGCCAAAACATTGCAGTGCACACACACACACACACACACACACACTTGAGTGTAACATTGATTCTATTGCAGTTAGTTCTCAGATCTAATCTCAATTATTCTAAAGTATATATAAATAGTATACTTATAAGTAAAACTAATTATAACCTTTTATAATTAGTCCTAGATATTTTGCGGCCCACCACGGCATTTTATGCGGCGTGCAAGGTGTATAAGTGTCTTAAAATAAGGCTATTCTGCTTTAAAGTGTGTATTGACAATAAACTACATCTCCCTCAATGTGCACGACTGTCACCCGTGAAGTGACGGCATCCTGCCACTAGATTGTGAGGTGAGTGATTGATGGAGGTGGTAGCCCAGTGGTTAAGGTGTTGGACTCTGGTACTCCGGAAGATCACGGATTTAAACCCCACCACCACCAAGCTGCCACTAGTGGCCCCTTGAGCAAGGCCCTTAACCCTCAATTGCTCAGTTGTAAGTCGCTCTGGATAAGGGCGTCTGCCAAATGCTGCAAATGTAAATGTAGATTGCAGTGTATCCCACATCAGCGTTTACCGAGGTTGGATACACTGCAATCTAGTGGTGGGATGCCGTCACTTCACCGGTGACATAGTCGCGTGCATTGTGGGAGATGCACAACAAGCAGAATTGAGAAATTTCCAAAAGAAACATGGGAACGCGAACACGTGTTTGTGTTTCACGGAGAAAAAAAACTGCTATGTTTTTTGTGTTATGAGGCGGCGTCGCTCGTCAAAGACTATATACTGTTTTATAGCTATAACTGGCCCTTCGAAGTCAACCATAATGGCCCACGGTGACATTAAGTTAAACACCCACGCGCTACATAACGGTGGAGTATGTGAGTGAATGGTCAAGAGGAGTTAATTCGATCGCTGCACTGTCTCCTATGGATTTAGATCGAGTGATTGTGGAGGTCAGGTCGTCGGATGCGGCACTCAATCACTCTATAAAGAACAGATAACGTTTCCATAACCTAGAGGTGTGTTTGGGGTCGTCGTCCAGTTAGAAAACAAATAATAGTCCCACGGTGTTCCAAACGGGCATGCTGTTGCAAAATGGTGGAAGTATAGGTTAAGGCTCAGTTTTTGAGTAAATCGCCAACATTGTCACCAGCAAAACACTTACATTCCATCACACCTCCTCCTCCATGTTTCACAGTGTGATTCACACATTTAGGAACTGTCCATTCATCCTTTAACATCTAACAAAGACATGACAGTTAGGACTATAAAGCTCTAATTTGGACACATCTGGCCATCCCACTGATCATTTCACTGATGTTGTGTTGTGTTCTTGCCCCAAGCAATTCTTTTTCGCTGGTTGTTTTTTTTCCCCTCAGTAATGGATTCTTATTCGACCATGAAAGTCCGACTCATGCAGTCTCCTTTAAACGAAGGATGTTCATAAATATGTCTACCATTTGATCTATGAAAAGGATTCGTGTACGGTAAATCGCTAGTTTCTTATGATGGTATTTCGAATAAACTTATCTTCTGCAGCAGAGGTAGCTTTTAGGCATTTACTAACAATACTAACAATATTGGTTTAAATTGTATAACTGGGCAATTAAAATGCAATACAGTGTGCCGTGTTAGCAGGTAACCACGATAATATATTTATAAACTTGAGTACTCAGTGAAATCAGGTTGAAATATAGTCTCACCATAATGATTTTTAGTTATATATGTTATATAAAGCATAAAAAGCAGCCATTCCTTGCTTTTCATCTTCCTGCATTTTAGTTCAATGCTTTAGAGGGAAAAAAAAAAAAAAACAGCATAAACTGATGCCACTATTTCTGGGAACAAGCGTGATGTGGCGAGTGTGAGAAATTAAAGATTCTTTGTCATAAAAAATGTATAAAGGCTATTCTGGCAGGTGAGCTGAAGACAAGCAGGCATTATCTGGGTTCATGAAATGGCCACTTATTTATATTTCATTCGAAATCCATTATAGCCTTTTGGAAAAAAAAAAGAAAAGAAAACCATGTCACTGTGTAAATATCTCCCCCGGTTCAAGTTTAGAGTTTGGGAATGCATTGATAAAGGATCAAGGAGTTTGGAAGTTCCAGAAAGACAGATATGAGCGGGTTGATATATCAAATGATATGAGTCATAAGTAAATATTTCGGCGGAGGAAAAGAAAGGTCACGAAGAACATTGAATTCTTTCGCTGGGTACGGGGAGAGAACCAGCATCAATCAAGCTGGCACAGACGATGCCGATGTGTGTGTGTGTATGTGTGTGTGTGTGTGTGTGTGTGTGTGTGTGTGAGAGAGAGTTGATATCTTGATGGGAATCAAATGTTCTCACAAGGACAGGAATATCTAACAGTTATAGATATGATCTTTAGCGACATCTGGATGGTCCCTTAAGGAATTTTTGCCAAAGCAAAAAAAAGGTCAGGGTTATTAATATGGCATCGATTATAGCATTTCTGCAGGTTTGCGTGTGTGTGTGTGTGTGTGTGTGTGTGTGTGTGTCGAGTAGTTGTTGAACTTTTGAATCCCCTTGCTAGCTTGAAAGACAGCGAGTGGACAAGAGATTTAAAGGGTTAGTGGAGAAAGGGAAGCTTTAAAGTGAGATTTAAAGTGGATGAGGAAGGATTGAGGGATGAAAGAAGACAGATAGGACTTGAGAGGGGAACATGTCGAATAGCAGCTGAGTGGAGAGAGAGAGAGAGAGAGAGAGAGAGAGAGACCCGTCTAAGAGTCTAAGGGACTAACATTTCCCTTAAGTACGATGCTGGTTCAGTGTGCTTGTATGTGTAATTTCTAATCCGCCTGATGAATCAAGCTTGGTAATCCCTTTAAGCAAAGCTGCACATGCCCAAACAGAACAACACACACACACACACACACACACACACACACACACACAAACATATAAATTGGGTATCAGTGCATTCACAGACTTATAAATCCTCTTTATCAATGGAAATCTCTCTGTAGACCAGCATTTATCAAAGTTAATGCACACACACACACACACACACGCACGCACACACACACACGCACGCACGCACGCACACGCACACACACACACACACATGCACACACACTACTACCTGCTTTATTATATATCAATACTAATATATTGACTAGGGCTGTTAATCGATTACAATATTTAATCTGCGATTAATCACTTTTCATCTTTCTAATAGTCTAACTAATTTTACTCCGGGTTATTTTATTCTTTTAATATTCATTTCTTGTTAATAAATGAATTGTTCATTACAATGTTCATTTGTTTAGTGGTTGTTTTAATTGTAAAATATGAGACGTGGCTCCTTTAAGAATTGTGTTCCGGTTGCTTTTCCATATAAACTGGTGATACGTTTAGGTTATACGGAAGCGCATTCGCATTCACAAAAGAGAAAATGCTCTTTATTGCGTAATACGGATTTGGGAATGCGATACGGTAATACACGCTAATATAGTGAAGAGCTCGTATATATTGAACGAATAATTCATAATTAATAGGGCATAATTCAGGGTAATTTTAGGAAGCGTGAGTTTTTGCTCTTTGTTGTCCGGGTTTCGTTCATTCGCTAACACGACGCAGAGTGAGGGAGCAGATCACTCACATACAGCACGTTATTCGCGCGTTAATAAAATGAGCGGCGTTTAATTTGATTTAACATGTTAACTTTGACAGCTCTAATATTAATACAAATTAATTCCCAGTTTTCTTATCTGGTAGGTTGAAAAAAGTCACGCGAATGACAAACGGTGCCTGAAAACAGTGCGCAATAATTCACCAAAGAGATTAAAACTAAAGTCGAAAATATAAGAAGTACAAACTGCAGACATTTGTGTCTAAACTCTACTGATTGGAAGTAGAAAACAAAAATACTGAAAAAAAATCTACTAAACAAAATATTTGTACTTCACCAATTCGCATTATTTATTTGGATTAAAGAAGCAATACTGCCAATGCCATATCCCAAAAGTAAAGGAACACGGAAAGTACTGAAAAAGGATCGTTTGGGACTTTTCTCTACCAGTGATGAAGCTTATAGAACACATTTGTGGCCCATTTTGAGAAAATGTATTCGACCGGCCAACACTTTTCACTTGGTCAGAGTGGAACAATTCCAGTGACCTGCACAGAGACCTGACCTTATTCTCACTGAGTATATTTGGAATAATCTGGAACTCTAACTTTGACCCACAACAGATTGCTCATGGACGAGCACAAATCCCCACCATTCCCAAATCTAGTAGAAAGCCTTGTCTCAGGACTTGTGGTCGCTATCACGACCAAGTGAAACTTGATATTGGCCTACGATGTATTCATTCATTCATTTATCTTCTAGCACTTTATCCGATCTTCCCTCGGGTCACGGGGAGTCTGTGCCTATCTCAGGCATCTATGGGCATTAAGGCAGGATACACCCTGGATGGAATGCCAACCCATCGCAGGACACACACACACACACACACACTTCTACACTAGGGACATTTTTTCCAAGGTGCCAATCAACCTACCGTGCATGTTTTTGGACTGGTTACTTCAGGAAACCGGAGAAGTCCCGGAGAAAAACCCCCCACGGGGTGAACATGCACAAACTCCACACACACATGGCCGAGACGGGAATCGAACCCGGATCCTGGCGGTGTGAGGCGAACGTGCTAACCACTAAGCCACCGTGCCCCCCCCGCCTACGATGTATTTTTAATCAAAATATTGAGTCAGAAAGGCAGTCACATGTTCAGGTAAAGCAAAGATGAAGTAGGTTTACACCACCAGTGGCAAGACATGACTCGTGGGCAAACAAAAAAAAAACAAAAAAAAATTGTGTGTCAAGAGACCACTCTACAATGGATTGTACAATACACTGATTGAATGGCTGTGTCTCCCTTTATATCGTGTTTTTGCGTGTGATTGTCTCCAGTAATTGAGTTGGATTCCTTGGGGGACCATGTTTTTGTCGGCTGCAAAGTGCCTTGGGAGATCTTTTTCCAGACTAAATGAAAAAGTAAATCCAAATAAAACACAAAAGGATTTATTACATGGATTCATCTGTAATCATATATCAAAAAAATTATTGTTAAAATGTGTTTTAAAAAAAACGATTAACAGGTAAGGCATTTTAAAATACACAGCCAGCGTGTCTCAATTCCATGAAAACATGGAGCTTCATGCGATTTGCACAAGCATTAAGTAAATACTGTATAAATGGCTTTGAGGTCAATCAAATTATAATATATATATATATGAATAATGCATAAGTTGCCTTCAAAACAGCAGCAATTCTTCTAGGTACACTTAGTGTACTTAGGCTTAGTGGTTAGAACGTTCACCTCACACCGCCAGGGTCCGGGTTCGATTCCAGTCTCGGCCGTGTGTGTGTGGAGTTTGCATGTTCTCCCCTTGCCTCAAGGGGGTTTTTCTTTTTTTTTTTTTTTTTTTTTCTCCGGGTTCTCCGGTTTCCTCCCGGTCCAAAAACATGCACGGTAGGTTGATTGGCACCTTGGAAAATTGTCCCCAGTGTATGAATGTGTGTGTGTGTTTGTGTGCCCTGCAATGGGTTGGCATTCCATCCAGGGTGTATCCTGCCTTAATGCCCATAGATGCCTGAGATAGATTCCCCGTGACCCAAGGGAAGATCGGATATAGCGGATATAAGACGAATGAATGAATGAATGAAACTTGCATCATTTCCTTTGCCTGGACACCATATATCTATAATCTACATCTACAGAAAACAACTTGAAGTAATAATTAAATAAATAAATAAATGAATACCAGCCTCGCTCAGCATTCATATAGTACATATGTGCCAGCTGGCCAGCTTACTAGCGCTCGCTAATTAAAGATGAAAATGCGCAACAAAAAGGAACCGTATTCTGGTAATTTAACCTAATTTTATTAGTTGTTTACTTTTTTTTCCTCGTACCAACCCCAGAGCACTGCCTAAAAATAGTCAGCAACTTCTTCCTTGTCTTCTGTTTAACCTCCAGGGTAATGCATCGTGCCCATGAATGACATTGTATTACACCACGGCTGGTTCTTCACAGCTTCTGCCAAATCAGTAGTACTGGCACTGATGGACAGACTCCGAGCCAAGGCATATTTATATCCAATTAGTCATGCTTTAGTTTGCCTTCATCTGCATTTGTGCCACAGGCACGCAATCTCTTTGTATGCGTTCGGAAATAATGATTTATATTGTTTGTGGCTCCTGCTCTTGTGTTCTTTATTGGGGCAGCCAAATTTCAGCTACACTAAATGTTTGACTTTAAAGCGGAGGCAAAGATTTCACGTGTTAGAACCATTTGACCCTATAAAAAGACTTGTTCTGCGGGGGGGTGGAGTGTCGAGACACTTAATTAATCCACATGGGAGTTGGTGGTAGTTGTGTGTGTTTTTTTTAGTAGGTTGCCTGGACAAAGTCTCATGGTAGTTGGGAGAGCATGCATTCTTCCGGCTGGCAGGATCGCGAAGAATTCCTCACAATGCTTGACCCTAACCATAATCCTAAAACTCTCCTTGTGTCATAATCAGGGGGTTCAGAGGTTCGTTCTTTGCAGTTCAGGCTTGGCAAGAGGCCAGACGAGGTCCTCGGCAGGGAGGTCAGTTTGGTCAGTTTCAAAAGCAGCAATGGGCCGAGCACAAACCCCTGGGGAGCACCGATGTTCGGCGTTGTGCCGGAGGTGGTTCGGCTGCCGGTTCTGATAGCTGATTCATTTGCAGGAGTTTTAGTAGACTCCGGCTATTTGTATACGTTAAAGTGTAACGTTTGAATTGAACTAAAGCACCTCCCTTCACCAAAAAAAAACTGTCTCTCATTTTTATCCAGGACAGGTCTAAACGGTGAATGTGGTGAAGTGAAACGGGTCCAGTGCGATGATGATGATGATGATGATGATGATGATTGGTTTGAGTGCTTGGGGCTAGTAGTCACTGAAGTAGGATACAGATTAGTCCTTTGGCACAGGGATGAAAGTAGTCACCTTGAAGCACACCGGAACAAGTGTCTGGCTCAGTGAGATATTGGTTAGATATCTCTTAGAACATCTGCAAGCTGATCCGAACATCATCTGGGCACCTGCCACATATGTTGTCAGGTCCAGCAGCTTTCTAGTCAGATAAGGACACTATAGAGAGGAGTTCCGTGGTTAAACTGTGTGGTTAGCTATATTTGTAAAGACTTATTGTATTACAATATTACAATATTAAGGCATATGGTATTTTGCCTTTGAAATCAGTGTACAGAAAATACTTTTTTAAAAATATATAATGAAGACAAAGACTTATGTGTCTCCTTATGAAATATTTTTTTATGGAGATGGGGGAAGTGAACTGAGTGTTTAATAATGGAGGAAATGTATGAAAATAAAATTGAATCGAGCTGGCAGATATTTAATGTGTCATACTTGCTTTGACCATATTAGATGGATCAGCTGTTTTTATCAATAATACATGCCAATACTTAAGATGTATAATATATGTATCTAAAAAGAAAACGGTGCTGCACATCTCATTGCTATAAATCCCATGGCAAACTTTGAATATACAGTGTAGGTTCAAACTATTAGCTCGGAATTTGATCCAGAAGGAATTACTTTTGTCTTGTTTATTCAACTTTGACTGCCCAATATAAGTGGATGGAAGATTTTTTTTCCCCTCTCAATATGACTATTATAGTGTTTTTTCCCCTTTATTTTTCTTCACAGGATTATTTTCAGACTATGTCTCCCACCTCATGTTTGAAGGAAAAGAGTCATTGCCAAATAGGCTTACAGGTGATGGATAACATATGCACTATGCACATTATGTTGTGCTCAGACATAATACATGTTGATCCCTGTCTAGATAACTAACAGTAAACATAACAGTCCCTAACAGGCCAAGAAAAATTCAAATATGCATCTACACTTACTATATTACGGTACACCAAACAAAATGGAGATGAAAAAAAAATTGACCTGCTTGTGTGGGTATTCAGCCTTCCTGGCATTGTTCCTCATTCTGTATTGTTAATGTCAGGAACTATAGTGGACTTCATTTCAAACTATCTGTTAAAAATATAAGGGTCAGGTGAATTAAATGTACTTTGCAAAAATAATTACAAAATAAAACATATATAGTATACTATTAGTATAGTATGGTATAGTATAGTATATATGGTGTTAGTATAGTATAGAGTAGTCTAATACAATGTAGTCAAGAGTAGTATAGTATAGTATAGGGTAGGGCAGTATATTTTAGTATAGAGTAACATGGTATAGTGTAGAATAGGATAGTATAAAGTACTATAGAAGAATGTAGAATAATGTAGTATAGAGTAGTATGGTATACTGTAGAGTAGTATAGTATAGAGTCATATAGAAGAGTGTAGTATAATGTAGAATAGTATAGAATGGTGTAATATAATGTAGTATAGAGTAGTGTAGTATAGAGTAATGTAGTATAGTACAGTATAGAGACTTTTAGAAGAGTGTAGTATAGTATAGAATAGTGTGGTATAGAAGAGTGTAGTATAGAGTAATGTAATATAGAACAGTAAAGAGTTGTATAGAACATTGTAGTATAGGGTAGTATAGTGTAGAATAGTATAGTATGGAGTAGTATAGTGTAGGGTTGTATAGAAGAGTATAGCATAGACTAATGTAGTATAGTACAGTATAGAGTAGAATAGAAGAGTGTAGTATAGTGTACTAGAGAGTAGTATATTGTACAGTAGTATATTATAGTATAGTGTACAATAGTAGAGTGTAGTATAGAGTAGAATGTTATAGTATAGTTTAAAGCAGTATAGTATATAGGAGTGTAGTAAAGAAAATTATAGTATAGAGTAGTATAGAATAGTATAGTAAAGAAAACAAACATAGACCATTTTCAGTATAGCCTGATATGTATTTTGCTGTCTGCTAGGTCTATCACATACTTATTTTATACTTTTTATTTTATATGCTGCACTGTTATATTACACTCAGCCAGTGTTTTGAAATTGAGTGTGTCTGGTATCTGTAAGCTCTTTCTCTCTCTCTCTCTCTTTATCTGTCACTCTCTCTGTGGACTTGGCACAGTCTGAGAGGAAATCAGTCAGATTTAAAGGATTATAGATGCGCCGAGTCCCAACCTGACTGAATTTCCCATTTATTTAGTACCCTTCTTTTCATTTGCAATCCTCCTGTTATGCGCTCTCTCTTGCTCTCTCTATCTCTCCCTCTCTCTCTCTCTCTCATGCTTTCGCCTACGGAGAACAGGCTTTTTTTATCATGCATTTTTAAACCAGGGCTACATTGAGGAAATTCTAATAAAACATACAATTTTTGTATCGAGTTTTCTGCTATTTTTTCCACTCAATATTCAATCAATACATTTGAACTAATTTGAATATATCAGTATGTCCCCATACAATTTGTATTCAAATTTGTTTAATACCAAGTTTATTTTTACATTGATTAAGCTGACCAAAGACAGTCTCAAACAGGATAAAAGTTTGAAGGCTTTAATAAAGTCCAAAGTGCACTAAATGTGAGCATAGAAAAAAGGCAAAAGTCATAAAGGCAAGACAATGAGAAATGTAGAGAGACAAAAATAACAATAATTCTAGCAAAAAACGAACCAGGTTACTTAAATATACACATGAGAATGAGATAAAGGTGGCAGTAATGCCACAATGAACAAGAACAATAAAAAGCAATCTGGGGAACAATAAGGTCATCTAGAATCCAAAAAATCAGCAGCAAAAGTGCACAACATCCTTCACGTAAATAAAGATTCAGATACTCATGAATTGAAAGAAGTACTGACTGTACTTTTTTTTATTTATTTATTTTTTTAAAGTAATGACGTTTGGGCTCTGACATGTATGTAAATAAATAAAAAAAAAGAAGCCATTACTATGACCTGTTAAAATGTCACGCTGGTTAACTGGACCTCACATCATATTAATATATTAATACAAAAACCTATTTAATATATTTAATATAGTATAGAGTAGGATAGTATAGAGTAGTATGGTATGGTGTAGTATAGTATAGTGTAGAATAGAAGAGTGTAGTATAGATTAGTATGGTACGGTATAATATAGTATAGTGTAGAATAGTATAGTATAGAGTAGTATGGTATGGTATGGTATAGTATAGTGCGGCATAGCATAGTATAGAGTAGTATAGAATAGTATGGTATGGTATGATATAGTATAGTATAGTGTAGAAGAGTGTAGTATAGAGTAGTATGGTATGGTATAGTATATTATAGAGTAGTATAGTATAGTATAGAGTAGTATGCTATGGTATAGTATAGTGTAGAAGAGTGTTGTATAGAGTAGTATAGTATGGTATAGTATAGTGTAGCATAGTATAGTATAGAGTATATAGCATAGTATAGTATCTGTAGTAGGTCTAGTATAGTATGTAGTATAGTATAGTGTAGCATAGATAGTATAGTATAGAGTAGAATAGAGTAGTAGTCTAGAGTAGTATGTGTATGGTATAGTATAGTGTAGAAGAGTGTAGTATAGAGTAGTATGGTATGGTATAGTATAGTGTAGCATAGTATAGTATAGAGTAGAATAGAAGAGTGTAGTATAGAGTAGTATGATATGGTATAGTAGTAGTGTAGAAGTAGAAG
>JACRUU010000006.1:11960746-11985746 GCA_030449085.1 Kryptopterus vitreolus | reverse complement strand
AGTGTTAGGGGCTGCGAGCAGGTCCCTGTTATCATGATAAGGGATGTGAACTGATTGATTCAGCCAGCCGTTCTGAGAATGATACGCTTTTCTCATTTTCTCTTTGTCTTTCCGTCACTCTATTTTAGGGCTGTAAGGACAGAACGTTTCACCCCTGTCATGTATCATTGAAAATTACTTTGACTTTCTCTCTTTTCTCTCACATCCCACCCCCCATCCCCCCCACCCCCGACTACATTTAGCTTCTCATTAACTTTTCAGCCGTTTGAGTGGAATGTGAAGGAATGTGTGTGGTGTGTAAGAGGTTTGTGTGTCGCTTGGAGCACGTGCTACTATTTCACAATTCACATCTTCCACCTTCACTCTCTATTACAGAGTAGTTTTGGTTTGGAGTGCAATTTTGTTTTTGGGCCAAAGCGCATATATATATATATATATATATATATATATATATATATATATATATATACTATATATATATATATATATATATATATATATATATATATATATGTATATACATACATGTGTGTGTGTGTGTGTGTGGTTAGCACGTTCGCCATGAGGGTCCAGGTTCGATTCCCGTATCGGCCATGTGTGTGTGGAGTTTTTGCATGTTCTTCCCGTGCCTCAGGGGTTTTTCTCCAGGTTCTCCGGTTTCCTCCCGGTCCAAAAAAAAACATGCACGGTAGGTTGATTGCCACCTTTGGGAAATTGTCCCTTAGTGTGTGAATGTGAGTGTGTGTGTGTGTGTGTGTGCCCTGCAATGGGTTGGCATTCCATCCAGGGTGTATCCTGCCTTCAATGCCCATAGACGCCTGAGACAGGCACAGGCTTCCCGCGATCCGAATGAACATTATATATATGTGTGTGTGTGTGTGTGTGTGTGTGTGTGTGTGTGTGTGTGTGTGTGTGTGTGTGTGTGTGTGTGTGTGTGTGTGTGTGTGTGTGTGTGCAGGTGTGAAAAAGAGAAAAACAAAGAATGCTTTCATAGATATAAATAAGCGAACAAATCATCAAATATAGAAAAATATAGAAAAATATTTGGTGTTACCATGCTACCATTTTATTCATATCATTCAAATTTGTAATCCCCATTTGTAATCATTAATATTTTCATTAGTAAATGTAATTTAGTTAAAAAAAAATTTCCTCAGTAACTGTAAAGTATTACTGTTGTGATTATTTTGTAATTAAATTAGGTTACGCCGTTACATGTAACTAGTTTTCTCCCCAACACTGTATTTATCAGTTTGAGGCAGGTGTGAAAAAAAATGCTGTAAACGAAGAATTACTTTCAGAAATGTAAATAATAATTGTTTATTTTTGTCAATTTACAAAATGCAAAGTGAGCGAACAAAAGAAAAAATAAAAAATCAAATCAATATTTGGTGTTGCTACCTTGTGAAGAACTAGAAGTAGTGGAAGTGATGGCACGACCCCCACAGAGCCCTGATCTCAACATCATGGAGTGTGTGTGTGGGATTCCATGAAGAGACAGAAGGATGTGAGAACGTCTACATCCGCAGAAGATCCTGTGTTTACTTCTCCAAGATGGAACAAACAACCAGCCGAGTTCCTTCATAAACACTGTGTGTAAGTGTACCTAGAAGAATTACTGCTGTTTTGGAAGGCAAAGTGTGTTCACAACCAAATATTGATTTCGATTTCTCTTCATTCACTGCATTTCGTTCATTTATGAAAGTAAATAATTAACACTTCCATTTTTGAAAGCATTTTTTGTTTACAGCATTTTTTTCACACCTGAGTAAAACTTTTGCACAGTACTGTGTGTATATATATATATATATTATATATATATATATAGAGAGAGAGAGAGAGAGAGAGAGAGAGAGAGAGAGAGAGAGAGAGAGAGAGTGAGAGAGAGAGAGAGAGCGAGATGCTGAGAGCTCTCCAAACACACCCTCCCATGTCATTATTGAGAGCATGAAAGCTTAAAAGAGAACATTCAGTGCATATGTATTTCTATCCTGTCACACCAAGATGGATAAAGTCAATTGTGCACGCATATTCTGTGAGTTTTTATAACTTATAACTCACAAAAACGCATAACTTTATCTCGCAAAAAAAGTCTAAAAAAATCTTTGTGACTAAAATGAACAAAAATAAAAAATAAAAATCTTGTTGTGGACTCAATGCTGTCAAGGGACAATTTAATGATCTCTGGTTTTCCTCACTGTATAATCAGAAATCCATGAACAAACAAACAAACAAACAAAAAAAAAACAGACACATCTAAAATAGAGTGAAGAGTTGAATTTTACAGTAGAGTTTACAGTAATGATATGGAAATGCATGATGTGCTACAGGAGAGTATAAAAGGATAAACTACAAAAAATGTAACACAGGACAGGTGCACACATTAGAATAGCCAAACAAGGACAGAAAAAGAGTGAGGAAATGAAAACTTGCTTAAAAGTTGCACAAGACACTAATCTCACGAGTGAATCATGTACCCTAGAAAGAAACAAAAAAAAAAAATCCTTTTTTTTTTTTTTTTTTTTTTTAGTCTCATTCGTTTAGTTTTTTACTCTTTTTATTTTATATTTTACAGTTTTCTGCCTTTGGCACAGCTCTGTAAAACAGAGTGGATATAAACTAGTTTCCACAATACCCTGTGTCAAGCATTCAAATGTCACCCCCGAGCCCCCACATCCCTGAATATGCTTTTATTTCTGACCAGCAAATTAGTTGTTTTATGTTTTTTAACGGATTATGTTTTCACTTGCACAAAGGTGGAGACCTTGGACATTGTTTTCTTTTTTTTATTTTATTATTTTCGTTCCGTTTTCTTCTTGTATTTGATAAAAGCCTGTTTTGTTATTGTGTTCCGACAACCTTAAAGCCTCAGAGGTTGGAATCTGTGTCTTGTCCCCTTTATGGAATTCAAGTCTTTAGCACTCGGGTATAGAAAGTGAGTCTTAAACAAAGCTGTGGGATATGATGGGAGTTGGACCGCATGGACAAAAGGTTGTGGTCACCTGACCATTAGAGAATGTGTATGTGCTTTTGGGTGTCCTAATTCCTAATTATAATCATTCATTGCATTTACATTTACACTCAAAGCGCTTTACATTATGATAGTGTGCCACCAGTACCCCCTGGATGATGCCACCTGCTTACTGGTGGAGAGGAGACAGAATGATGAAGCCAGTCAGTAGACATGAAGCCATGATGGTCTGAGGCCAATGAGTGGCTTTTCCCCCGCTCGATTTAACGACTCATCCTAAAGACATTGCTTTTTTACATTATAGTGTCCCCCGTCACTATACTGGGGTGCTTGGGACCTCACTCAGACCACAGGGTAAGCGCCCCCTGCTGGTCACACCAACACCTCTCCCAGCAGCAACTTGTTTTTTCCCCTGGAGGTCACCCGTCCAGGTAATTACCGACCTCAACCTTGCTTAGCTTCAACCAGTATTGGGTTACAGGGTGATGTGGCTGCTGGATGGACATTTTATTACAACTACTTCCAAAAGGCATGTTATACAGTTGTGTGCCTCCACATTTATAGCACCAGGTTGGAGAAGATCCACGACTGGCTGAAAAAACAGATCTAGAGAGGTACCATCTCCACTCGCCTAGTGACCTTCTGATCGTACTTCACACGTGTGTTTTGACATTGGACTTCGTCGGCTTCCGCTCACCTTGTATTATTTATAATCCACTTGGGGATGGGTTTTGATTCCCGGGTCTTCTCAAGATTTCTTCCTCATTCCATCTAATGGAGTTGTTCCTTGTCACAGGAATAATCCGGGACTAAAACACATGAATCATTTATAGTCGTACATTCTGCGAAGATGCTTTTAGACAATGTCCATTGTGGAAAGCGCTAAAGAAATAAACATACTTGATATTGAAAAGTCAGGTGTTCCAATACAATTGAATGTATATTGTGTAAGTTTCATGTTACATTTTCATTTACGGCATTTGGCAGACACCCTTATCCAGAGTGACTTATAACTGAGCAATTGAGGGTTAAGGGCCTTGCTCAAGGACCCACTAGTGGCAGCTTGGTGGCGCTGGGATTTGAATCCATGATCTTCCGGGACAGAGTACAACACCTTAACCACTTGGGCGACCACCTCCCCAAGTCGCGTCTGCCAAATGTTAACGCCCGTCACAATGCTCGAGTTTTAAGGTAGATGATTATCAATGTATAGCATTTGACATACAGACTTATCAAGGGCGAGTTAAACCCATCTTAGTTATACAATAAAACAAAAAAAAAAGAGGGGCACGATGGCTTAGATGTTAGCGCGTTCGCCTCACACCGCCAGGGTCCGGGTTCGATTCCTGTCTCGGCAATGAGTGTGTGGAATTTGCATGTTCTCCCCGTGCCTCAGGGAGTTTTTCTCCGGGTTCTCCGGTTTCCCCCCGGTCCAAAAACATGCACGGTAGGTTGATTGGCACCTTGGAAAATTGTCCCTAGTGTATGAATGTGTGTGTGTGAGTGTGGTATTCCATCCAGGGTGTTTCCTGCCTTAATGCACATAGACGCCTGAGATAGTCACAGGCTCCCCGTGACCTGAAGGAAAATCGGATAAAGCAGTAGAAGATGAATGAATGAATGAATGAATGAAAACAAAAATGGGCCAGCAGGTGGGGTAGGTACCGTGTTGGGATTTGAACATGCAACCTTCCCGTCTCAACTACTTAAAGAGTTTATTTCCCTAAGGTTTGTGCTCGGTGTTCATGAGGAACAGCAGAAAGGAGCTGGTCGGCTTTAGTAGGTTCTCGAGTTTCACCTTTCTGAAAAAGATGATTGGTTAAAAACGCGTCCTCTTTTCAACACGGATTTATACTTTCTTATGACAGTAAGTCTTTGGAATGTCGTATTTTATTACCGACAAGGTGAAAGCTCATATGCTGTACGTGTTAGAAGTGCTGGAGATATCAGGCATAAAATCTGCTTCGGCAGGGGAGCTCGGCAGCAGAAATGCCCGAATCACAGCAGAGACAGATTCTCGGGATGGATATGTTTACGTCTAGGCACAGTTGAAAACCGTTTTTATTTTTAATTTAAAAAAAATGTTCACTACATATCACAGATCATGATACTTTATTCCTCTGTTACTATAGATTTTTCCTCTGTTACTAACATACATTTTTGCGTTAAATCTGATTTTCATCAGTATTTTTGACTATATATGTTATTTTGAGCACGTTAGCTTCACACCACCAGTGTCCGGGTTTGATTCCCGTCATGTGTGTGTGGAGTTTTCTCCCCGTTCCCCAGCGGTTTTTTCTCCGGGTTCTCTGGTTTCCTCCCTGGTCCAAAAGCATGCACGGTAGGTTTACTGGCACCTTGGAAAATTGTCCCTAATGTGTGAATGTGAGACGTGTGTGTGTGTGTGCCCTGCAATGGGTTGGCATTCCATCCAGGGTGTATCCTGCCTTAATGCCCATAGACGTCTGAGATAGGCACAGACTCCCCGTGACCCGAGGGAAGATCGGATAAAGCAGTAGAAAATGAATGAATGAATGAATGTTATTTTGACTATATATTTTCACTATATTTTATCATCTAAAATCTTCTTTTCACTGCATTTACAAAACAACATGCTTTTCCGAGCTACTTTGAAATGCATGCATAAATTGTGTTAAGAACCCGTCAGGAGATTATAACCGCAACCCCATGGGCACCCAAGGGTACTCTCACTGTGTGTACTCTCACTGTGTGTCTGTAACCATAGCAAAACTCTCTCTTTTAAAAGGTTATGATGCACAGGAGAGCCAGGCATTGGCTTGATGCATGATATAAAATATAAATAAAATATAGCTCTGAAAGATTAATACTTTTACTTAGAGATGCACCGAAATGGGCCAAAACTGAAAATTCTGGATGCACTTGTCTATAGATAGTTTAATTTTTTTGTATTATTATTATATTAGACTTTTTGAATTTATGAAATGTAATTATTCTGAATTGGAAAAAGTACAAACCATTAAAATAATTACACTTAAATTTTTTATTGCACATAGAAAAGTATCAAAACAAGCAAATAAATGTTTTAGAATAAACATCATATACATATATATATATATATATATATATATATATATATATATATATATATATATATATATATATATATATTAAGGCAGGATACACTCTGGATGGAATGCCAACCCATCGCAGGGCACACATACACACATTCACACACACATTCATACACTAGGGACAATTTTCCAAGGTGCCAATCAACCCACCGTGCATGTTTTTTTGGAGCGGGAGGAAACCGGAGAACCCGGAGAAAAAACCCCTGAGGCACAGGGAGAACATGCAAACTCCACACACACATGGCCGAGACGGGAATCGAACCCGGATCCTGGTGGTGTGAGGCAAACGTGATAATTGCATCCATTAAAATGTAATTATTAATATACAGGGAGTGAAGTTCAATGTTTTAAATGATTTTAAATAGAGTAAGACCAGCGCACTCATTACATGTCTATCATTATTAGTAGATTCACTATACGTTTACAATTGAGAAGTTTGCCCAATATTTTATATGTAGAGTGATTACTTAGTGATTCTCTCAGCACCTCAACAAGTACATTTATAATTTCGAGGTCTCTCTGATCCAACGAAATGAAAGCCAACTGTACCCTATTGAATCGCGTTGCGTCATGTTTTTCCCCATTGCATCGTGTTGCATTTAATCGCGTCGAATCGAATCAAAGTCGGATCACACTGCATCGTAAATTATATCGGAGATCATATTATATATTCACACTATATTCATATTATATTCACACTATCACACAATATTACACTTGCTCACAGCTACTCTCGCAAATGTACGTACCAGCATATTTTTGTTTGAGAGCTCGAAGGAAACTCAACGGAGACCTGCACGGAGTAGCTCAGTAATATTCCCCTGTACAGCAATGTGATATATTGCAATATATGCAAAGCGCATATTTTGCATACACGTTCATGTTTGGATTTCACACATGTAGATATCCATGTCAGGTACATATATACACCACATATATTTTCCCATACATCTACACATATGCATAATCTATACAAGTCTACAGTATAAAATAAATAAAAATACATTAAAAAAAAAAAACAAATAATGGCTAGCAGTGTATAAATGTTGAATAGTCCAATGAGCAAATTGCACATTAACACGAAGGATGGATGGATGGATGGATGGATGGATGGATGGATGGATGTCACAATTAGGCCTCCAGTAGTGCTCTGTCTGGATTGATGGTTATAAAAAACATCTTAATATGCAGAAATTCAGTATAAATCTACTGCAGCTCCAGCCGTGACCCACATACGAAACATCAATAATAAACTTGCAATATTATTTAGGAAAACAGCAGCGTTTTACTCACCACCAAACCGGATTGTTTGTAAACAAAATCCATCCTCCTCTCTTTCCTCAAAACCAGTTGCTAACGTGAAAGAGGCGGATAAATCCTCTTCCTGGTCTTGACAGGCGGAGCTTCGGAGTTGTCCAAACTTTCTTAACAATGTCCGGCTTTTCTTGAAAAGTCCGACTTGAAAACGGCCTTGAAAGTAAATCCGCCATTTAATCTGTTTTTTTTTTTATTCTCCTTCAGCCATTAGGGGGCGACAAAAAAAGCTAAATTGGACCCAATCGAGACTATCCAATCAACGGCTCTGAATACAGTGACGTCATACCCCTGCTAGAGGGCACTGGTGACACCAACTCAAAATCTGATTGGTTGAAGCAGCAGTTTCATCACCGTTTATTCTGTGTTAGAGGTGCTGCAGAATGGATTGTGAAGGCCTCGAGGCAGACTTCTCTGCCTGGCAACGAATGATGGCTGAAATGTGATTGGTTAAATGTTTTAATATGAAAATACATGTCTGGAAGTTGCAAAAGCATCGGAAAAGCAACAACATTTGTTTATGGCGGATAAGAAGGGAAGCGAATATTGGAATTATTGAATAAATACTGATGGACAAAAATATAAGTAATATCAGTTTGTGATTCAGATATTTCTTAGGCCAGCAGAGAAGGCCTTGCAGGCCCTGACGGCCCACCACTGATGTGGATGACTGAATGTAACTTTGGAAATGTAATAGGTTACAGGTTACACATGACCCTATTCAAAATGTAATAAGTAGTGTAACTTTTCAATTACTTTATAAAAGTACAGTAACTGATTAAATTTGATTACTTTTTGATTACATTAATTTGTCCACTAGGGGGCACTCGAGAAAAGTGGGATATTTTGGAACTGAGCTTCTTCAGAATCAAATTGTTGAGGGCGTTGTGTGTGTGTGTGGGGGGGTGTTAGGAGGTGGTCGTAACGGATTAACGGATACTGTAACGGATTACTTGTTACTTTTATTTTGTAATTATATTACGTAACGCTGTATTTAGTTACTCCCCAATGCTGGCCAGATATCAGATGTCTTAGAGTCGACGATGAACCACCAACCCTAAATAGTTCACTGTATTAAAAAAACAGGACTATTTCTGTTATTGTATTATGCCTCGATATACCAGTATAACCAGATAATTTTAAAACATATTTCTTACCTCCGTTTTCCATGAGAATCAAAAATAGTTTCGGGAAAAGCCTCAAACTCGCAAACACCGCCACAGAAAAGTTTCCTCCTCTCTATATAGACATTTTTACAAATAGGTTTCTTACACATAAATAGCGTAAATAGAGGTGGGTGGAAATATGAACCTGCTTTAGCGATACACAGTACATAGCATAAAAATATGTGTACTCTTACCGCAGTATAAATAGCAGTGGGTGAACTGCAGGGTGCAGGGGGACGGAAAGTACATGTTATTTTAGCTTCAGCAAATTTACAGCTCTCTTATATAGTTATATACGTTAAGATATATATTTAATGTTGGTTAAAGAAACGAAATCTGTGAAGACAACATGTGACATCATTGTCACCCATAGATTAACCCTTAAGAAGAGAAGCTTTGGGATGTGCTGGTATTCACTGCATTGAAACACTACAGGGACTTCTCAGGGCAGGCATCGTTCTAAGTTTGTTTTTATTGACTACCGATGTATTCAAATGTGACAGAAGTGGATGAATTCAATCCTTTTCTTGCACATCAGCGGCAATTATTCTTCAAAGACTCGTTTTTGATGGAACGTTTTCGAGCTGGACATACACAATATACTTCAAAATGCGGCTCCCGAGCTTCAGCTGCCTCGTGCCAGTATCTTTGTCTATGTATTATTGGCTTCATTAAGCACTAAAAGTGGGAATGAAACACAACTGTCCCCTACTGGTAGAATTTCACTACGTTTTTGCCATGGAGAGTCCGTTTTTCCTTCATCGCCGCTGCAGGAGGGGGTAGCAAAGTGGCTACTGACCACAAGGTCAGGGGTTTGAGACCTGGTCTCACCAAGATGCCACTTTTGGGCCTGGATTCATTCAGTGAATGCATGTTCTCCCCGTGCCTCAGGGGGTTTTTCTCCGGGTTCTCCGGTTCCCCAAGCCCCCCCTCCCCCCGGTCCAAAAACATGCACTTTAGGTTGATTGGCACCTTGGAAAATTGTCCCTAGTGTGTGAATGTGTGTGTGATTGTGAGTGTTTGTGTGTGCCCTGTGATGGGTTGGCATTCCATCCAGGGTGTATCCTGCCTTAATGCCCATAGACGCCTGAGACAGGCACAGGCTCCCCGTGACCCGAGGGAAGATCGGATATAGCGGGAGAGGATGAATGAATGAATGATGTGTGTGCATTTACCAGTGTGACACAAAAACAGGTAGTAGTAATGGCTTTACTTTTTCTTAAGTAAGAATTGAAAGCATATTCGCCTCACACACGATGGGTTGGCACACTAAACAGGGTGTATCCTGTGGAAGAGGAAAGAATGAATTCGATTTTTCTGCCCCTTTTACTCACTAACTTATACTATATAAGTTGCTGCTATATACAATTATTCATCACGCTCTAACTTTAAGAATAAAACACTGAATAGGACAATGATGTAATTCCTAGACTCTCTCTCTCTCTCTCTCTCTCTCTCTCTCTCTCTCTCTCTCTCTCTCTCTCTTGTTATCCTTCCCTCTCAAGAGGGAGAAGAAAAAGCACAGAATAAATGTAAATGATCTCTTCTCTTCCTGTCTAGAAAAAAACTTAGTGAAAGGCGCACTGGGAATCTTGATGTGACACAGTCATCAATAATGAATGCGCCGATCCTGGCGAATAAAACCGGACTTGAATAAGCTTTGAATCTGATCTTGCTGACATTTCGGCAGTGGAAACTGTCAGCGGAGTGAAAGTGAAATGAGCCACAAAGTAAATGACTCTCAAGTGAGAGGACAATAATCGAATTACGGAGGGCGGGGTGTAGCTCACTGGTTAAGGTGGAAGGTCGGAGGTGCAAAAACTCCCTGAGGCACGAGGAGAACATGCAAACTCCACACACACATGGCCGAGACGGGATTCAAACCCAGACCCTGGAGGTGTGAGGCGAACGTGCTAACAACTAAGCCACCGTGCCCTAATAATAATAATAATAATAATAATAATAATATCAATAATCCAATAACAAACAAATGTCAATGTTGCAGCAAACAAATATAAAATATATTTTAAAAAATTTCTAAAACAAATGTATACAAATATACCATGTATAGATACAAAAAGAATTAAAAAAAATAGCAATAAAAAAGCACTATCAGACAATATATACATATACCGCACACATTTAACTGGTGTGATTACACAGTGTTCTTCGCAAATGTGATTGCATTTTTATAATAATAATAATGATGATAATAATAATAACATCAATAATATTGCAACATTGAATCATGTACTCAATCAAGAGTACCGCAATTTTTCACCGGTGCATTTTTTTATATACACTGTGTTTTATATACACTGTGTTTATCTTTTCCCCCAGCACCATAAATTGTAACAGCAGGTGTGATGCACTTCAGCAGATCTTTTTGGCTGTGGAAAAAAAAAATGTAGAGGAATTAAAAAAAAATGATTTGACTGCTTGGTTTCACTGCTTGGATGTAGCATTCACATGTAGCATTCACGCCCCTCCCTCCCTCCCTCCTCCCCCCATCCTTTGGTCTGACCATCCCGCCCCGGCATGTCAAAATCCCAGGTCCCTGTCTATCCTTGCCATCTGAAAACTGAAAATGTAGATAAATGTGCCATCTGTCATGTCGGATACGGTGCCAAAATGGCTGCTGGGTAGGATTTTGGAAACAGAAAAGAAGAAACGAACGAAATTGCCACGGGGGCTAATCAACAGCCACTGGAGACGACGTGGCATGTTTTTTTTTTTTGTTTGCTTTTTTTTTTTTTTTGTCAAGAGAAAGTCTAGCTTTGTGAACGCGAGCCAGATCCTGCTCCCATAACCGGAGCCAAAACGGTTCCTGTGCTAATTGCGAGGAAGAGAAACGGGCAGATTGAGCGGATCAGCGGTTACCAGACACCGCGTTAGTCTTACTGTCAAGAGGAAAAAAGCCTCCCTGTTTGAATGGCGGGCACGAATTGTCGTCCAAAAAAACGGCTGGCTTTGTGCTGTTCAGGGAGAACGTCTTCTGTAATCCGTGACTAAAGGTCGAGGGAAGAATAATACGACGGAAACAGAACCACTTGCAGTTTGTTGTGTTTAAGGAAATATCTTCAAATTGTTCTTTTTTTTCCCCTCGGGAAAACACAAATCATTACTTTTCCCAATGTAATTTTATTCATTGATTTACATATATGAAGAAGGGGCACGGAGACTTAGTGGTTAGCACGTTCCGCCTCACACTTCCAGGATCCGGGTTCGATTCCCGTCTCGGCATTCCATGTGTGTGTGTGGAGTTTGCATGTTCTCCCCGTGCCTCAGGGGGGTTTTTCTCCGGGTTCTCCGGTTTCCTCCCCGGTCCAAAAACATGCACGGTAGGTTGATTGGCCACCTTGGAAAATTGCCCCTAGTGTATGAATGTGTGTGTGTGTGTATGTGTGATGGGTTGGCATTCCATCCAGGGTGTATCCTGCCTTTAATGCCCGTAGACACCTGTGATAGGCTCCTCGTGACCCGAGGGAAGATCGGATATAGCGGTAGAAGATGAAAGAATGAATGAATGTCTCATTCATAATTCATATATATATATATATATATATATATATATATATATATATATATATATATATATCGATATATATATATATAATATATATATATATATATATATACATATATATATATATATATATACAGTGGCACCTATATATAATGGGTTGGCATTCCATCCAGGGTGTATCCTGCCGTATTGCCCATAGGGTGACAGCTTGGTGATACTGGGGGCTTGAACCGATCAGTAACCCGGCGCCTTAAACCGCTGAGCTACGCCCCCTGCCTATTTTAAGAAAACCATTGGACAGGTCCACCTTGTGCAGTCCATAGAAAGTGATCCGTGTCGATCGTGATCTTCCCAATCATGAGATCAACACTGAAGCTTAGCATAATGAAAACCGATACGCCGGCACGGAAACGAAAGTGGCGGATTATATGTCTGGTGAACAGGCGGACGTCAAATAAACGTCCCGAGTATATTGAAAAAGCTCATAGCAGAAGATTTGAATGCTAAACTCGTTTTTTGTTGGGGTTTTTTTTGTCCTTCGTTCGTTTTAAACACGGCTGTGAAAAGCAGTAAAACGATACAGACGCCCATCACCCAACGTAAAGCTTAATTGAGCAAGGCGCCGTCCTGTAATTGCCTTCCTGTCACTTTTGCTTCCTGTATGAATCACGGGACGGCGATGTTACGAGCTCGTCTCGCTGACACTAATTATATTGACCTGTTTGGCTATGTGCCTTGTTCGAGTGCCAGGATTAGCCATGATTCATTGCTTCATAACCAAAAATAAATAAATAAATAAATAAAAATAAAAACGCAGCCTTTAGGCAACCCTTCATACAGAGTTGTCAATGTCTCCCTTCCCTATGCTTGATGATGACGCAACCATAACCTGTAACAGTTTCCAGCATCTGCTCGCCTTAATCACTCGCTACTTGAAAGCCATTTGGGCCATCACCCTATTTGCGGCTGGATGCTTTGTGATTCAGTTTGATCCATGTTGCAATCCCATAGGTTAGATATTCTCTCTTATTCCTAAAACAGCTGCGACCTCAGATCTCGCCTCTTTCATCTTCATGTGGGACATCAAAGATGTGGAGCTCTCCGAGGGCTACATGGCTACCAGTAAATGTGGGGGGAAAAAAAAAAGAAAAGGAAAAAAACGAGCCCCTGATCGAACTCTCAGCTGTATCGCCAGGTGTTTAAAAGCTGTTTAAGTCGCACAGTCGCTGGGCCCACAATCACTGGTATAGGGCGCTAATTAGAATGGATGTGCCACTGAGGAACCTGGAATTACTTTCGGTCCCTGGGTAGGAAGAAGGGACGGAATTCCACGTTTTCCTAATCGGATCCGAGACCCAGAGGATGCCGTACGATAGCGTGTAAAAGTTTTTACACTCTAACAAATGCCCTAAAAAAAGAATGCGTTCAGAAATATACATAGTGATCGTTCATTTTTGTCAATTTACAAAAAAGCGAACAAAAGAAAAATGGAAATCATAATCAATATTTGGTCTTATTACCTATTGAAGGACTAGAAGTAGTGGAAGTGATGGCAGGACCCCCCACAGAGCCCTGATCTCAACATCATGGAGTGTGTGTGGGATTCCATGAAGAGACAGAAGGATGTGAGAACGTCTACATCCACAGAAGATCTGTGCTTACTGATCCGAAGATGTGTGATAGGAAAAAAATCGCCCTCGGTCTGGGGGATACGCTGCAATCTAGTGGCGGGATGCCGTCTAGTCGCATATATCATGAGAGATGTAGTTTATCGTCAACGCAAGCTTTAAAATAGCATAGCCTTATTTTCAGACACCTTTTAAGCTCTCGCATGCCACATACAATGACGTGGCGGCCTTTGAGTTTTTAAAGGCAAAGAATTTGATGCAACTAGACCCGGTAGAAATTTGAATTCTTTCTCTGTGAAACCTCTGAGAGAGGAGAGAGAAAAAAAGAAAAGAAAAAGAAAAAGGAACCCATCGGATTCTATATTTATATTCACGGTTTGGCAAGATCTGCAGTGGGTACCAGGATCTCTTCCAGGAACCCTTCGAAATGCATCCTGGACTGGAATGCCTGTCTATCTCATCCAGTGACTTGAACACACCTGCTTTTACACACCCAGGAGCGTTTAGCGCAGCCAATATCGCTGCCAGAAGGAGTTCTAGGAGGTAAACAAGGGAACACGCAGAGATACACGGAGGTCCCGGGTGACTCCATGCAGAGGGTGACTAGAGATCCCGGGGGTTCGCAAGCCTTCGTCGTTATTAAAATCACAGAAAGTTTGAGTTCATTATAGGGCTTTTATAGGACATATAGAATAAAAAAATGCAATATAAGTGATAAGTTAATCCCCCATAATTATATAATATTCATTCATTCATTTTCTACCGCTTTATCTGATCTTCACTCGGGTCACGGGGAGTCTGTGCCTATCTCAGGCGTCTATGGGCATTAAGGCAGGATACACCCTGGAATACATGGAATGCCAACCCACTCACAATCACACACACATTCATACACTAGGCACAATTTTAAAAGGTGCCAATCAACCTACCGTGCATGTTTTTGGACCAGGAGGAAACCGGAGAACCCGGAGAAAAGAGAAAAAACCCCTGAGGCACGGGGAGAACATGCAAACTCTACACACACACATGGCCGAGACAGGAATCAAACCCGGACCCTGGCGGTGTAAGGCGAACGTGCTAACCACTAAGTCACCGTGCCCCTAAGTATATAATACAATTATATAATTATAATAGGGTTTATAGAAAGGCAGCGAAGGTCTGTTCGAGAGACTGAAACAGAGCGATAACCCAGTTGCTCGCTAAGACCTTCAAAGTGAAACAAAGAAAAGAGTGAAAGCTCTCTCTCTCTCTCTCTCTCTCTCTCTCTCTCTCTCTCTCTCTCTCTGGCCATCAACCGGGGCTGGAAACACATTTTTCCACTCACCAGCTAAAATATAGATCCTTCTATGGCCACCATTGTTTAAAACCTTGAAGAGAGAATGAGAGGAAGAGGAAAAAGAAAAGGAACAAGAGAGAGAGAGAGAGAGAGAGTCTGCTGTGATTTATTGTCTCGGACTGGACAAGCACACTTAAACTTCATCGCTGATCATCTCCAAAGACACTTTCCATGCACTTAAACTCTAACCTGAATGTCATGAGCATCCATTTTTATTGTATTAATTCAATCCAATTTTATTCATACAGCACTTTTCACCTTGTGCATTGTCTCAACGCATCTTTACAGAACGGGATTATCACTCATGCGTGTGTCATGGCCCGAGTCCTAGGTGTAAAAAAGCAACAGGAAATCATTGATTCTTTTTTTTGACCAGCGTTGGTGGAAAAACCAAATCGACGAATACCGAGCAACTTGCTTCAGTTACTGCCAGCGAAAGAGGAGACAGACGAGCAAAGCACATGTGATCAGTCTCCGGATTTATTGTCCAAAGTGGATTGCTGGTTGCATCACCCACTGGTAAAAGTTACTATGGCAACCAATAGTACCAACTCCCCCTGGCGACTTCAAAGTACACTGACTGGCAACCTTGCGAAGATAAAACTCGCTGCATGAGTGAAGGAAGCTGTAGGCGAATATGGTGCACCTTTTTTTCTTTTTTTCTTTTTTTTTTTAGAAGTCAATATCTCTCCTATCCGTTGTCTAGCAAGCTTCCGAATCCGAGGATCACCTCGGGAATATCGGATCTAAATCTGGAACGGAAAGTGAACGTCTAGAATGTTCCATGCCATCTTGAGAGATGAGAGAAAGTGACATTCTTTCTGGTCACCTTCAACTAAACGTGGTGTAAATATGGTCGGGGAAGTCCGAGACAAATGAAAGCGCAGATTCAGGTTTGTGACGACGAGACTTAAAGACTAAAGCGTGAGGTAAAAAAAAACATCGGCAGGAGCAAACTACAAGTAAACGAAAAATATTTCCCATTTATGTGTGTGCAATCGGGATCAGGTTGTATGTTAATAGAACTGGGGATATCTTATTGGCCTGTCATATCATGTGTCAAGGACAATCATTCATTCATTCATTCATTCATCTTCTACCTCTATATCTGATCTTCCCTCGGGTCACGGGGGGCCTGTCCCTATCTAAGGCATCTATGGGTATTAAGGCAGGATACACCCTGGATGAAATGCCAAACCATCGCAGGGCACACACACACAAATTCACACACACATTCATACACTAGGGACAATTTTACAAGGTGCCAATCAACCTGCATGTTTTTTGACCGGGGGGGAAACCCGAAAAATCCCCTGAGGGACGGGGAGAACATGCAAACTCCACACACACATGGCCGAGACGGGAATCGAACCTGGCGGTGTGAGGCGAACGTGCTAACCACTAAGCCACCGGGCCCTCTCTTCATATCATGTCTCATCATATAGACGAAATATATCTACTGTAGATACATACGATTTTATAACGTAGCAATACTATAAGGCTGTTTCACCAAATTTACATACAGCCATTAGTAAGTCTGCTTTCCTATTATTTTTCTGGGGTGGGTTCTGAAAAAGCAGACGTCATACAGTCATGAATAAACGGAAGAACGGTTATCTCTGTGTTTTTTATCCCTGTCATCCTGCAAAGCTAGCATGAAATACAAAACCTGCAGCTAAAGCGGAGAATTTAATCTCATTTTGGTCGCTTAAATAAGGCTTTTATACAATTAACACGGCTTGTGGGGACTTCGGAAAGAAAAAAATTATACTTGGGCGCAGAAAGAGGTCTTAATGAAGGAGTACATTTCCATTTTATTTTATTACTTCACCGTAAGAAAAGGAAAATTCTAAATAAAAAAAATAGCTGGTTAAAGTAATTCGTTTTATTTCAATGCCAAGAATTAAAGGGACATTTACAAAATACTGGGTGCCTATTAAACTTCATTAACATGGATTTTGCTGGCACTGGTCAATCCTGCTCTATTCTGTAAAAGTATGTTTTAATCAAAGAGTAAAATGTATGTTAAGCCTTCCTCTGTGTAATCTGCCTTATAAACAACTGTTACCGTAGTAACACAGTAACATACAGCAGCCGTTTCATAGACAGCTATTATACACGAGTATAAACCCTCTTGGCATGATCTTATATACTGACATGGATGGTTTTTTAATGGCATTTTGAGATGCACGGTGGCTTAGTGGTTATCACGTTCGCCTCACACCGCCAGGGTTTGGGTTCGATTCCCGTCTCGGCCATGTGTGTGTGGAGTTCGCATGTTCTCCCCGTGCCTCAGGGGGTTTCTCTCCGGGTTCTCCGGTTTTCCCCCGGTCCAAAAACATACACGGTAGGTTGATTGGCACCTTGGAAAATTGTCCCTAGTGTATGTGTGTGTGTGTGTGTGTGTGTGTGTGTGTCCTGTGATGGGTTGGCATTCCATCCAGGGTGTATCCTGCATTAATGCCCATAGACACCTGAGATAGGCACAGACTCCCCGTGACCCGAGGGAAGATCAGATATAGCGGTAGAAGATGAATGAATGAATATTATATGTCTCATTCGTATAATAATATATATATATATATATATATATATATATATATATATAGGGATATATAGATATTATATATTATATATATATACACAGTTTATACAGTGGCACCTCGGTGTCGTCTTCGGCTAACGTCGGATTTTTCGTCGGAAATTTGAAGCCGGTTAACGTCGCTTCCTCCGGTTTCCGCCATGTTCGCCTGGTGCGCCATCTAGAGGAACCGGTCACAAATGGACCAGAGACAAATGGGATAATTAAATTCGATTAATGTCGGATTCAGTCAAACCAAAGTCGTTTTCTGGGGAACGAATTAACGACGTACACCGAAGTACTACTGTATATTATAATAGGTCATTTACTGTATCACTATGGTGTGTATTATGGACCACGTCCTAGCTGACATAATATATCATTTACACTCTGTGTATGATTGTGTTAATTCTAAATCCTTATATAAACTAATTATATGAAATGTCAATATCATTGTTCATCATTCTTCTTCTCTTCTTCTTCTTCCTATTATTCTTATTAGCACTATATTGATATATATGTTATATATTGTGCCGTTATATTAAAAAAAACTATTATTTGTCTCATCAGTCAAGCAGTAACAGCAGTTTGAAACTGTCATTTATTTTTTTTTTTATCAAAAATAACATTGTAGTGTTTCTGCTTCATGCCATGTAGTTATGTTCTTTCATGTCATGCACCAGAATCCATGGATTCGAATTGAATTGCTTCCCTTTGAATGTCTGTAAAACTCTTAACAGAAATGTTTGCTTTAATTGCTCCTCTATTCTTAAGTTAGATTGCATCATCCATATATATATATATATATTTTTTTTTTTTTTTTTTTTTTTGGCACGAAGAGCGTGTTATCGCACTGTCACTGGTAGAATTTAATTGGGATTATCACGTACAATGTGACAAGTGATGTGATTTTAATGATCTCCAAGGATGGCACAAAAAAAAAGGTCTTTGCTGTTTTACTTAAACATTCAGGGTTTATTTATTTATTTATTTTTAGGTCGAATGGCTAAAGAACGACGAAGCGGTCAGCGCACTTGCAGAATCTCATTTCGATGCACGGGCAAACCATAACCTGATTATCAACGAAGCGCGACTCTCGGACTCGGGAAATTATACATGTGTAGCCAGCAACATCGTAGCTAGACGACGTAGCGCCTCGGCCACCGTTGTTGTTTACGGTGAGTATTTTCCTATTCAAAAGTACCAAATTAAAAAAAATGTAAATAAATAAATGTGAATGATCATGTCTTCTCATGAACTACTTTAATGAAGAGGAACAGCATATAGACGTCGTAATTGACAGACTGCACGTATTTCCAAAAGCTCGTTTCCCCTTCATTGATCTCTTTGCCAATACTTGTTATAAATCATAATCTGTAGCGTGCTTCGGAGCAGATCTTTCACATTTTTCAAACAGCTAATGGTGGAGTCTGACAGGCGTGATGGAGAAACGGGGTTATGTATCTAAAAGAACTTCAGCCAGATTGGATTGGTTTGGTTCGGTTGTTGAAAACAGCACAGCTAATGAGCAACTGATATTTTCAGACGTTGCGCATAGCCATGTTTTACTGACGTCAAGCGCTGTTAGGTTAAGGCTTCCAGTATGTATATAGTGAAGCAGATTTTTAGCTAATGCAAGCCTGATTGAGTACAGTGATGGTTTCATATGTGAGCTGTCACAACCTGCTAGATTGAGCAGCAACAGCGCAGACTATAATCATCAACCATTTTCCATCCATATAGGGATTTATTCTGACAAAGAGAGTAGCGTTCTGTAAGCATCCATTCTGTTCTTCATTTACTCGATGGGTTATTTTTCAAGAGAAAGCTGGGCTGTATAGCTTATATATAAAATATATATATATATATATATATATATATATATATATATATATATATATATATATATATATATATATATATATGATATCCTCTCGCTCCTGCACATAGAATGTTAATACTTTCAGTGTGTCGCTTGTTACTTGTTAAGTGCGTGCTTGTTGCAGTTCCTACTTTTGCCCACTAGGAGCACTTGTGCTAACCATTTAATTGATATTGTTGCAGTAGAGCACTTACAACAGTGAGCATTGTCCAACTGTGTGCTTGAACAGAAATAAAATAAACACTTTTTTTTTAAAAAATTGTGTACCTCTTTAAGACTTGTATAAATTAGGCTTATTGTTTCGAATCTGTTAAAATGAAATAAAATAAAATAAAATAAAGGAAGGAAGTGATTGTTTGCTCCATAAAAACATTTCATTGTTATTTAAGAATGTTCAAAAAAAGTGCTCTCTCTCTCTCTCTCTCTCTCTCTCTCTCTCTCTTATATATATATATATATATATATATATATATATATATATATATATATATATATATATATATATATATATATATATATAAGCTGTTTGATAATGTTTCCTATTTATTTCCTATTTATTTTCATATTTATTAGCAATTTGTAATATCATCCATGTGCCAAGCAATAAACAGAAATACTAATTGCCTCTTTTGGTGGAACAGAATATGTATTTTATTTATTTTGTTTTTTTATTTTTTTTTGTTTTATAGATATAAAGCGTGTTTTAATAAAGCAATGTTCCAGTAACTTATTTGCAGCGATGAATTCTTAGAGGGATGAGCGAATACCTCATTTAAAAAAAAATAATTATTTTTGTTAAAGTTCAGTTTGACTATGTTCACTGTTATGGGTGCTGTACAAATAAAACTGAACCATACCAATTAAATTTAGAGTTATTTCCCAATCAGTGCACTAATTGTGCCGTCCTTCACCCTAGTGGTCAAAAGTCAGAACTGCAATGAGCACTAATTAAGCTAATAATCATTCTTTGTGCAGAAGTAGGAGCACACAGGGGATTAAATTTTTTTTTTCAGATTTAGCTATTTATTTTAATACTAATAAACTTGATCCCAGTGTATTTATGGTCTATTTTTTATTTGTTAAATACAGTATATTGCAAACATAAAGCGAGTTAAAAGGGGCTTATGGGATATTGTTTGAAATGATCAAAAACATTTTCCCCCATGCAAAATCTGGTGTTTTTAAGATGTAGTCCACACTGCTTGTATGTTTAAATAGCTGAAGCTACTGAATACACTGCATGATTGCATGTTGTCAACTCTCCATTATGGAGCTGCTCAAAAACCCCAAATAATTATGTTTGTGCATATGTCAGTATTAAGATCACGCTTAGACACCAAATTTCATGGTTACAATCCTTTTCTTCCCACTAATGTTGTTAGGTTTCTCTGTTGTGAAAGGCGGAAAATGACAGCATAATTTCCACAGATGAAACGGCGAGAGCTTCCATTTTGCTCCATTTTGTTCATTAAGACTTCAAAAACGGCTGTCAGTAAACAAACGGGCGTTTCAGTGGCGCGCGTGTCGCGTCGGCGAAAGCGAGAAAGTTATCCGGGGAGCCTCTGGTTTATGATGTACAGCATGGAATCCGAATCTCACTCGCCCTAGCTTGCCATTTTGCGTTGTATTTTAGTGAATGGAGGTTGGTCGCTGTGGTCCGATTGGTCGGATTGTAGCGTGCAGTGTGGGCGGGGTTTCATGAAGCGCACACGCACGTGCACCAATCCGGCACCGCTGAACGGAGGGGCGTTCTGCGAAGGGATTTCGGTGCAGAAGACCAGCTGCTCCTCACCATGTCCAGGTCAGTATTGTACACGGTGTCTCACAGAACAAAAAGTATAACATTTTTATTTTAAAAAAATCTTCCTCAAATTTTGGACCAATTTTAATAAAACTTAAGAAGAATTAAAAGTAATTTGAAATAAAGTTATTTACTTATTTACATAATAAGTCTCTACCTTTGTGTGTGTGTGTGCGTGTGTGTGTGTGTGTGTGTATGTATATAAGGGCCTTGCTAAGAGCCAAAGTGTGGCACCTTTTATATTTATATATTTATTTATTTATTATTATTATTATTATATATTATATATTATATATATATATATATATATATATATATTATATATATATATATATATATATATATATATATATAATATATGTGTGTGTGTGTGTGTGTGTGTGTGTGTGTGTTTTGATGGTTCAACCAAAATAACTGATGTTTCTGTGAATACATATTTATTATACATGATAATACATAATGTTTGTACTCTGTGTCTCAAAGAAAAAGTGTACTCTTTTTATTTTCTCCAAAATTTTGGTCAAACTTTGACCAATTTAAATAATTTTACATTTAAATTTAAATATTTTTTTTCAATTATTTGTGCTAAATATGCTCAAATGTGACCAATTTAATTAGAGCTTAAGCAGCAATTTAAACACTTATTTATTAATTTATTGTCAATATGCTGACGAAGTACACCAGCCTAGTGCGGCTCCAATGGTAGCAGACGACGTTCTTTTTGTAAACATGGTTGTTTACAGTAAGGAAGACCATATTTCGATACAGAATTTGCATGAAATTAAAGGTCATGGTGCAAAAAGATATTTACAAGATCATTACAAGATAATACTATAAGACATACTATATACTACATATAATTCTGCCAAGTTTTATTAAAATTGGGCAACATTATTCATTCATTGGTTTATCTTAAAAGCTTGTATCCGATTTTCCCTCGGAGTCACGGGGAGTCTGATCTATTCTCAGGCGTCATCCATTTAAGGATATACACCCTGGATGGAATAATCGCACATACCCACCGTTGTCAAGCTCACATTTATATATCACATCATATCATACACTAGGGACTATGTATCTGTTCCAAGGTTGCCAGACAGGTGTGTAGACAAACGTAAACAATAGAGGAGACAAAATAGAGGAAAATTGTTAGGGGTGACAGAAGTGGCCTTGCTAAGAGCCAAAGTGTGGCATTTTTTATATTTATATATTTATATGACTGATATTTGTGTAAATAATAACAGAGGCTTGTTGTGTGTAGTGGATGGCGGCTGGTCCGGCTGGTCTCTCTGGTCGGTGTGCGGTTCGGAATGTGAACGCTGGCGCGGTAGAGAGTGTGTGAACCCGGAACCCAAACACGGAGGGAAAGTCTGCGACAGAAGTGCGCTGGACACCGAGAACTGCACGGGTGATCTCTGTACTCAAGGTGAGACGGCTTCAATGCAATGCAGCGTCATTTTATTGTATTGGGGTGAATCTGATAATACCACATTCGTATTTCAATATATCAATTCAATGTTATTTGTAGAGCGCTTTTTACAATTTGTCATCGTCTCAGATAAATGAAGATCAGTTTAACCCTAATTGTTTCGTGTTGAGCGAGCCGAAGCGACGGTGGCAATTGGCGAGGAAAAACTCCCTGAGAGCAGGAACAGGAAGAAACCTTGAGAGGAACCAGACTCAACAGAGAACCCCATCCTCATTTGGGTTGTTAGGTGTGTTTGTGGTTTGGGGATGTTTATTGTGGAGTGAGGAGTGTAACCATGAATTTTTTTTGTTTGAGGCGTCATCAACCGGGGGGGGGGCGGGGTCACCATGAGGGTCAGACAGGACCAGAGTGCAGAGAGGGTCAGGATCACTGGCAGCTCAGCAGTGCGACATGTAACTCAACGGAGAGAGAAAGAGAGAGAAAGAAAGAAAGAAAGAAAGAAAGAAAGAAAGAAAGAAAGAAAGAAAGAAAGAAAGAAGGAAAGAAAAAAAGAAAGACATGTTTTTTATATTCATGACCTCAATCCTATTGTAACTTGTACATTTTTTAAATGTTTGTTGTAACCAATCAGTGTGTCTGTGAAACAGGATTTCACTTTTTAAATAATTTACTTTAAATACTGTGTGCATGCATCTGTGCCTGTGTGTGTGTGTGTGTGTGTGTGTGTGTGTGTGTGTGTGTGTGTGTGTGTGTGTGTGTGTGTGTGTGTGTGTGTGTGTGTGTGTGTGTTTGCAGACAAAAAGCTCCTGCATGATTTGAACGTTCCTCAAGGTAAGGCTTCACTTTGAAACCTGTTTAGTAAAGACATGATGTAAATGGATATGCTCAATGTGTTGGTTCAATTCTTTGCCATAAATAAATAAATAAATAAATAAATAAATAAATAAATAAATAAAACGTGCAAAGCAGCGTAGAGAACAAGCTTTTCTCTAATTTACACAATAATCAAAGTAAAAGCCAAAAGAAAAACAAGTTGGCAACATTTTATTATAGTGATCATTAATTAATGACTAATAACTGCTTTTGGTAATTACTGCTTATGAGCTTGTAGGCTGTTATAAACTATTCACAAGGCCTTTATTGGTTATTATTGGTTTATTTTTATCATATAACACTTAACACTTGTTTCTGTTATAACAATAACCTTATTACCTAGGAATAAACGTCGCTTGCATAGGGCTACATAAACACATTATACTGCTCACTGTGCGAAGGTCTGGCTTTTAAGTGTGAACTAGATATAACATATGCTCCCTGTTTCATGTCTATAAATCATATTAAAAGTGACTTTAAATAGTAATTTAACTTTGAATTAATTGTAGGATTTGCATTAGTATATAATTAATATATAAATTATTGGCAAATAAACTGTGGTTATTCAAGACATATGTTTTCATTGTTGAACTATAATCCAATAAATACTAAATTCTGTAGCCTTCCATTATTATTGGAAAACAACAAATGTTTTTTTTTTTATTAAACAGGGAATACTTTTTATTTAACTATCTTTATTTTACTTTATTTATTTATTTAACTTTATTTATCTATTTTATTTATTAAACTTATTAATTTTGCTTATTAAGGCTATATTTTGCCCATACAAGCTATCAGTACCTTGTATTCTCCATGAAGTATGCATTTATTAGCAGAACCAGACATTTTTTGTCACTGTACATCAGCTTATTTACTTTTTCATTTACCACTTAAAGAACAAACTGTTTACAAAATCTTCAAATCATTTTACTATCACAAACATAAGTAATCCATTCAGAGATAATCCTGTGTCATTACTGTGATCATACATCGATATTGCATTGTCATTTTCTGTGTATAGTACACTGCTTTATAGCCCTTTATTTATATATTATTCGCTACTGCATCTTTTCACCACTGTAAACATGGCCTCGTACCATTATTTATTATACTGATATTTAGTGTAAATAGACCACTTATGCACTTCTGGTTTAGATGCGAACGGCATTGCAATGGCGTTGTGTAATGTCACTTGCACAATGACAGCGAATTTGAATCTGATCTAATCTAACAACAAAATCTACTGATGGTACGTGCTGAAAGGATTTCCAGTAAGGGTTTTGTGGTGCATCGTGGGATTGTTTTTTATGGCGCGACCTTAAATGGTTCAACAACTCCCTGATGAGTATCCTGACTTCTGAACTAGAGAGCTGACTGGGT
>JACRUU010000006.1:11905746-11958246 GCA_030449085.1 Kryptopterus vitreolus | reverse complement strand
TCTATCTATCTATCTATCTAATGACCAGCGGAGCCGGAGGTCAACAACGACGTGGCCCTGTACTCAGGCCTGGCAGGCGGTGCAGTCGCCGTGGTGATGCTGATCATCATTGTGACCCTGTACAGACGGAACCACAGCGAGTGCGGAGTGGATGCTATCGACGCTTCTGTGCTCACTGGAGGATTCCAGTCCTTCAGCTTTAAGAGCAATGCACAGGGTGAGAGCATGCCTCGTTCATTTGGTTCTTCTGATGATTTCGGATACTCGACGGATTAATTACTGAATGATGAAGAATGTGATCAAACTGCTCATTTCACCTACATTTAATTACATAAGTAAATAAGTAAGTAAGTAAGTAAGTAAGTAGGACAAGGTTGTTTTCGGGTTGTTGTGTGAACTTAAGCCTAAGAATTGGAAAAGCAAGAGGCAAGGAAAAGTATAGTTCCATGAAGATTTAACCTGGGTTGGTTATGGAAGATCTTGCAGGGCCTGATATAGAGCTTTTCGAACCCAAGCCTGGGATGAACCGGGACGCTGAGTGCACCCTAGGCCTCCTTACCCTTTTCCTAACGAATAGCCAAATTTAGAATAGACTTTATTTGTCACATAGACATTACAGCACAGTGAAATTCATTCTTTGCACGTCCCAGCTGGTTTATGGAAGCTGATACAGTGCCATGATACAGCTCCTCTAGAGCACAGAGGCATAAAGCCATCGCTCAAGGGCCCAAGAGTGCCAGCTTTGGCGATTCTTGGGTCCAAACCCCCAACATCAGTAGACCAACATCGTAGCCACAAGAGGTTGAAGAAACAGCAAATTGAGACTTAATGAGGAAAGGGGTGAGTGTTAAGGGCCCACTAGTGGCAGGTTAGTGCTGGTGTTGGGATTTGAACCTGCGATCTTGGGGTCCAAAGGCCAATGAGCTACCACACTTATAGCATTTGGCAGATGCCCTTATAAAGAGCATCTTATATTGATCTCCGTCATACATAACTGAGATATTTTGAGATTTAGAATCTTGCTCAGGGGCCCAATGTATGGCATCTTAGTATGGCTGGGATTTAGAACTCATGACCATCGGATCCAAAGGACAATACACGAACCACTAAGATACCACCAACCTTTGGCGATTCTTGGATCCAAACCCCCAACCACCCAATCAGTAGACCAACATCTTAACCACAGGAGAGTGTGGAAACAGAAAATTGGGATTTAATGAGGAAAGGTGTGTCCACAAACATCTGTCCAGATATCTATTTAGTATGTTGTCAAGTGTAATGAGCATTTATTATTATGAGGTTACAGTAAACCAATCAAAAAACTAGTTACATTCATGGCATTTGGCAGGAACATTTAGCAAAGCAACTGAGCAATTGAGAGATAAGGGCCCATTAGTGGCAGGTTAGTAGTGGTGGTGTTGGGATTTGAACCTGCAATCTTGGGGTCCGAAGGTCAATGAGCTACCACACTTATAGCATGTGGCAGATGCCCTTATAAAGAGCAACTTACATTTATCTCTGTGATACAGCCGAGATAGTTTGGGATTTTCTTGCTCAGGGGCCCAGTGTATGGCAGCTTGGTATGGCTGGGATTTAGAACTCATGACCTCATGACCACCAACCTTTTAGCCTTATTCTATTGGTATTATTGAGGAAAGTGTTTTATCAATCCTATAATGTTATTTGAAATGGGTATAAATAGCTTGAAATGTATATATGTATCATATCATTCACATATATATATATATATATATATATATATATATATATATATAGATATATATATATATATATATATATATATATATATGCATAGCTCTTTTAAGAATGGACATTATCTCAGTGCAGCTGTGCAGAGATAAAGAGGTCATGGATTTGGAATGTTGTTTGCTTCGTCGTTAGTTTCAGCTTGAAATACTTGATTACGGTAGTTTCACTACATTTAAGATATTTCCGCTTGACAACATTGTATGGTTTTTGCATCACGGTTGCGTAGTAATTTGCTTCCGAAATATAAGCTCGACCCGAATCGGCTTGTACCCCATAACACTATGCTACACAACGTTAACACTACACCAGAACGTCTTTTGTTCTTGACATTCTTTTTTTTTTTCCTTTCTTTTTAATGATTTAAGGATAATAGGGCCTCAATAGTTAGAAACAAAGAACACACAACACACACACACACACACACACACACACACACACACACACACACACACACACACACACACACACACACAATACTGTAGCAAGCAACCACACACAGTAGGACGTTGTGATGTTGATGGAGGTCTGTAATGTAGATTGTTTACTGAAGCAGCAGAGCAACACACACACACACAAAACAAAAACACACACATGCGCGTAAATTCCTCTATCATGCACAAAACACTACTAAACTTTACTGCACACATCTGCCTAAACACACACCCCCTTCCACACACACACACACACACACACACACACACTAAACTTGCCATCATTACACACGCTTCTACTGTATATATTCTACCACCTGCTCTACTAAAAATTCCGTATTGCCATCACGCAGATGCACCATGAATCTCCACCACCGAATAAACTACACATTACTTCCATCAGATGCTTTATTACACAGACACAGAAATACACACCCCATTAAATCCCTATGCCAGCAACTCCTACTCCCAGTTACACACTTCATCAAACCATTAAACTCTACTGCTGTGTACGTGGGTCTCACTACTATTCTAAAAGCCAGCCACTGACTTAATACTCACCCTACACCTCACCTTACACTTACACCGAATTATATATATATATATATATATATATATATATATATATTATATATATATATATATATATATATATATATATATAGACACACACATACACACACACACACACACACACACACACACACACACACACATATTATGTCCATGTCCATATTATAATTTTTATGATTTTTTTTTTTTTATGAATTTTTTTTTTTGATGAAGTATAATAGTGTTATATGTTGAATGATAAATGTTATATATATTTAAGAATTATTTTATAATTTTTTATTATTATTTTATAATTGTACATTTATTTCACTCTAGAAATTATTATTTTAATATTAATTTCATATTAATTTCTACATTTTTCTTTCTAGTATTTGTTAAATATATTGTTAAATATAGTCCGCCGATCTTTTAAGAAATATGTTCCGGTTTTGGTTGCTTTCCATATAAACTGATGCGTTTAGGTTCTATACAGTATTATAGTGAGGAGTAATACAGTGAGGAGCTCATAGCTGTTGCGAACGCGTAATAGACATAATTCGTGTAAATTTAGGAAGCGTGAGTGGATCTCCTCTTTTATATTCCATCCTAACATTACAAGGCGCGGCTGAGGAAAGATCAATGCTGGAACGGTCTGGGAAGGTCACGGACTGAAGTTTCTCCATTCGTCAAGTGTCTAGAGAAGTCCGGGTCACTCGTTCATTCGCCAACACAGCGTAGAGTGAAGGAGCAGATTGCTCACATAGTAATGTGCCTTGCGTCAATCAAGTTAGTGCCGTTAACGTGAATTTTGCTACAATGCCTTATTAACAGACCTATTTTTAATATTATTTTATTGTTATAATTTATGATTCTTCTTCCTCTTTCTCATGGCGCGCATTAGGGATAACCTGTTAACACCATTTACCTAAAAAATACCACAAACATTCCATGAAACACCATAAACTTACTGTAAATAAAAACAAAAACAGAGAACCGAACATTAAAAAGCATATAAAGGACAGTGTTTTATTCAACATCCAATAATGCAGCGTATTCATTGTAGCGTGTCAGCGCGAATAGATGTCCTACGATGCAGCTAAAACCAACTCTTTTATACGGGTGTGATTATTTATCGAATGACATCCTAATTAAAGATTTATTTGTCTTAATTTCTGGCTTTGTTTTGGATCGCTTTCAAATCATTAATATCAAAAGGAAGGGGTTTCATTAAAACGTGCGTACAAGTGTGTGTGTGTGTGTGTGTGTGTGTGTAATGGAAATAAATGAGATATTTATACTTGACAGCATAATTTGCACTTAAACCAAGCGCTTAAGTCATCCCTCCATTTACAGGATGTGAAACGGCACATGCAGGCTTTTTAGGTCAAATTCTCCCCGGAGTTGCAAAACAACAACAACAACAACAACAAAAAGAAACAAAAATAAAAACCAGTGTGTGAAACACCGGCCGACATTCCTACAGAACGACGTGAACCAGATACATTTATATGATAATCAACTCTCCCAGGTTGTGATGCGGGATATGCCTCGCTCTTACACACATACACACAAATACACACAAACACGTTAAATACCGTTCTTACTGTGTGTTGATGGGAAAAGTGACCGGCGGAGAAGATAAGGCTCGGGGATGATATTGTTTGCTGCGACACCAGAACATTACTTCGGGAACATTATTAAGAGAACATTTTATGCCCCTCAATCTGATCATAAACAATCTGGCCGGAAGAATAAAGTAAATTTGCGCAATAAAAAGAAAGCAACGCAGGCCCTTCCGATAAAAAGATTCAAGCACGTCAGGCCTTCCGATATTCATTCATTCATCTTCATCTTCTCATCCGCTTCTATTCCGCCTATTCATCTTCTCATTCATTCATTCATTCATCTTCTACCGCTTTATCCAATCTTCCCTCGGGTCACAGGGAGTCTGTGCCTATCTCAGGCGTCTATGGGCATTAAGGCAGGATACATACACCCTGGATGGAATGCCAACCCATCACAGGGAACACACACACACACCCTCACACACGTCTCACACTCCTCACATCACACACATTCATACACTAGGGACAATTTGCCAAGGTGCCAATCAACCTACCATGCATGTTTTTGGACCGGGAGGAAACCGGAGAACCCAGAGAAAAACCCCCCTGAGGCACGGGGAGAACATGCAAACTCCACACACACACACATGGCCAAGACGGGAATCAAACCCGGACCCTGGCGGTGTGAGGCGAACGTGCTAACCAGTAAGCCACGTGCGCCCTGCCTTCCGATATTAATCGAACCTATTTACCTGATCACTTTTTCCACTTGCCTCTGCTGAGAAAATGCAGGGTTCGTTGGCGGCTTAATTTGGTTACTGCCGGGTTTGTCTGATGAACTGTCATTTTGGCCAGGGATGGGATTGCGATGGGATCTTATTGGCGGATTTTACCGAGCCTTGCCGATGTCTAGATTTTAGTCTGCTGTCTACATCTTGATTGGCACGTGTCACAGGAGCTCGCTTTCTACATGACATAGCGATGAAAGTCTAGCAAATGTACACTTTAGAGCCCAAAGTGTTTGAGACACCTGTCTCTCTTTTCCCAGCCGAGAAATATGTGTCTTCCCTAAACTGTAAGTGTTAAAGGTAGAGACATACAATCCAAAGTGAATTGGAATCATCTCACTTACACCAAATGACCAGTACAGGTCTTTCACATCGACACATCAATTAGCGCGTTTCCGTAAACGTTCAAAATGCGTTCAAAAAGTTAAATGGCGAATGGAAAATACGCCCGATGGAAATTCGTAAAAATACACATGTATCGTAAAACGCTCGCATGATGTGTTTTTTTTTTTAAATGAAACGGAAAATTATTCGCTAAATATTTTTTTCGTATTTCCAGGTCTTATGATATACGTGAACAGTCATATGATCCTTCTTTAAAGATTTAATCACGCATTATTACCTCCCAGAACACGCGCACACGTATAGGGGGATTAATGCTTGACATTAATGCTTGTATAACGTCTCTAAAAATGGCTAATGCGTTGACTGCGATATAAGTAAGCCTGCCCAAATCTGTCGCCATTTATTTTTATGACATCGCAAGCGGACGAGTTTTAGTCGCATGATATGGTTAATGTAAATGCAATCATTTCCCAACAGTTTTTTTTAATCGAGATTTAGAAAATAGCGCAAATTTGCTCAAATTTGTAAAGTAAACGTAATCGGAAAGCGCGTTTCCGTGACTCTTCAAAATGTCCTATGGGGACGCCTGAAATTCGTAAAAAGACACAAAAAAGTTTTTACGCTCACATGAGGTGTTTTTTTTAGACAATGCAAAAAAATTTTCGCTAAATTGTAATGGAAGCCGTTTTTTCCCATATTTCCAGGTCATATGATATATGTGAACAGTCATATGATCCTTCTTTAAAGATGAAATCGTGCACTATTACCTCCCGGAATAAGTGCACACGTGGCCGCTCCAAAGTATAGGCAGATTAATGCTAATCTGTTGACTAATAAATATAAATAAGCCTTCCGAAATCTGTTTCGGTACAGTTTTAGTTCGCATGATATGGTTAATGGAAACACAGTCATTTTGGAACAGTTTTTTGTATCGACATTTCGAAAATAGCACAAAAAACTTTGCGTAAATTTGTAATGTAAACGTAATCGGAAAGCGCGTTTCCGTGACCCTTCAAAACCCTTCAAAATGTCCTATGGGGACGCCTCAAATTCTCAAAAACACGCAAAAAGGTTTTACGTTCACATGAGGTGGTTTTTGTAGACGATGCAAAAAATATTCGCAAAATTGTAATGGAAGCCGTTTTTTTCCGTATTTCCAGGTCGTATGATATATGCCCTTCTTTAAAGATGAAACCGTGCACTAGTGCCTCCCGGAATAAGTGCACACGTGGCCACTCCATAAGTATAGGCAGATTAATGCTTGGCATTAATGCTTGTATAATGTCTTCCGACTAAAAATAAAAACGGCTAATGCTTTGGCTGAGATAGAAGTAAGCCTGCTGAAATCTGTCGCCATTTTTTTAAATGACATCGCAAGAGGTTGAGTTTTAGTCGCATGACATGGTTAATAGAAACACCGTCATTTTGCAACAGTTTTTTGTAGCAAATTTGTAACGGAAGCGTAGACAGAAAGCACGTTTCCGTTACCATTCGAAATGCGCAAATTTAAATCACAATCTGAAAATACACCTAGCGGAAACTCGGCAAACACACATGTATAGCAAAAAAGGTTTTCACATCAGGTGGTTTTTTTAGACGATGCGAAAAAGGAATAATTCGCAAAACTGTAATGGAAATATTTTTTCCCGCATTTCCAGGTCACATGATCTACATTGCCTTGGGCGTGATGCTACAGGTGCTATAAATGACTCTATTGCACTGCACAGCTCAAATAAAAGAGGACATGTTCATCCGGAAATTGTCAGTCCACAGGTCCTCTGTGAAATCGCGCACTATTGCCTCCCAGAACGAGCGCATATGTATATGGGGATTTGCCTCGCCGTTAATGCTTGTATAACGATCCTACGTCTCCGATTGCAAATAAAAACGGCTAATGCGTTATATAAGCAATATAAGTAAGCCTGCCGATATTTGCATGCATTTTTTAATGACTTATCGAGTTTTAGTCGCATTATATGGTTGATGGAAACATTTGGCAACAGTTTGTGGTCGACATTTAGAATAAAAAGTTAATAAAAAGTTAGCAAAGGTTTCACGCAAATCTGTAACGGAAACGTAATTAGTGACTGGTTGGTGGTGCTGGGATTTGATGACATAAACGCTAAGCGACTACATTTTCCCTGAACTAGGGAACACAAACATGTCCTAGACGTTAAAAAAGTTATTATAAAAGTATGGTTTATAATCGTTAACGTGGATGCCGAGGAAGGTGCGTTGATATGCAAATTGGGGACTGACTCTGGAGAAGCTGTAGCTGGATTTGCCCTGGGTGTTGGTTATATTACATTGGTAATGGACTTCTGCTGAAGACACAGCGTGTGTGATTTAAAGTAGAAGTAAAAAAAGAAAGAAATGAACAGAAAATGCTTTTTGGTCACCCCATTCCTCTCCTCTCCTCTCCAGGTAACCCGTTACTGATGAACCCAGGTCGCTCTGTGTCATATTCAAGCCCCATGTGTTTCCCTGACTCCACCGATAAAGAGCTCATTTTCCACCCGCTGCCGGACGTCAAGGTCAAAGTGCAGAGCTCCTTCATGATGTCTCTGGGGGTGACAGACGGAACGACTCCTCGCTCAAAAGGCCCACACCTTACATTTTCCCCACGACGGTACGATCGAGGGGAGAGGCAGGAGGGCGGGGTTTCTGGTGGCTCCACCCACCGGCATGCCACAATACAAAACCAGTGGTCATTTTGGGCACAATGGAGGGCGATTAGTGCTGCCACATACAGGTTTGTGTGTGTGTGTGTGTGTGTGTGTGTGTGTGTGTGTGTGTGTGTGTGTGTGTGTGTGTGTGTGTGTGTGTGTGTGTTTGTCTGTCTGTTTGGGTTAGGTTTAATATCAGTGTAAGTGTGCACATGTGTACAGCTCATGTCTGTTACATGTAAAACATATTGGTGCAAATGTCACAAGTGTGTGTGTGTGTGTGTGTGTGTGTGTGTGTGTGTGTGTGTGTGTGTGTGTGTGTGTGTGTGTGTGTCGATCTGTCTGGGTTAGGGTTAATATCAGTGTGCACATGTGTACGGCTCATGTCTGTTACATGTACAACATATTGGTACAAATGTCACACGTGTGTGTGTGTGTGTGTGTGTGTGTGTGCGTGCGTGCGTGCGTGCATGGGTTTGCAGGTGTGAGCCTGCTGATTCCTCATGGGGCAATTCCAGAGGACATTAGCTGGGAGATGTACATGAGCATCAATCAGGAAATCACATGGTAGGAAAACACACACACACACACACACACACTTCTTGTTATATTAGTCTATATTAGGCGTGACAGAAGGAACAACTCCTCACTCACATTTTACTTTTCCTTCTGCAATCACTACTGAAAATATCTTTACTATAATTTTTGCTCGGAATTATCTTGATCTTGCTCGTATTTTCTAAAAGCATTTGTGCTACAGCGATTCATTCGGCGCATTTCCGTGACTCTAAGCATTTTCAAAAACCCAAGACTACTTATCAGCCTGAAAATACAACAACCACAAAGCATGTTGATGCTATCATCAAGTTATAGGGATGCATTTCATTAACAGAGCTTAGGGGGAAATGTTGATGGCCAGAAGTCAAAACACAAAGCCTTTATAGAATCAGAATCAGAAAAAGACCTTTATTGCACTTACAAGGAATTTGTTTTGTTGACAGAAGCTTCCAGTTACACATTTTTAAAAGTGGAGTAGAAAGAGAGTAAAGTTTATACGACAAATACGTAAATAAAGTAATTATTGCACATAGCATATATAGCTGACGCAGTACACAGAGCAATGAGACAACGTTTCTCCAGGACCCTGGGGCTACACAAACAACACACAACACAACACAAAGAGCTACAAGGACGCACGGCTGAGGACTAGACTAAGTTTGTCCTAGATGCACTTTATGTGGCTAGGACAAAATTAGTCTAGTCCTCAGCCTTGTGTCGTTGTCTCATTGCACCGTGTACTGTGTCAGCTATATATGGTTGTAATGACAATAAAACCCTCTTGACTTGACATAGAAGAACAGAATTGAAGTAACGTTGTTCAAGTTCAAGAGGCACGTTGGCTTGGCGGTTAGCCCGTTCACCTCACACCGCCAGGGTCCGGGTTCGATTCCCGTCTCGGCCATGTGTTTGTGGAGTTTGCATGTTCTCATGTTTCACTCCCCGTGCCTCAGGGGGGGTTTTTTCCGGTTTTTCTCGGGGTTCTCCGGTTTCCTCCTCCTGGTCCAAAAACATGCACGGTAGGTTGATTGGCATCTTGGAAAATTGTCCCTAGTGTATGAATGTGTGTGTGTGTGTGTGTCCTGCGATGGGTTGTCATTCCATCCAGGGTGTATCCTGCCTTAATGCCCATAGACGCCTGAGATAGGCACAGACTCCCCGTGACCCAGAGGGAAGATCGGATAAAGCGGTAGAAGATGAATGAATGAATGTTCAAGTTCAACAATATACAGTGAATACACATACACAGGTCAATGTTGGGGAGTAAAGAGTTGCACGTGACGGCGGTTACATGTAACGGTAATTTAATTACAAAATAAAAGTCGCAGTAATTGGTTACAGTTACTGAGAAAAAAAAACAACCCTGTTTTTAAACCCCTAGATTAAATTAATGAATCTAATAATTATAGATTAATCTATTTTAAATAGATTAAAAAAAAAAAAAAAAAAAAAAGCTGTAATTAAATTACAGTTACTTTCGAAAATGTTAAACATTACACAGCCCAAAGAACCCTGTCCAAGCGCCAGCTAGTGGACGCAAGCAATCAAAAAGTAATCAGATGTAATCAGTTACTTTACGTTTATAAAGTAACTAAAAAGTTACACTTTACATTTTGAATAGGGTTATTTGTAATATGTAATCTATTACATTTCCATTTTTTTTTAATTACATTAATCTATATTACATTACACTGAGTGCGGTATACAGTAAAACGAAACAGACAACATAAATTAACAAGATACAGGAAAATTAGGGGGGAAAAGCAAAGTGTACATGTGAAAGACAAAACAAAAAAACAAATAAAAGGAGGGGTGGGCGTACAGGGAGGGCTTCCAGTAGCGCGTACAGTAGCGCCGTGTTTTTATTGCATTGTTATTTTTTATTATTTGGAGAAATGGTATTTAAGCGTGTGTTTTAGACTACAAAAAGACCAAAGCCTACTGGTCTGTTAAATTTGCCCAAATATCATGGTAATATTAATTACTATGCTAATAATGCTAATGCTAGTTCATTTGAGGCAGGGACAGGTGGTCATGTGACACTGGGCGCAGGGTAAAAAAAAAATCCCTCCGTTTTAGCAGAACGTAACCCAAGTTCAAAGATTAAACCTCAAACCCCGGAGCCGTGTGATCCGCCCTCTATTCTTGTTTCGGTTTTTGTCTTCCTCCGCTTTTTTTTTTTTTTAGTCCATTTATTATTATTTAAAGCAAATCCATAAATCTTTTCTGATGCGTCGAGACTGCACTGAAATCCACCGAGCTCCGCTTGACACCCGAACACACCCTCAGCCGCTCGGCCCGTCGATCAAAACCGTTCCCATCCAGCAGAGCCGTCATTCATCAGCAGAAGCGACAGGATCGCCAATGATAGACACTTTATTCAGAGAGGAGCATGTCGGTATAAATGCGAAAGGGGTTATAGAGAGCAAACGAGGAAAAATGGAAGAGAATTTGGAATGGGAGGGGGGGTGAGCGAGGGGAGGAGGCCAAAACGAACATGAGAGAAATAGAGAGTAAAAAAAGGAACCTGGAAAGTGTAAAAGCAGCAGATGGTTCGCAGCACTCTTAAGGCTCGATTGCCTCACCCGGCGAGTTTGTGTAGTAATTATATAATAGATTTGCATATTTGCATTCATTACCATAATTAACACGGTTCATATGAAATGATCAGTTATTGCATATATAGACTCGCAGACAGAGGGCGAAAGGGGGGGCGGGGGTTACAGTTTATATCTAAATGATCTAAGAACGTATATCTGCATTTTTTTTGGAGTATATGTGTGTACACAAAGGAAACACAAACAACAAATTGCTGTAAATAGATGTAATGCATAAGATGCAGTAATTATTGCTTCATTCATATTGAATCAGTGCAATATTAATGTATTATAAGTTGCAGAGTAATTAGCAGTTCATTGTAGTGATTATTGATTGATTGTTTCCTGTCCAGTTCAAATCAATTATATAGTCCATTAAAGTAAATAATTTAGCATATAATAATAATAATAATAATAATAATAATAATAATAATAATAATAATATATTTCATTAGCTGAGGCTGGTGGAGCACGGTGGTTTAGTGGTTAGCACGTTTCGCCTCAACACCTCCAGGGTCCGGGTTCGATTCCCATCTCGGCCATGTGTGTGTGGAGTTTGCATGTTCTCCCCGTGCCTCAGGGGGTTTTATCTCCGGGTTCATGACAGTTTCCCGGATAGCATTCCATCCAGGGTGTATCTGCCATTAATGCCCATAGACGCCTGAAGATAAGGCACAGGTTACCAAAACTCCCCGTGACCCGAGGGAAAGATCGGATCGAATAGCGGTAGAAGATGAATAAATGAAACCCCAATACAGAAACGAGTGCATTTAACGATCCGTTGTGTATAAAAAAAAATCCTGTTTTAAATTGAAATAATGTTGTTACTATTTTTTTAAAAAAACATTTGAACTATTCTTCTATTTTTTAGAAAGAATTAGTTCTCGATTATTTCAGCTCTCCCATAGTAATGCGCTCCTCCAGTATTAGATACAAGGGCCGGGTTAAAATCATGTTAGATTCATATATATATATATATATATATATATATAGTATATATATATATATATATATAGTATATTTATTTATTTTTTTTTTTTTTTTTTAACACCCCACTAAACGTTTAGTCACCAGTTGCTATTATAATAACCTCTAGTCTTCTGGGAAGAACTTTTTGTAGAGTGTTCGTTGCTCATTCAGCCCCAAGGGTGTTACTAATGTCAGGTAGTGATGTAGAGTGAGGAGGCCTTGGGTGCAGTCAGCGTTCCAATTCACTCAAGATCTCCCACTCTAAACCATGTAAGCCTGATCGGTCATGCTCGAGTCGGCTTAAACAGATTGTCATGCTGGAACAGCACTGGGTTTTCTAATTCAAGCGAAGGGGGAAAATTGAATTGCATCACGCCCAGAGACATCGTATACAATTGTTTGTAAAAGTTGGAGGGGGGAAAAAAACAAACAACAACATATGGCTGGAAAAGTCAGGCATCCCAATAGTTTCCAGATAAAGGGACAATACGGATTACTGATGATTGCGGTCCATCCTTCGCATTGCTGTAATTCAAAAGACTTATAATCACACACACACACACACACATACACATATCCACAACGTAGCCAATGAACTGACTTTCAAGCGCAGCAATTAAACCGAGCAACTTATTAAGGCTGCCTTTGTTCCCGTCTTTCAGCAACCAGACCGAACCCGGTATTTACTGCATGTTTTAGCATTTCCGACATCATCTTATCATATCTAGCTGATAATTACAATCAAACAGCTGTGCGATGCTCTCAGTGACTCATTCCTCTCTCTCTCTTTCTCTCTCTCTATCTCTCTCTCGATCTCTCTTTCCTTCCACAATCTAAACAACAGCTTCTGCTTGCTCGTCGACTTGATTGTACACAAAAAAAAAAATTATTTCCAAGCACAGAATCTTTGTTCAATGACTGTAATTACTGAGACACAACGAATCAACAAACAAACTAATAAACAAACCCCGGACGCGGCGCGAGGGAACTGGAGTGTAAAGTGTTCATTGGGAAAAGGTTTTATTTACTTTCGTCGTTTTTGCTAAGGCACCGCGAAACGATTCATATTGGATATTCGTTCCAGGTGTCGTTCTTATAGAAAGAGTAGAATTTTGCTTTTTGCACAATTCGATTTCCTTGCTGAGAAGAAAAAGGCAACGCTTCATCTAATTAATATGGTAGCGGAGCTTTTTTTCCCCGATTCGAAAATAAGTGGCTGAATAGAAGAATAGAATAGACTGATGATAGAATAGCCTTTATTTGTTACACGTACAGTACAATGCAGTGAAACTCTTTGTTTGTATATCCTGGCTTGTTTGGATGCTGGAGGCATTCATGATACCCCCGGAGCAAAGGGGGTTAAGGGCCTTGCTCAAGGACCCCAAGAATGGCAGCTTGGTGGTACCGGGGGTTGAACCTCAACCTTCTGATCAGTAGCCCAGCACTTTAAACCACTGAGCTCTCCACCTGAGCTGTCCACCTTTCCACCTCTGTCAGGACAATTACAATTACAATTACAATTATCTCACCATCATTGATATCAGAATTAGTGGAAGAGGGGCAAATGCAATCCCATTCTAAATGATGGGTTCTCGAATCTTACCCCAAGCGAAAAGGGTTAATGACACAAATGTCTAAACGTACAATGCCAATGGTGGACAGCGATTAAGTCAATGTAAGTAGCTTCATTCGCTTTTTCGCATATCCGCGAAAAAATCATTCATCTTCTAGCGCTTTATCCGATCTTGCCTTGGGTCACGGGGAGTCTGTGCCTATCTCAGGCGTCTATGGGCATTAAGGCAGGATACACCCTGGATGGAATGCCAACCCATCGCAGGACACACACAGACACACATTCATACACTAGGGACAATTTTCCAAGGCCAATCAACCTGAATAACCTACCCTGCATGAACACGGGGTTTTTGGAGCGGGGAGGAAACCGGAGAACCCGGAGAAAAACTCGAAAAGGAAAAAAATGAGAAAGGGGGAAAAAAAAAAGGAAAGAAAGAAAAACCCTGAGGCACGGGGAGAACATGTAAACTCCACACACACATGGCCGAGACGGGAATCGAACCCTGGAGGTGTGAGGCGAAAAGTCACTGTGCCTCTCTATATCTGCATTTCCACTCGGGCAACGTTTTACTCGAGTACATTTTGTGCAATCGGCCGTTCCTTTTTATATGTGAGCGGACAACAATTGGTCAAGCGCTCAGCAAACCGCAAGTCAGGCTAAATCGTTTATTTTTGGTATCTACTTATCACGAAACATGCAGTTCGACATCAGCTTAAGCTGATTTTTTGAAAGGGTGATGGAAGGCACATTGATTGTAGCTGAGAAGAACGTTTTGGGCGCATGAGGATTTGAATTCCTAGTTGTAATGAATAGAATGATACTCATTGATACTAACATTCAAGTCTTTTGACAAAAAATGGATTAAGGATTAAAAAAGTTTAAAGGGAGAACTTTTACATTTCCTGCAGTAATAGGGAGGGGGGAGGGTGGTTCTAACATGCTGGCCTACTGACCAGAAGGTTGGGAGTTCAAGCCCCTGGTATCGCACCAAGCTGCCACCCTTGGGTCCTTGAGCAAGACCCTTAACCCTCTGTGCTCCAGGCTTGACCCTACTTTCTGACCAGAGAAAGAGAAAGAATTGCAATCTGTTGTAATGTATATGTGACAAATAAAAGCAATTTGAGAGGCAATTTTGAGTCTTCAGTCCACTTGGGGTGTTTCTGGATAGTGGGAAGAAACCATAGATCCTCCAGGATCCAACTAGAGGCGCTAGTCTCCCCCCCTCCCCCATAAAAAAAAAATACAACCATCACATTAAAGCATGGTGATGGTAGCACCATGCTGTGCATTGTCAGGATGAAAAACCAAACCCTGGAGCTAGCAAGTTAGCAGCATGAACCACTGTACCGCGTAAACCTGAAGAACCCACAGGCACTCATTTGTACTAGACACGCTGGAGCCGGGAGGCAGAACCGCTACCTGCTGCGCAAGCCTTTTTTCCAAAAGCACTCTCAGTGTCATTATCTGAGATCTGAAAATACAGATATACAGATTGTCTACGGATATATCGGATAGCATAGGGAGAGGGTACCTCAGTGGTCTAAGGCACGCTGGGCTGCTGATCGGAAGATCCGGGTTCGAACCCCTGTATGGCCAAGCTGTCGCCCTTGGGTCCTTGAGCAAGACCCTTAACCCTCTGTGCTCCAGGGGCGCCGTATCATGGCCGACCCTGCGCTCTGACCCCAGATACCAAACAACAAGCTGGGATATGCGAAGAAAAAGAATTTCACTGTGCTGTAATGTATATGTGACCAATAAAGGATATTATATTATATAGCATTTAAAAGTATCTATTGACTAGACGACCTTACATCATCTTAGCACCTAACATACACCGTCCATCACCCTTATCACCCGTATCACCCATGCAGCTTCTTTAGGTGTTCGTTAGATGCTAGATGATTTAGCATCATAGTGCTGTCTAGACCTAATCTATGTGCAAAACATGTGTAAAACCCATTGCATGGTGTACACACACACACACACACACACACACACACACACAAACAATCACATTCATACACTAGGGACATTTTTCCAAGGTGCCAATCAACCTACCGTGCATGTTTTTGGAGCGGAAGGAACCAGGAGAAAAAAAACCCTGAGGCACGGGGAGAACATGCAAACTCCACACACACATGGTGGAGACGGGAATCGAACCCCCAACCCTGGAGGTGTGAGGCGAAAGTTCTAACTACCATGGCCCCTAGTCTTTATTATTATTAATATTATTATTTTATTTTTTAGACTTTTCAAAAAGGCTTGTTTTGTCTTTTTTTTTTAAAATAGAGATACAAAAAGCGAAGGCGAAGATTCGGCTTAAAGTTGCCGACCTTTTTTCAACCCAATATGTAATTTTCCATGCGTTTTAACACAGCTCGTTCACATTTTTACTGCATTTTTATTCAATTCTATTGTTACTGTATTGATCCTACTTATACCTAAGAAATCAACAGCGCATGCCGAATAGGGTAATTTATTCGCTGATTTTGTGTGGGGGGGTGGATTTTGTTTTACGGTTTAAACTACAACATTTATAGGCATTTTATCGTCCACATTTTATTGGCTGCGAATTTCGGGGAAGTGACTCGGAAAAGAATAGGAAAAGATAGTTGTTTCTTAAGCCTGGTATGTGGTTTACTGTGATTTGGCTAGGGTAAAATAAATTGAGAATGATTCTATACCTCATAAAGGCCATTATATTGCAGCGTTTATAACCTCCAAGAAAGAAATGTAGGCTTGCGGTTACAATATATAACATTCCCTTAGTAACTATAGACTGTAGAATTTATTTATTTATTTATTTATTTTGCTTTATGCTTCAGCGATCTCTCTGACGACGAGGTACTTTTGGCTCCAGAGGTCTCGTTCGGTCCCCCGGGCGTCGTCTTGTCCTGTCCGGTCGCCATGACAATATCGCATTGTGCGGTTGTCTCGGAGGACTGGAGCGTACGACTGAAGAGACAAACACATGGAGACAACTGGGAGGTCAGTGGATTATTATTATTGTATGTTTAAACAAAGCTCTGATTTACAAGCAGGTACGATTTCTGCAATTTAACGGAGTCTAATTATTACCTTCCATGCCGGTGGAGTGTGTCTGAGTATCTATTTGGCAGTAAGAGTTGGGTAGGCGTATAATCACTTTGCCTGAAAGACACACTTTTACTTCTGCCACTTATTGGGTCAGCAACTTTAACTGCGATAAAGTTCGTTGGTGGTAAAGTTTGTTTTTGCAAACAAAAGATGTAAAAGTATTTGACATATTTCCAGATTTCCAGATGTTTTATAGACTCACCTCCACCCCAGTTGTTGCTGAGTGTGTTAAAAAAAGGTTTTAAAGGAAATAATAGTAAAAGAATTGTCTCTTCAGTTTTTGCATAAAATAATTGCTTATTTTTTTTATATTTTTACGTTTTTCCAGCGTATTTTGGAAAAGTTTTTTTCAGTTTTTTTCCCAACTTACCTTACTGATCTGCACTGTTTGGGAGTAACTAGTTACATGTAACGTAATTTAATTACGAAATAAAAGTGACAGTACAAATCCCAAAGGACCCCGCCTCATTTCCTGTTTACTGTGAATACTGTGTATATACTGTATATACTGTATATATATATATATATATTATATATATATATATATATATATATATATATATATATATGCTATGTTGACATTTGGGTTTTTCGCAGGATGTGATGTGGATCAAAGAGGAAAACTCTTTCGTGTTACTGCGTGCTGGAGTCGAGATGCTGCTTCGTGCTTGTGGATCAGCCCGGCCGCTACGCCCTGGTCGGAATGCCGGTCAGCGAGTCGGCGACGAAAAGGCTTCGCATCGCGGTGTTCGGGATCTGCGAGGACAACGCGTACACACTCCGAGTTTACTGCATGGACGACACGCCGCAGGCCTACCAGGTGACATTTTGTACTGCAACTATACTTACAGTGTTTATGTGCGAATATAAACGCATTTCATTCTAACGCAGCGAGCTATGAAAAGTAGGAAGGCCTCGAGGCGACGGCCTGTCAATTGTCAATGGACTTGAGGTCACGTAAACGACAAAAAAAATATATAAACGACAAAAGCCCTCGGACGTTTCAGCGATTCCTACGGTCGGCAAAGCCATTAATAATTTCTGTTTTTCAGTCGACAAAATTTCCTTACGGACGAACAAAACTATGCGTACAGCTTGTACATACGACTTTGTGCTTCTCGCGCTCCCCTAATATAGTAATGAATAGCACAGGTATGGATTCTATAGGCATAAGTACATAAGTAGACACCTGATCGATCACATCCAATCAAGATATAGTTTCAAGTGCTTTTCGGTTTGGGACTGCATCTGTGGCTGTTTCTGCCGATTCACCCACAAGGATCTTAAATAGGGCAGGTGCTGGAGTGGAACGAGAAGGTTCATTGCGAAAAACAGCATTCCAATTCGTCCCGAAGGTGTCCAGTGTGATCGAGGTCAGGAATCTGTGTAAGGCATTCGAGTTTGTTTTTTTTCACACCAACCTTGCCATGGAATTTTCATGACTGCAGCAAATGCATTCCAGTGTAGTGTTGGGGAGTGATTAGCTACGTGTAACGGTGTTACGTACTTTAATTACAAAATAAAAGTAACAGTCATCCGTTACAGTTACAGGCGGAAAAAAATGTAATTAAATTACAATTACTTTAGGAAATGTTGAAGGTTACAACTTCCAAAGACCACCGCCTAGCAACCCAACCCAAACCCCCTCCCACCCACGGTCATCAAAAAATGTTCGTCCACACCCAGACCCCCAGAATCAACATCTTGATTCTGAAGCAGCTCAATAACCAATATAAATCCCACTTTTCCCCAGTGCCACCTAGTGGACAATATAAAGTAATCCACCAAAAGTAATCAAATGGAATCACTTTTATAAAGTAATTGAAAAGTTACACTACATGTTACATTTTGAATAGGGTCATTTGTAATCTGTAACGCATTGCATTTCCATAGTAATCTTCCCGACACTGTATATAGGTGCATCTCAATCAATTAGAATGTAGAATAGAATAGCCTTTATGTGTCACATGTACATTACAGCACAGTGCAATTCTTTCTTCGCATATCCCAGCTTGTTGTTTGGTAGCTGGGGTCAGAGCGCAGGGTCGGCCATGATATGGCGCCCCTGGAGCACAGAGGGTTAAGGGTCTTGCTCAAGGACCCAAGGGCGGCAGCTTGGAGATACCGGCAGGCTCGAACCTGGATCTTCCGATCAGCAGCCCAGCAACTCTTATTTTATTGTATTTATTTAACACAAAAGTCCCATCGAATTACTGAAATAAAGAAACTTTTCCATTCTACTTTATTGAGATGCACCTGTATATCCAAACCCTGAGATGACTTATCTTCTTACATTGAGGAGGGATTATTTGCAGTTATTTATGCACAGCGTGTTATGATTTGCATCCAAAAAAGTGCAAGACTTCAACTCTAGTGGAGACCATTCGGCAAACCCCTTTTGTACTACAGTAAACACTCTGAATTGTGCGCAGGATCAGTTGAACACTGCAAGGATATCTTTGGTTCGAAAGATTCTCCCCTTACAAACACCCCCCGAAATTAACCCCGACTGTATTCTCAAGTTTGTTTGTTTGTTTTTTTTTTTTTTTAATGCTCTAATGCCTTTTTGAACAAAATAAAATTCTTTCTGTACTCCATAAGTTAGACGAAACGTTGATTAATGGAAGCGTGAAAGAATCGATTTTTATAAAGCTTGGCTTATTCATGTCATTCATCAACCGCTGCTGAGATTTCATAAACAGGAGCTCTGATTATGCTTGCACTATTGATTGCACAGTATTTATTTATATGTATTTATTTCACAGTATGTTTTTTCGAAAAAAAAAAAACCAAAAAAAACATGATCTAAATCAAATCATTATATTGAACGGGAGCTTTATCCTGGTAGTAAACATCCTGGGCACTATGCCGTCCGTTCGTTATCGCCGCATTCCCGCATTGCCTTATAGATATTCCTGTGCTAAACAAAACTCTATTATAGGCCAGTATACAGAGTATTTGTTGTACCTTAACATCTGCAGTGTTACTTTGGAAATGTAATAGGTTACAGATTACAAATGACCCTGTTCAAGATGTAATATCTAGTGTAACTTTTCAATTCCTTTATAAAAGTAACTGATTACCTTCATTTGTCCACTAGGTGGCACTATATGTTTTCGAAGGTAAGCTGCAACGGCAACTGTTGAGCTGTAACTATAACGGATTGCTGTTAATTCATTCATTCATTCATTCATTCATCTTCTACCGCTATATCCGATCTTCCCTCGGGTCACAGGGAGTATGTGCCTATCTCAGGTGTCTATGGGCATTAAGGCAGGAACACTCTGGATGGAATGCCAACTCATCGCAGGACACACACACTCACATTCATACACTAGGGACAATTTTCCAAGGTGCCAATCAACCTACCGTGCATGTTTTTGGACCGGGAGGAAACCGGAGAGTCACGGGGAAAACATGCAAACGCCACACACACACACATGGCCGAAACGGGACTCGAACCCGGACCCTGGCAAAGTGAGGCGAAAGTGCTAACCACTAAGCCACCTTGCCCCTTGTGGTTTTACCTTATTTAATACAATTTTATTTCCTTATTTGGTTTAAAAACGTTGTAACATGCTACGTGATAAACGTTCTATTATTCACTTTGTTCCAGTCTGCTGATTTTCCGTGGGATTTTCCCAGCCTGTATAGCATGGTGTATTTGTATTCGTTATATTAATAAAAGTTTGTTGTTTCTTATAAGTGTTGTGAGTTTGAATGTTTTCCTCTGTATTGTTGTTTTTTACTCAACACCAAATTGGCAATTACAGCTCATGCAAAAGTGAAATGCGCCCAGGCAAGGAAAAGAGGGAAACTTCAGCGACCCCCCCCCAAAAAAAATGTCATTACCAGTATTGTCACATGTCCATAAACCGGTGTTAAAATGTCCTCATCACCGTGACAACCCTAGTTCGGTACATCTCAAAATACGATCTGAGATCTTTTGATAGATATAAGGTGAAGAATTCTTTACAGAAGCTACAATTCGCACCTCACACAGAGGGCCGGAATGCCTGAAGCACTACCCAGGTGTAGTTTGGATAATGAGCCTCCACAATGGGAAAACGCACATTCATTTTAGAAATGCATTTTTTTGCAGCAGTAGCCGCATTAAGTTGTATTCTGCAGTGTGCCAGATCCCATACACACACGACTGGCCCTCAGCCTCACGTTTTCCCTCAATCACACTATTTTCTTGTTTCTTTTTTCCCCTCACACTTCTCCGTCCCTCACTCGCTCATTCCTCCTCATTCCTGCATACATTCTCCTTTCACTTCTAATTAACCTTAAGTTCTCTCTCTCTCTCTCTCTCTCACATGCTTTTTTTCTCCCCCTCCCTTGTGTGTAGGAGGTGTTGTGGTTAGAGCGTGTGCAGTGCAGCCGTCTCCTGGGAGAGCCGTGCACGCTGTTCTTCAGCAGAAGCCTCTCGAACTTGCAGATCTCCATCCAGGATGTTTCCCCTCACTACGTTTGGAACATCAAACCCTTCGCCACCTGCCAGGTCCCGCCTCACCCGATGCATATTCATGACACCGTGGCGTGTGCGCGGCATTTATATGCAGATTTGTACGCAAATATTCATGAGCTTAAGGTAGTACAGGGTGCCAACGGGACAGATTAATATTGTTTTTGTTTTTGTACTTTAATTGGATATTCATCAATAGTAATGCATAGAAAACGTACGCATTTAGAACTACACATGTTTTAGTGAGCAATTAGGGGGAATTTATTTCTAACACAGGAAACGGATATTTGTTGTTGTTGTTTTTTTTTCTTTATTCACTTTCAGACCTCAGACGGGGCAGTTTAATTAATGTTAATCAAGGTTTGCAATAAGATACTAGGAAATCATGAAAGTGTAAAACAAGACTTTGGTTTCCTAAAAATCGGGTTTCCTAAAAGAAGAACACCGTGAGGCACTAGAAACGCAAAAAGTGATAGATATCCAGATAAATTGAACAATAATAACAGCTGGTTGAATAGGTATACTGGGGAAAGTGGAGGAGGAACAGAAGGGCTAGAAAATGAGGTGAATATCTATATATATATATATATATATACATGGCCCCACTACGAACGGGGGTTCGTATACATGTGTACATTACAAATTTCATTCATAGTAGGAATTTGTTGTGGCATGGCTTTATATACTAGTACATGTACGGTTATGTAATTTAATTACAAAATAAAATAACAGTAATCCTTTACAGTTACAGTGAAAAACATGGGATACCCCCCACAACAATGTTATTCTGAAGTAGTTCAGTTCCAAAAATATATCCCACTTTTTCCAAGTGAGTGGACAAATGAAATAATCAAATGTAATCAGTTACTTTTATAAATCATTGAAAACTTATTACATTTTGAATGGGGTCGTTTGTAATGTGTAATCTATTACATTTGCAAAAGTATAAAATCTAAGCTATAAAAACAATAACAGTAATATATTTCATAAACATACAAATAATACAGTAAAGTATACAGTAATACTGTTCTTATATGGAATGTTGTCGTTATATTTGTGTAGATCAGGGGTGGGCAATATATATATTGGCCCCTTGGTCCTTTTAATCCGGCCCGCTGAACTGCTTCGGCTTCTTTGCCGCACCATAAATATATAAACGCACAGCAGCGCTGACATTGTTGGTTTATTTTTGTTTTGTCTTTTCCCTAAATAGAATATCCTTATCATAATGGATAAACCGCTCTTTAAAGAAAAAAATTAATATTGAACAGTTACAATGTGTTTTCGGCCCACGAACACACCACAGGTTCTCTTATGTGAAAATATAATTGCCCACACCCCTGGTGTACATAAATGGGTATTACACTCGTTCGCTACTTCTTGTTTTCTATAAGCTAGCTAGTTTTTTTTTGAGGGGGGGGGAGGGGGGGGGGCATCCAATCAAATTTTACTTTGTTGTATCGGAAAAAAGTTCATAAAGTGTTTGTTACACACACACACACACACACAGACACACAATGCATACAAGCCACTTCCTCAGGTCTACATACTGTACTGTAAGTGAACCCCATAAATCAATGCAAAGGGACCACCCTAGGACCAGTACTGACCATTTATTGTTTGTTCTGATTTATTAGTTTGAAACATTTTGTGTCACATTATTACACTATTTTTCCAATGCGCAGTGTGTGCAATTCATAAGTGTATGTAAAAACATCCGTAGTCTAGATAATATACCTCCACCAAGCTTTGCACTGATACTAGAGTCTCTCACACATACACACACACCACAATATCAATTTCATGCCAATGACATTCTGGTACTCTGGTCAGCGATCCGTGGATGAATGAGGCAGCAATGGATTGAAATAGTAGCTTGTATACCTACAAAGTGTGGCCTTTAATCCCAGGTTCAATATCGCTCACTCACTTCTCTCTCTTTCTGTCTCTCTCTCTCTCTCTCTCTCTCTCTCTCTCTCTCTTTCGTTCCCTCTCTCCCTCTTCCCGCAGGAGTTCCCTTTCAGCCGGGTGTGGTGCAGTACTGCATCTCCTTTGCATTGTGCCTTCTCTCTGCAGTGCCACAATCCAGCAGCCAATCAGCTCTCCTGTAAGATCAGCGTGCGCCAGGTCAAAGGCCATGAGCAGATCCTGCAGCTCTGCACCACCGTGGCTGAGGTACACAGCATTATATAGACACGCACAGGAGACTGCAAACAAAGAGCGAGATTCGTATGCAAACTATAAAAAAAAATGAGTCAGGTTTCAGGAGAGTGTTGCAGACGCTGAATAATTAATGCAAACATTATGATATTATAACAAAATGTTAGTTGACGGGAATAACAAGGATTATCTCTTCATCACAGCACCGTCAAAGGGTGGGTCATATTAGGCAGAAAGTGAACATTTTGCCTCCCAAGTTGATGTGTTCGTAGACAGGCAGGATTTGTGCAGGAGAAATTGTGATGAATAGGGTCAGGGGTCCCTACAAAACTGCAGATCTTGTGGGGTTGTCTCGGTCTGGCACAATGGTATTCTTACAAAAAATATGCCGAAAACCGAGTTTTCCCGGACGAATGTGTGTAAAATGCACACATTTATTCGATCTACAGGATGAGGGTTGAGGAGGAGGATGTGCATTCACTCAATATATATATATATATACAGTGTTGGGGAGTAACTAGTTACATGTAACTAGTAACTAGTTATGTAACAGCATTACATAATTTAATTATAAAATAAAAGTAAAAGTAATATATATAGTTCGTGGGCAGTGGCCTTTGGGATTTGTAATGTTCAACATTTTCAAAAGTAATTGTAATTTTTCGCAGTAACTGTAAGAGATTACTGTTACTTTTATTTTGTAGTTACATTACATAACACCGTTACATGTATACACACACATATATAATATATATATAGATATATATATATATATATATATATATATATATATATATATATATATATATATATATATAGATATATATATCTTTCCCCAAACTGATTTCTTTGGATGTGGTAGCATTTCCCTTCACTTGAACTAAGAGACACAAACCTGTCCCGGCATGATTATTCCCCAGAGCACAAACATACCCCTGGAAAACACAGTCCTTGGATGAGTGGATGATGTTGAGTGCGCTGTTATAGAGCTCTGACCTCAACCCTATTGAACACCTTTAGGATGAATTGCCTGCACCCCAGGCCTCCTCACCCTGCATTAGTACCTAACTTTACTAACACTATTGCGCTATTGTGGGGAATGAATGCAGATCTTTCCAAACATACACCAAAATGTAGTGTACCATTTAACCAGAAGAGTGATGGGAATTCTAGGAGGAAAAATGTGAAATGGAAAAATATTGAAAAAAACAATCCCATATCATGCTAGAACAGGACGTTCTAGAGAAAGGGAAATTGAATGCTATCGCATTCATTCATTTTGTGATTGTGTGTGTGTGTGTGTACAGTATCTAAGCATTTGCTTTAGGTGTTTTTTTTCCTGGTAATTAACAAAGCAATTATCAGTTCTGTCCTTTGTCAAACATTTTTTTTTCTTTCCAGAGCCAAAAGGAAATGGTGCCATTTTCCTTTCAGTCTGATTCTACCATTTCCTCTCAGTCGGGGGACAAAGCTTTTAAAATCCCCCTTTCTATACGGCAGAGGATCTGTGCCACCTTCGACACAGCCAATGCCAAAGGCAAAGACTGGCAGCTGCTAGCCCAGAAACTGCACATAAACAGGTGGGATTTGCATGCGAGTGCACACACACACACACACACACACACACACACAAATGAAATATTGGCCTTATTAAATTGTCGTTGGTTGTTTCATTCATTTACTGTCATGTTCAGTGTCATTGACAAAAGAAACAAGATTAACATTAGCCTAATATTATTGAGGAAACTTGGGCACACTGTCCCCCCGGTCCAAAAACATGCACGTTAGGTTGATTGGCACCTTGGAAAATTGTCCCTAGTGTGTGAATGTGTGTGTGAGTGTGTGCCCTGTGATGGGTTGGAATTCCATCCAGGGTGTATCCTGCCTTAATGCCCATAGACACCTGAGATAGGCACAGGCTCCCAATGTGTATACATGTGTATGTGTATACATATTTACATACATATGTGTCAAAGTTATATATCAAAATTAAAGTTAACGCAAATTCACTTTAACGGCACTAATTTTATTAACGTGTGATTAACGCATCGGCTACTTCTATCTGCTCCTTCCCTCTGCTCCATGTTGTCGAATGAATGAAACCCAGACAACAAAGAACAAATGAATAAAGAAACTTCAGTCCGTGTCCTTCCCAGATAATTTCAGCATTGATCTTTCTTCAGCCGTATTAATGTTAGGATGGAATATAAAAGAGGCGATAGATGTGTATTATTAACAAAAAACACCCAGCAACGTGCATCCACTCACAATTCCTAAATTAACCCCCAATTACACCTTCTAGCTGCGCATTCACAACAGCTATGAGCCACTCACTACATTACTGTATATTACTGCATATACATGTATGCAGTTTATATGGAAAGCAATCAAAACAGGAACAGAATTCTTAAAGGAGCCACGTACCGTATTTACCAATTGAAACAACCACTAAAAAATTAACATTGAAATGAATATATATGTGTGTGTGTGTGTGTGTGTGTCATCCTTACAAAACAGTTTAAACGCAACTGCATGTCCATCCAACCTTTATGGACCTCTTGTAATGTAAATATTGCTTATAAGAAATATAAGTCTTTGTGAACCTGTCTTAATTACAAAAATATTAAGGTTCTTATTGGAATTATGTATACACTAGCGGTGTAACGGAACACAAAATGCACTCGGAATGGTTTTGGAAATGCAAACCATTAAATTACTTGTAGTTTTTTTTTTTAATAATGGGTTTTATTACACGACTACCGATAAGTGTTAATAATTACTTATTTACATCAACAGTTTACATTTTCAAAACAACTAAATAACATGAAATAGAAATGTAGTTTACGTTTATTAGACCCCATTTTGGTAATACAGATGTAGTGATAGTATTGTGTAGTAAGACAGTGTACAGTGTGTGTGTGTGTGTGTGTTTTACATGCAATATTTAATTTTATAAAGATATGATCTAGTTATCTGTTCATCTTATTTCAGCATACTTTAATAAATGTCGTTATTCTTTTAATCCTTCATTTATTTACTCCCTCGATATGTGGAATTGTCAGGATTTTCTCCTTTTAAGAGAAATTCTCAAAGCTGAATAAAACTAAAGAATAGCTAGCGGTACCCGCTAACCGCTAAGTGACTAGCGGTTAGCGCTAGGGATTCTTTCGTTTTATACAGCAACAAAAACTTCTCTTAAAAGGAGAATATCGTGATTTATGCTTTTCTTAATCTTTCTTTTTTTATACCCCTAATATTGTTGTGTCCACAAAACAGAAAAGAAATCTACAGAAAAGAAAACCCTTTCACTAATAATGATAATAAAAACAATAATAATAATAATAATAAAAAGTGCCAGGCGGAGACTAAACAAACTTCGGTATGCGTGTGTGTGTCAAACTGAAAGCCCTGTACCAAAAAATTACTGTACCATTCCACCCCTAACAACATTGCGCATAAACTTTTTTTAACATTTCCTGCACTGGTGCTTAAAAAAATGTACCCAGTATTAATTTTCTCCATGCAATATAAGTTTTAAACCAATATAAGTTGTCAAATAAAAAAAAAAGAAGAAAAAAAAGCGGTTTAAGAAGAGAACGTCTGCCTGCTTTTCTTTGAAAACCACACACATCCATACACATGCTTTAAAGATTGGAGGATTTCACTGGCTTTTCCACCCGTCCGGCGCTGCAGGCAGCGTGTAATGAGACATGCTTCCTTGTTAAGAGGATTTTAGCAATTAACTCTCCACGATGTGTGTGAGGTGATTTACCCAGCGCGAGGTTGGGTCTCGGAGAATAGTGCCGCACTGTCTCCTAATGGAGAAAGGTACACATTACAAGCTTCTTTTTTTTGCACAATTATAAGCCCCATCCATGAGATGAGTGTTTATAGTAAATTGAGCTGTATTTTACACTATGGAAGGTATCTAATACTGAAAATATGTTGGCAAAGGCTCATTAACATTGTCTGTACTCATACCTCAATCCAAGACCATATCAGAATCAGATTTATTGTTCAAGTGATTTCAAGTATTTGTATAGTATAAATTATTTCACTATACATTTAACTTACAGACAGGACTACACAACACAGACTGTACAAGACAATACAGATTACACAAGACAACGTGGCAACACGGATTTATATCATTATATGTGGTGTATAATGATTGGTTAACAGAACATTCGTCTGACAATTGGGTTACTTTTTAACCTCTAGAGGTCAGAGTGGTGACCCGGTCATTTTGTGCATCTCATACGCAATGACTGTTTTAGCAGGAACAAGGTCTTCTACCTCAGCTCAGCTCAAAAGAACATTCTATATGTTTTATATTTGGAATAGCGTCAGACTTTGGAGGCTTCATACAAGTTGAAAAATTCTTGTGACACACCCAGTATATCAAACTTTAGGCTCAGGGGCCCGCCACGTCGTTTTATGTGCCCCATAAGAGCTTAAAAGGCGTAGGATTGTCATAAATTAAGGCTTTAAAGCATGCATTGACAATAAAATACGCCCCCCACGATGCATGCGTCCATGTATCCGCACATCTGCACTTACCGAGATTTTTTCAAGAAGAGTAATTGAAAAATTCATCCCAAAATGTGCAGGAAGCGAAGAATTGATGCAGGGACCTCCAAGAAAGATGGGAAAGCAAATACATGTCTTTTATGTTATTAGGCGGCGTCGCTCATCAAAGATTAGATATTGTCTTATAGTTACAACTGGCCCTTCGAGGCCAACCATAATGCTGATGTGGCCCAGAGTGAAAATGAGTTTGACCCCTGGTCTACACCATTACTGGTAAGGAAAGGGTGGCAACTACACCCCCTCCCCCTTCTTTTATATAGAACTTGCATGAATCTTGATGCCCTGTTTCTATTGAAAGCAGAAACACACTGTATATTTCTGTTCTTATTTCATTTGTAATGTCTGTATAATCTCAATAGTCTGGATTGTCTCATATATATGTATAGTGTTATTTATGTCTGTACTCTTGAGAACCACCAACACCTGGAACCAATTTCCTTCCTTGTGTCTACATCCTCAAAAATGCTTGTGTAAAATTTCGATGGTGTACACCCCATGTGTCAAACTCATGGGCCTCACGGACTCACTGGCTAAATATGGCCCGCCCACATCAAGAGCCATTGCGGTAGCCTACATTAAATATATTCCGAGCACAAAGAGCCTATATCATACTTTAAACCAATGAGGGGTTATAACTCAGTGGTCTAAATCACTGGGCTACTGAACAGAAGTTCGGCGTTCAAGCCACAGTATCGCCAAAAAAGCCGCCACCCTTGGGTCCTTGAGCAAGGCCCTTTACCCTCTCTGCTTCAGGAGTGCTGTATCATGCGCTCCAAACAAGCTGGGATATGCAAATATCACTGTGCTGTAATGTATATGTGACAATTAAAGGCTATTTTTTCTAGCAATACTATGGTCCACAGACAGGGACCCCTTAAATGTTCCTCCTGAATCTTTGATTAGATTGACAAAAGGCTTCCCAGATGTTAGCGAAATGTATTCTTTATAAATGCTTGATACCATTAGGCTTCCTTTTTTGGGAAAAAAAAAAAAAACAGAAACAACCTTTCTCTGAAACTTTTCTGAAGTGCTCTCATCGGCAGAGATGGACTTCCCGAGAGAATCGACCTTTGCAAACTCTTGTTCAGAAAGAAAGTCTTTTTCTGTCTCAAGAAGTCTCTCGGTTCTCCTCCCATCGCTTTTAACAATACCGCCAATCAAAGTTAACACTCTCCAAAGAGCTTGTGTATGGGTTTCGTCCACTCTGCAAGCTCCAAATTGGTTGCCAATACGCCGTTTTCCCTCTCAAAACCACAGCGGGTCCCTCTCACCTTCTACCTTTTATCCGAATCAAGTGCTTTCTGAGGTTTTTTTGTGGGGTATTATCTCATTTGAGTCAGCTCTTCTATCTTGTGTGAGCATTTTTCAGAAAGCCTCCCTCATTGATGGCTTCCCCCGACTGCTAGTGTTCGCCAAAGCATACCAAGTATCTTCTTTCCTTCCTGTCAGACAGCAATTGATTCTCACTAAACAACTATAATTAAGGAATTACATGTGGAGCATTTCGACTTCATGCAAAAGAAAATGTTATTTTATAATCTCACTAAAGGCTCTGCATTGATTTGCCACATCATTTGGATCACAGCTTACCACGAGTTGGTGATTCATTGACGACTCGGTCCCACATATGGTGCCGTGAATTGATCATAAAGTGAATCACTTACATTTGGCGCATAATCAAGTTAACAAATTGCACTACTGAGATTCGTCTAATAATAATGCAGTTCTGGCCACTCCTTTATCCCAACCCCTTATCGCCCTTATCCAGAGCGACTTAAAACTGAGCAATTACGGGTTAAAGGCCTTGCTCAAGGGCCCACTAGTGGCTGCAGGGTTTGAACCCGTGATCTTCCAGTCCAGAGGCCAACACCTTAACCACTGGGCTACCTCCTCAACTCATGGATACTGTGTTCAGGATAAGGTATATATAGATATACATAGATAAGGTATAGATACCTTACTGCATAACTTACTCCATTACTAGTTAAACATGTCACCGATTCCAATCTGACTTGAGTAAAAGTCTTGGAGAATCTGATTTGAACATTACTTGAGTATTTGACTCAGGCAAAAAGACAAATTAGTAAAGAAATGTTTCAAAAAGGTTTCTTCAGTAAAAAATATATATAAAAATACAGTATTGATATGATATGATACAGTAGAAGATCCATGAGTAGACAAATCAAATCATCATGTGAGTGTAGCTCAGTGCTTTAAAGGTGAAGTGGTTTAGTGATTGAAATGTCGGGGGTTCAGGCTTCGGTATCGCCAAGCTACCTCTCTTGGGTACTTGAGCAAGTCCTTTAACCCCCTGTAATCTGTATCATGGCTGCTCTGACCCCATCATCCAAAACAAGCTGGGATAACTTTGAAGAAAGATTTCACTGTGCTGTAATGTATATGTGATAAATAAAGGCTATTCTATTTCGGCCGCCACAGAGGATGATCAGCATGTTTGGTGCATGTGTTATGGCATTACAAGGCACTGGCTTGTGCAACATTAGCGGATGGGGCAGACTGAGCAATTGGCGTTCAGGGCCTTGCTCGGGGGACCACTTGTGCCAGGATCTGACCCTGCGACCTTTATTGGAGCAGAAAAGTATCTGACTAGAGAGTAAAAGCTGCTTATACTTTGATACATGGTGAAACTTGGAAGTACAGTATTGAAGTACACTTGCTCAAACACCAGTGCTTTTCAGTAACACTATGCAGACTGAAGGGCACTGCGTGAAGGGCACTTTGTAATCTGGTGAATATGCCCATTCAACAGCCCATGGTTTCTTTCTGGAGGTCTCTTAACTTCTTGTCAACTTAGATAAACAACGGCTTTAGAATTAAGAGTATCCAGCCAAACCAGAGTCCCAGCATTCACTGGAACCAGGGGTCGAAATACTATCTTTACTAAGTACAGAAATATCTACAACTTTTTTTTCCTTCACATTCCACTTTACACCTTTCCCAGGAAATGCTTGTGGCCTGACGCCTGAAAGTACAACGGTCCTAATGGAGCACCGTGCACTCTGTCACACAGCTTGATGACTAGGTCCGGACCGGGGCTCTTCATTTTGATGATCGTTTGTGTCGCTGTTGTATCGTTGCTAATGTTTTGTAGTCAGCTTATTAGCATGACCCATCAGTATGTATTAACATAATTAGCAGAAGAGTTGACCTTCCTTTATCATTATGCAAGAGCCATGATTATTTCTATCCGCCCTGAAGCTTTGGACATCTGCCTGCTCTAATTCAGTCTCATGTACCTGTTATCGTAACAAAAAAAAACCCTTGACCACTTTATTTTTATGCAATTCCAGCAGGGTACGAATTCATTCATGTATTAATGAATAACTTTTGCCCAGGCGACCTTGTTGATTCACACGCTGCCCGATGTTCCTCTTCGCTTCTTGTTCTAGGAACCTGGGTTACTTTGCACAGCAGGCAAGTCCCTCGGCAGCGATCCTGTGCTTGTGGGAAGTCCAACATCAGGAACGAGGAGATCTCGACTCTCTGGCCAGTGCCTTGGAGGAAATCGGACGCGTCCAGGTCAAACAGTGTGGGCCCGTATGCAATCAGGACCACCCCAAACAGCAGGGCATCGTAGGCAACATGGACGGAACCAAACACCCGGACAGCTCCCTCACCCCGGACTACTCGAAAAACTCTTCGGACATCAGTTGCATTATGGAAAAGTCGGAAAAAATGGAGGGCATTCTTATCCTGGACCAGGCGAGACACAACACCGGCAAAACGTTAACCTCTGACTCGACTATTGGCTCTTACAGCAATGACTTAGATTCACGAGACACCTAAATGTTATGCAGATAATAAGCAGCCATTGAGGAAAAGGGAAACTAGGAGCAGTTGCACTGTGTTGCACTGTGAACAGAAAGACGAGGGGTTAAGGCCAGAGGGTTTGTCATTGTGTGCAAGAGGAGGGGCAGTGACAGAGAGAGAGAGAAAATGGGAGATTCATTCTTGCACACACAGAATTGTTGCAAGAATGAAGTATCTTTTCACAATGGATTTATCGGTCCGGAAACAACTTGAACTGTGGCAAATAAATTATTCATCAAATCAAGCCCTGGAATTCTTGAAAACCCATGAAAAGTGGTAGGAACTATACTCTTTTTTTTTTTTTTTATCTCCAGCGCCGTTTCACACACACACACACAACACACACACACACACACCACACACACACACACACACACACACACACACACGGACACAAAAAAATCTCTGCCGCCCCCTAGCGGTGATTGAAATATTTCCAGAGCGCATCACGATCAGCTCGCTAGCGCCTCTGCAGGTGACTATACCCTGAACAAAAGCTGACAAGGACCATGGCTTGTATATTGAGACCCCGACGACCACTTTTCCCATAGATTTCAGCAGGCAGGAGGAACTTTCTTATTTACTCATCAATCCATGTAAAAAAATGTATCAAATATTTAGGTTTTAGATGTCATATTCATTTGTTTATATGAACCAAATAATCACGTGGGGTTTATTTTTTCCATGGGGCTTCAAGCAGGATAAGAGGCTAGCTGCCTGGTTTAAAAAAATTAAAATAAAAAAGCCACTTAAAATATACACAGAAAAAAAACACACACGATATACGTACGATAATAACAAGGTGCTTATTGTGGGAGGAAAAAAAAGAGCTTTTCTGCTGCATTGTAAGATTTTTCAATTGAACATTCCAACACATGCAGAGGATTTTGTGATTGGGCCCCGTAAAAAATGGTGGAATTCCTGGTCAGTTTTTTTTTTTTTTTTGACAGCTCCCAGATAGCAAGCTCGGGAGCCCCGAATCTCCTGAGGCTCGGACTCGGCAATCGGAGAGTATTATCCAGGCCGAGTCTGGCCCAGTGCTGGCTCTGGAACATGTGTTTATGATACGGTTATGAACACTGGGCCGATTCCAGTTCGGTGTAATTCGCCTGGTGCTGGGCCATTCATCAAAAACTGAATGTCCCATGTTATTAGAGCGTTTATTTTGTAAGTAAAGAAGGTTTTAATGTCTAAGGTACAACAATATTTCAAAACAAAAAAATGCAAAGAACTGATTGAGACTCATTGGAATCCCAACTTGTTTGGGTTTTAGCGCTTTCTATCATGACATGCTTAAAATGGATGGAGAGGTGAACAGTCCGAGCTTTTCATTTACATGCATTTCGAGCTGTTCTTCGTTAACCGGTTATGATGTCGGAAGATATAGGCGCATTCAAAAAATATACAGAGGGAGCGAGAGTATAGGGTTTATGTACAGCGTACGATCAACAGACAGAGAAATGGTATTATATAGTATTTAAAAAAAGAGAGAGAGAGAGAGAGGGAGATTAAACATTTTGAAGAATGAATCCTCTGGGATTATGAGACTCTAATGCAATTATTCCCTTTAAATGGTCAGGCGTTCCTGATTAACAGTTCGGTTGAAGCTCGAGGATGTTGAAGGCCTGTTAAAATTTGGAAACACAGAGGTTTTTGAGACATGTTCATTTTCGTTTATATGCAAGTATGTAGGTGAAAGGCAAAAATTTAAAAAAAGGACCGATAAGTATAAATTTGACTTTTTTTGGCTGTAAGTGAAGTAATTATGTAAGATGGGGAATGGGAAGGGGGATTCTAGCAATCATGAATGTGGAAGTTTATTGGCTCGGGGTTGTTTTGAAGCAGGGAATGTTTAGTGAGGGATACAGAACCAACACATTTACATTCCGACCAACCTCGGCTAGAGAATGAGCTGAAGCATACATCCAAAACTGTTTAGGGAGTAAACCGTCACCTGTGTGAAAAGTATTTACATTCATTCCTCAGGTAGAAGTCTAGATATGAGGGTTTAAAAAGACTTCTGTAGAAGTGGAAGTATCAACTCGAGCTTTTTACTCAAGTAAAAGTGGAAAAGTAGTGATTTCAAAATGACTAAAAGTAAAAGTAATTTAAGACAATAAATGGCATTCAGGACAAAAGCATAGGCCAATCACTAATTTATTCAAACGTCTCTCTACAGAACTCCCTACTGTAGCTTCATTTGCGGAGGATGAAGAGAAAACACACGTTTGATAAAGGTAGTAGTGGAGAAATAATCACTTTTAAAAGGCAGTTTTAATCAGTTTTTGAGTAACGACCCCAACACTGGTTATGTCCTTGCTGGAGTGTGATGTGATTTGTGTGTCGTGTGCAGGTGCGATGGATCAATAGAGTGTCATATAATGGTATATGTTTCTATCTTATCCACCCACAATAACATTCACTGTAAATGCCGCGATTTATCCGGATAGGTTTTTTTTTTTTTTTTTTTTGAACAATGACAAGCCGGAATAAAATATGAGTAATGAGGGCTATTTTTTAAATGGAAGGAGTAGAAAGTACAGAGAATTGCGTGGGGTAAAAAGTCGGCTGAAAAATAATCCCTCGAATAAAGTACAGATACCCAAAAGTATTTGTACTTCATTAATTGACCCATCTGTGGCCTGCCTAGTAAATGTACATCCTATTATCCAAAAAAAAAAAAAACAAGCTGGGATATAAGAAGAGAGAAGATAGATCTATAGATCTATCTAGATATATATATAGATATATATATATAGATAATATATATATATATATATATCTATATATATATATATATATATATATATATGGAGAATGAGAGGGAGAGAGGAGAGAGGTATATTTTCAGTGAAATAAAGGTTGACGTGCTTGTATATTTATTTGTTTAAAGAATATCTCATAAACTTAAAGAGACTTTGTGAGATAAACAATAAATAGAATATAAACAAAAGGAACACGTGTGTGTGATTAAGGAGTAGGTGTTTCCAAACTCACTAATAACACTAATATGTTTTGGACCAGTGTTATACAGGATTCTTCTTGTCCGACTCAAAAACAAAAGAAAAATGATTATTATAAAAAGAAATTCTGGAAAATGAGTGTATTGAATTCTTAATCTGAGAGAATATACTTATACGTATATTTTATAAGCTTCTAAAGCAGCTTTATGAAGGCTTCAGATTTAGTCAGGAAGAATCTTCTGGTCAAAAAGATTTTTTTTTTATGTGTTACCACTAAATTCTCTATTGAAAAATATTATAAAGTTAGACAATTATTTTTTATGCATAAGTAGAACAATATTTAAATTCTAATTATTAATACTAAGAAAGGTTACTATTATAAAATACGAATAATTGGAATATTTAGCAGGTTTTTGAGAGGATATATGCAGTACCATCACAGACCACAAGGGGGCTGCAAATCCTTTGGTATATGAATGGAAGAACGCACAACGCATTATTTTTAAAGAGGATTATTGAAGAAATACTATCTAATTAAATATTATTTTAATATCGACAAATATTTTAATTCTTTTTTTATATTCATTTGTTTAGTATTGTGAAAAATCTGGTCACCCATGCATGCGCACACACGCACGCACACACACACACACACACACACACACAGCGTCATTGTTATAGCTTTTCATTATATTCTTGTGTTTTTACTGACTTGAATGAAATGTACAGTATCAGATGTCAAGCCAGCCATTTACTGATCCTAACGGACGATGCTTATCGTTAATAATTAACGATCAGAGGAACGATCAGTCAGTTAGTACAACTAAATGAAAGGACACATGCTACTGAAAAAAAAAGAAAATGACACTTATTGTCAATAATATTTGCACACGATGGTATATTTTTTTTCTTCCTTTTTGTGTTTTTTTTCCGTTTATAAGAGACCGAACGATGTCGTCGATTTGTTAATACGGTAAAATGAAAGACCGTATGTGGAAAAGTGTGAAAACGGATTGTCCTTGATTTTAAATGAGAATGGACACTGGACACTGTATGGACAAAAGTATCGGGACGTCAGACTTTTTCCAGCCATATGGTGCCAAAAGAAACGACTGTTTATATATGTGGTAACATTATCCCTTGAACTAGGTGCCCTAAACCTGCATGACACTTGTCCTACTACACGAGCCTACCCTATGCAGATCTGGTTTAAATGGGTTTGGACTGGAAGATCTTGAATGGCCAGGCTATAGAGCTTTGACCTCAACACTACTAAATCCCTTTGGGATGAAGCGGAATAAGGACCGCACCATTGTCACATCACCTACACGTCGAATTGGTTTTTGGCTCAATGAACCCCTTTTTTTACCCACATGAACACTCTAAAATCTAACACAGCACCTTCCCAGACGAATGGAGGGTTTTATAAGAGAGAATGGGAACTAAATGTGGAATGGGATGGTCAAAAAGCACATGGTCAGGTGTCCACAAACTTTGTCCATACAGTGTGGATTTATCCCCTAAATATGGATTTGTATTACAGCCCAGCAAAACGACTTGTAGTTGATGATTGGGACGGAAACATTTGAAACACATAATGTATGCTGTATGTAAAGACTCTCTATATGAGTGTGTAAGTGTGTGTGAATGTGTGTGTGTGTGTGTGTGTGTGTCTGTATGTGTGATGCCACATGTATTCTCTGTCATCTCAATCTTCTACCTGGGAAAGAAACTCTCCGAGGGTTCAGTAGTTTAAAAAAAAAAAAAAAACGGCAAACTAATGTTTTTTTGTTTGTTATTTTTGTTTGTTTATTCTTCAGATTGCTGTATATTCAGAATGTTTCCATCTCTGATGTAAGTTCATTCACCATAATGGAGCGAACAACACTTTTATTTTCCATTGTAAAAGCTTTTGGGGTTGACTTGCTATTGTAGAAAAATTCATAATAAAATTTCTAAATTTACTTTTTTCTTTGTATCTATTTGTCTGATTGTCTGTCTATCTATCCATCCAACCGTCCGTCCGTCTGTCCGTCCGTCCGTCCATCGTCCTGTCTGTCTGTCTGTCTGATTGCCTGCCTGCCTATCTATCTATCTATCTATCTATCTATCTGACTGCCTGTCTGTGTGTCTATCTATCTATTTATATCTATCTGTCTGTCTGTCTGGCTGCCTGTGTGTCTGTCTATCTATCTGTCTGTCTGTTTGCCTGCCTGTCTGTCTGTCTGTCTGTCTGTCTGTCTGTCTGTCTATCTATCTATCTATCTATGCACCTAAATAAGTGTCCAGCAACATGTACAGCCAGTGCATATCTGTTGCTTTTCTCTATTTCCTATATGTTAATAAAACTTTGTGATAAAATATATACAATCTATCTATCTATCTATCTATCTATCTATCTATCTATCTATCTATCTATCTATATATATATATATATATATATATATATATATATCTGTCTGTCTGTCTGTGTGTCTGTCTATCTGTCTGTCTGTTTGCCTGCCTGCCTGTCTATCTATGTATCTCTCTGTCTGTCTGTCTACCTGCCTGTCTGTCTGTCTGTCCGCCTTTCAACCTATCAATCTATCAACCTAACCCTCTTAAAACATGCCTGTGCTCCTGTACACAAAGCCAGATTTGGCTATGGATGGAAAAGTCAGTTGTCCCAATACTTTTGCCCATGTATTTTGGCATTAAAGTGCAAATGTGTTTCCGAAACCCTCCGAAGGCAGAACATAAAATCACTTCTTTACATTCAATACATGGGAGTGCAATTTACAACAACGCTGTCCATAATCTGCAGAAATAAACTGCCTTAATGCCCGTAGACGCCTGAGATAGGCACAGACTCCCCGTGACCCGAGGGAAGATCGATATTGATAAAGCTTTTAAAGCGGTAGAAGATGAAGATGAAGATGTTTTACTTAATCAAACACAATAAACAAAAACAACAATTTAGTCGACTTTCTTATTAAATCGAAATTATGTGCCAAAATCATATTTTAAAAAAAGCCACCAGATGTTGCTAAACAAAAGAGTTTCTGTTGGCAATAAATGTTGATATTTCTTCTTTAGGAAACCAAAAAGTGACATCAAAATATCTTTTATTCAGGTTAAAAGGTTGTAATGAGGTAAAGAGCAAGCACAATAAACAGTCTTGCAGTCATAGGACGCTTGCATTCATGGGTCACTATTACCTAACTGCCACTGCTGGGCCCTTGAGCAAGGCCCTTATCTAATACAGCTATATAACTGAGACAAGAGGGTCTGCCAAGTGCTGTAAACAAATAGTGTCCCAAATAATGAGAAACAATGATGAAGCGCTGACTTCACGGAATTAGACGGAGAGCGACGTGGGTGACGCTGCCAATCAAAACGAGTGGACTGAGGTGGGCGGGGCTTATTTCAGTACAATTCGCTTACATACTTAACATTTTACATTTATAGTCTAATGTGAATTTTTTTAAAGACGTTTATTCATTCACGGACAAAAAAACTAAACAAAAAAAGAAAAAAACTCCAATCAGAATTTGAAAAATTGTCTCTGCATTCATATAAACAAGTTCCGTTAAAATTGTTTACTTCACATACAATTTTAATTGCTGTTGTCTGTTGTTATTTTTTTCCCCCCAGCCAATAGAAACCTCCTGTACTGATATTAGAAAAGAGCTGAACCATGTTGTTGTGTTGGTAGGATGACTGTGTTAACTCAATTAAATATGGCGCGTTCACCCTCCAGCCCATCCCCCCTCCTCCTTCTGTCTCACCTCCCTCTCTCTCTCTCTCTCTCTCTCTCTTTCTCCTTCTCTCTCCTTCCCTCTTTCAATGCCTGTGCCAGATGAAAGGCCTCTCAGACACCCACTCAATTCGCATACCATTCAGTCCAGCACACACAGGACGCCTGTGTACTGCTGAGAGAGAGAGAGAGATAGAGAGATAGAAAAGAGAGAGAGAGAGGTGTCAAGGAGTGTGAAACAGAAAGGTCACGGCTCAATGTGCAACAGCGGGGTTCAGAAAAAGACAGATGGAGAAGGAGAGAGAGAGAGAGAGAGAGAGAGAGAGATAGAGTGAGATAGAGTGAGAGATTGACAGAAAAGAGAGAAAAGGCAGAGTCATGTGAGGCTCATGAGAGTCTGTAGAAAGGCTTGAATCATCCACACAGTGAGAGAGAGAGAGAGAGAGAGAGAGAGAGAGAGAGATAGAGAACTGCTTCGGACATGTTTTGGAATTTACTTCCTCTGTAGCTTGGATACAAGTGCAGGCTTCACTTTCATCCGTTTTATCACTAATCTTCGAAACGGAGAGTTCTCTCTCTCTCTCTCTCTCTCTCTCTTCTGTTCTTCTTGCTCTTTATTCGATTGGTCGTCGGAGTGGCATTCCTGCAGCCAATACAGACACATTTAGCAACAACAGCAACAAATAAACTTGCCATGTTGACCTTTCTTTCTCTTTCCTTTCTTCTCCTTCTTTGACTCTCTTGTGCATTGGACGTGTGGAATGCACAATCCCATGGTCTCAGTGGAAATGTGAAAGAAAGAAAGAAAGAAAGAAAGAAAGAAAGAAAGAGAAAGAAAGAAAGAAAGAAAGAAAGAAAGAAAGAAAGAAGGAAAGAAAGTACTTTGAAAAAGTGCATCAGTGTGTACACGCTTGCTAGAAACAAACACACTGCTGATGAAAAAAAAAACATATAAGAATGTTTCAAGGGGAGTGAAGGAGAGAGAGAGAGTGAGAAAGAGAGAGGAGAGAGAGAAAGAGAGAGAGAGAGAGAGAGAGAGAGAGAGAGAGAGAGATACAGAGAGAGAGAGAGAGAGAGAGAGACAGAAAGGGATCCTCAGTGTGTGTGTGTGTGTGAGTGTGTGTGTTCTTATAGAGTGCGCACATGTTCCACTTCCCTCTCTCTTTCACACACACACACACACACACACACACACACACACACACACTGCGGGTCGCATGCTTTGAATTATTGTCCATTTGTACCAAGTGCCAACTGCTGCAGACCAGACCAGCCGAGTCTCTCTCTCTCTCTCTCTCTCTCTCTCTCTCTCGGTCACATACACACGTTCCATTGTAAGTTTAAAGTCACACACACACATGCACAAGTCATTATGTACACATAGCGATCCAACAGTCTCCATCTCTCTCTCTCTCTCTCTCTCTCCGTCTCTCTCCTTATTTGTTCTCTGTCTATGTCTATCTTCTTAGTTCATTACATTGGCACCTAGGAAACGTTCTCTCTCTCTCTCTCTCTCTCTCTCTCTCTCTCTCTCTCTCTCTCTCTCTTTCCCTCCCTCGCTCTCTTTCCCTCCGTCTGTCTCTTTTTTCTTCCCCTTTCAAACTATGCATCGCTCTTAAACTTTTAAACATTTCATATTGATTTGCTAAAAATGTTTTTATTTTATTCAAATGTTTTTTCTTTGTTTTTTTTTTTTGGAACGAACCGTGGAAGAAATAACTGCATGGGACTCTTGCTATAATGTAACAAATGTGTTTTATAGATTTATCCGGAGTAATATGTTTCAGATGCTGGTAGCTTTTCTGTAGGAACCGGAAAGGTTCAATAAAAAAAAAAAAAAAAAAAAAAAAGGTTCTGTGGAGAATCCTACCATGAAGACGGAGGGGAGAATTTTACAAAGAACACTTGTGCAAGAAGGAAACTCAAATCAGATCAGATTACCTCACCTTTATTTATTTATTTGTTTATTTTTACCTGATTTGGTCCCTATTTGCATATCCATGACCATCAGCTACACTATGTGGACAAACGTATTGGGACACGCCATCAGTGTTACATGTAACACCATTATGTAATTTAATTACAAAATAAATGTAACAATAATTCGTTACAGTTAATGAGAAAAAAGGTCTAAATTACAGGGGCACGGTGGTTTAGTGGTTAGAACGTTCGCCTCACACCGCCAGGGTCCGGGTTCGATTCCCGTCTCGGGCATGTGTGTGTGTGTGTGGAGTTTGCATGTTCTCCCCGTGCCTCAGGGGATTTTTTCTCCGGGTTCTCCGGTTTCCTCCCAGTCCAAAAAAATGCACGGTTAGGTTGATTGGCAACTTGGAAAAAAAAAATGTCCCCAGTGTATGATTTGTGTGTGTGTGATTGTTTGTGTGTGTGTGTCCTGCGATGGGTTGGCATTCCATCCAGGGTGTATCCAGCCTTAATGCCCATAGACGCCTGAAATAGGCACAGACTCCCCGTGACCCGAGGGAAGATCGGATAAAGCGGCAGAAGATGAATGAATGAATGTGTAAATTATAGTTACTTATGAAAATGTTAAAGATTACAAATAGGGGTTACATCTGAACAAATTCATATAAAATCAGTGCTTTAGACTTTGATGACAATGTTTAATTTTGTAAAGTTTGTAACCTTTTTTTCTTAGAAAGTTAACTTTAAGTGCCACCTAGTGGACAAATGAAAGAAATCAAAAAGTCATCAAATGTAATCAGTTACTTTACTTTTATATAGTTATTGAAAGGTTACACTATTTATTACATTCTGAATAGGGTCATTTGAATTCTGTAAGCTATTACATTTCCAATGTAAACCCAACACCATAGGTGGCTCTTCTTCAAACACACAAAAAAAAAATAGAAAGAATTTTATAGGATGGCTTTGGATGTGTATTTATTCATTCATTCATTCACTCATCTTTTACCGCTTTATCCGATCTTCCCTCGGGTCACGGGGAGTCTGTGCCTATCTCAGGCGTCTATGGGCATTAAGGCAGGATACACCCTGGATGGAATGCCAACCCATCGCAGGACACACACACTCACACACAATCACACACTAGGGACAATTTTCAAAGGTGCCAATCAACCTACCGTGCATATTTTTGGACCTGGGGGGGGGAAACCGGAGAACCTGGAGAAAAAACCCCTGAGGTACGGGGAGAACATGCAAACTCCACACACACATGGCCGAGACGGGAATCGAACCTGGACCCTGGTGGTGTGAGGCGAACGTGCTAACCACTAAACCACCATGCCCCTATAATATATATATATATATATATATATATATATATATATATATATATATATCTATATATATATATATATATATATCAGGATAAAGATGGACAGACAGAGTACAAATGTCACGCACAGCCGCACACAACAAACATCTTTCATAGATGAAAAAGTGGTTTCGTGTTAGTTTAACACACACACACACACACACACACACACACACACACAACACACACACACACACACACACATCACACACACACAGTAGAAAACTGTAGCACTGTCGAAACTGTAACACAGGTTGTCGAAATGTACAGTTGTAACACACTAGAAGGTTTTACTTAATTACCAAGGCTATAAAAGTCCCACCCTCATTTCCAAGTCGCGTTGTGTGGGATTGCGCGCGCGCGTGTGTGTGTGTGTGTGTGTGTGTGTGTGTGTGTGTGTGTGTGTGTGTGTGTGTGTGGTGTCAGGTGACTGATCAGACCACATATCTAAATGTGTTTGTTAGTGAAACTCTGCCCAGGAATCCTGCTGTGAGCTGCCTTAAACTAACAATTGACGTCACAGAATAACTCTCTTTCTTTCTCACACAGTCTCACATATACACATACACACACACACACACACACACATACACACACACACACACACACACACACACCTCTTAAACATTTTACTAGAGTTTCCAGCTCTCCACTCTTTCTCTCCACTCCCTTGTTATTATCTCCTGCTGTCTTTTGTTTCGCCCCCACAAGCATGTCAGCTTCTTGTGTAGCTAATCTTTTGCTGCTCTATGTGTGCGTGCATGTGTGTGTGCGTGAGTGTGCGTGTGTGTGTGTCTGTGTGAGTAACTTGAGGCACACTGGGCACAGTGACCCATGTTCAGCAGTCCACTGTAACGACTTCGCCTCAGTATTACAGGAGGATGGGCAAGCATGCCCATGACCACCACACACACACACACACATAACCCCACACACACACACACACACACACACACACACACACACACACACACACACACACACACACACACACACACACATACAAACTGAACTTGGGTCAAGGCCAGTGAAACTGCAATTCTGTTGAGTCTCCTATCTAGTTATAGGAACTAATGCTTGGGTTGGGCACGCTTATAAAAAGATACACCAAACACACACACACACACCACACAAACAGGTACAAAAAATACACACTTATTACACACACTTATTGAACATTGGTCTTTATATATATATATATATATATATATATATATATATATATATACGCTATTATATATATATAATATATATATATATATATATATGGTTTTTCAATGAATCCTGAGTTTGTATTTTGCCCCTTATGGACCGCAATACGGGTCAGAGATAGAAAGGCCATCCGGACAGAAAAGAAAACCAGATAAGAAAGGAATGTAAACAATGGACAGAAAGAGTAGGCTATTAGGGTGTAACTTTGTCTACATCCTTCAAGGCACATCCTTGAATGGAGTCGTACCGAAATAATATATTTGTCATTTTTGTCATTTAGATAGTAGATGCAAATATAGGTGACTGCAGTATCTGTTTGTGCCTTAACCATGGAACTATAGAAACGATGACATTTGAACTCTTGAAGGACTGCAGCATTGCTTTAGTACATCTGCAATGTTCAGGGCATAGGTCACGCTGGCTCCACATAAACAGCCTACAGCCTGCATAAGATTGAATGCATCTGTAAATGTTTCTGTGCTGTACTGTGAATGGGGTCCACTCAAGATCAATGATGATGGATGTGAACTGTAATTCATATGAACAGTTTGCCACAGTCACTTAGTACTGCAATTGCCTTGAACAGTTTTTACTCTTGTGGCCAATCAGTGAACAGTTAATAAGATCTATAATGGTGGAAATGATAATGAATGAATATCTGGTATCATCCTGACATTCCTGATATCATCGCAGGAAGACCTTTATTGCCTCGCCTTATTGGTGCACACATTAAAGGGAATAATTTAGAAAATGTAGATTAGTAATCTATTTACAGCTGCTTTTTTGACAAAACCTCCTTGTTAAAAAACATTTAACAAGGAGGCTTTGCTAGTTCCTGCTTTGCTAGGACGCAAACACGAGGCTGTTCGAATGCCTGGATGACGGTGTGCGAGCGCATCTGCGCCTGGAACGTCATAGTAAAATTTGATGCAGATCATATTCAGATAAGAAACACTTCCTTGTCCTCTTTTCAACCAGGCTCTACTCTGCTTACCTTGTTTACACTTTTTGCGCTAGCAACTGACGCTGTTAAAACATAAACATCATACAAAAATGCTTGGCTTGTGTACTCAATTTGCACCGCCGTCGAGCAGTGTTGTAGTAGGTAACGTTACCACAGAGTTAGGTAGGATTTCCTGAGGTAAATTTGACAGGAACTTCACCCTGAGAGGGATCTTGGTTTGTCATATTGCTAATGATTTCATTCACAAATGTGTGGAAAACAAATCGTTTGTGGTTGCCATGTCTCAGATTGTGGTGTCTTGTTTTTGATGACCATGTCCTAATAGCATTTTGACATGTGCTAACCACTAATAGTACACATAAAAAAAAAACAGTGACAATTTGGTAACAATTGGTATGACTTTAAAGGTAAGTAAAGACGTTTTCTACATGTCTACAAGTATAGACTGAAAGTACCAGTTTGTGTAGTATATATATATATATATATATATATATATATATATATATATATCTATATCATATATATATATATATATATATATATATGCATTGAATGATTTCAACAAACTGGCTGTTGTCGTTCATGAACAAAACAATGCTATCTATCTTATCTTAGTGAGTCTTATTGGTTCAGGAAGAAGAGAAAGAAGGGAGGAGGCCATGCTACTGTATGAAGAGACTAGAGGACTTGTTTACTTCTGCCCATGAAGCATTATCTAAATGTATTAATATGTAATGATGGACAACAACATTATACAATAAACATGACTTTTAATAAAGCTGATTACTGCAAACATTGGTGTATTGTTTTTTTTTTTTGCATGTACATGTAACCATGGAGATAAGCAGTGTTGAGCCTGGTTATGACCTGGAAGGATGACCTTTGGTGGGAAATACTAGGTTACTGGTGGAAGAGGGGTTAGTGAGGCCAGCCGGGGGCGCTTACCCTGTGGTCTGTGCAGGTCCTAGCACCACAGTATATTGACTAGATATACTATACTGTCAAAAAGTACTGTTTTTCTAATTAGACGTTAAACTGAGGTCCTGACCATCTGCGGTCATTTTATCCCAGGATAAAAAAATCCTTTGATAAAGAGTAGAGGCGTTTCCTCGGCATCCTGGACAAATTCACCTATTGGCCTCTGACCATCACATATCTTCTGAGGATGGTTAGTAAGCTGGTGTGTTTTGGTGCACTATGGCTGCCGTCACATCATCCAGACAGATGTTGCACACTAGTGGTGGATGAGGAGATTCCCCCTCTCATAATGAAAAAACACCTTGAGTGTCTAGAAATGCACTATAGAAATGTAATGAATTATTATCATTATTATTCATTCATCTTCTACTGCTTTATCCGAATCATTATTACGATTATTATTATTATTAGTTTCTTTAGCTGCGGCATCTTTACAATGGAATGCATAGGAATCTGTGTAAAATGCACATCGGGGGATTTCTAGCCACCTCTTCTTGTGTACACTTTTAGTACATCATGAGAAAATAGTGACTTAGTTATAACAAGTTCCCATATGGATGAAGCCAAAACATAATGCTGAAATGAAAAGAGGTGCATTAGTGGTAGCTTAGTGGTTAAGACTCTAGACCGGAAGATTGCAGGTTCAAATCCCACCACCAGCACTACCAAACTGCCACTAGTGGGCCCTTGAGTAAGGCCCTTAACCCTCAGTTGTAAGTCGCTCTGGATAAGGGCGTCTGCCAAATGCCGTAAATGTAAAGTAAATGTAAGTGCGTCCACCTGCCTCTCCAGGACTGTGTGCATGCACTCGCCTCGTGATGTCATCTTTCACAAGCCTTTGATGAAAACACATGACCGTTGCCGAGAAAGCGTCTGTAAAAGGAACGCGCACGCGAGAGAACGCCAGGACGCGTGCTAAAACGAAGCATCGATGTTGATGTTTAAGAATAACAGCTGAACAAACGAACGTGACGCAGGAAAAAACACGCATGAATCACCGGCAGCAGCTCAGGAATAACAATCCGCTCACTCTCGGATGAAACGGCTTCCTCTTTTTTTTTCTCTCTCTCTCTCTTTTTTTTTTTCCCGCCCGCGACTTCTTCACTTTTTCTGAATAGCCACCTGCTTTCACTAACAACAAGCACTCTCTGTTTCTTAGACGGAAAAAGCAAATAGAAAAGTAACAATCCAGTGGGGAAAAGGGTCAAAATGGTGGCCTTGTTGTCCCACTTTTTTTTTTTATCTATTTATTTGCCCTAGCACTACTATCTCAAGTTTATGTTACAATTGGTAAATTTTACAGCCAATCAAAAATGAGTATTCATATTTACATTTACATTTGCAGTATTAAGCAGACGCCCTTATCTAGGGCGACGTACAAGAAGTGCTTTAGGTTTCCACTTAACAATAAAAGGCAGAATAGCCTGATTATTGACCGTATTCTAAATAAAAACACTTGTGCCTTAGAAAAATTACATGACATTGTGGAAATGTCTTGCAAACAGGTGACTGGGTAAGAAGGGTAGCTGTTTAAAAAAACAAAACAAAAAAAAAACATCATTTTCACAGCGATTCTTACAGGGAAGTAGTGTCTCGGTGGTTAAGGCTCTGGTTTGCTGACCGGAAAGTTGCGGTTTTAAAGGCCTTGTATTTCCAAGCTGACGCTCTTGGCCTCTCAAGCAAGGCCCTTAACATTCTCTGCCCTAGGAGTGTTGTAACATGGATGACCTTGGGCTCTGACCCCGACCGTCTAACAAGCCGGGATCTGTGGAGTAACATTTTACTGCGCTGGAATGTATATTTGTCTGTTAAACTCGTTTCTCATACTTGGTCTCATTTTTTTTTTCTCCTAGACAGGAAACGTGCCAAACTTTATGGTTGTGCAGCTTAGATTATACAGAGCGGTAGTTTTAGAAAGCGATTCGTATGTGAAGTGTTTACAAAGGATACTAACGTGGCCTACAGTGAACACCTACAAAACACTACGTTAGCTTTCTTGATATTTCTTTTCATATCAAAATAGTGCCACTTCCACTATCTTCCTGTTTTCCCAATAACAACGATCACTCTCTCTATCTCTAATTCTGATTCCCTTCCCCTACTCCCAACTACACCTCCACTTACAGGCTCCCTGGATAAGCACTCTCCCCCACAACACCCCTGGTCCGATCTCGTACCGCGATACGGACGTTGCCTCATCCTGTTAAGGATTTCTGTTCTATATGCGGTTCTGTTTCCTACTTTCCAGTCCCCACCGTTCTTCCGGGTTTCTCCCAAGATCCATTCCACTCCTCCGCTCTTGTGCACTCCTTTCTTTCCTCTCCTTTGCACTCTGGGCGCCTTCTAAACTCTAAACTCTTTGAACTGTTACTGACTGTCCGTTCTGATACAAAATGATTATTTTTCTCCTCATTTATTTTGTTTATTTATATCGCTATTAGGATAAGGACAGACAGACAGACAGACAGACAGACAGACAGACAGACAGACAGACAGACAGATAGATAGATAGATAGATAGATAGATAGACACACAGATAGACAGACACACAGACAGATAGACAGACAGACAGACAGATAGACAGATACATAGACCGATCAATACATACATACATACATACATACATACATAGATAGACAGACAGACAGACAGACAGACAGACAGACAGACAGACAGACAGACAGACAGACAGACAGATAGATAGATAGATAGATAGATAGATAGACTTTGCTTTTCGCTTTATTCATGTCAAGGGGAATTTGCATTCATAAGCCTCTTTGAAAATCAGAGATGTTCAGAGTTATTAATGTTTGTGAAGCAGATCTCACGTTCCTATTCCCAGCGGGGAAATGCACAAACGCAATCTTACACAAGCGGTCACTCAACCCAACTTGCGGACGATGAAGTGGCCGTGCTATTCACTAAACTACAGAGAGACTGATTTAGTTCCCAAAGAGTCTGCAAATGACACATCATTAATGGGAATGAAGCCGGCTGTCGCTTTCTCTGGCTTCTCTTGCTCTCTCTCTCTCTCTCTCTCTCTCTCTCATTTCTTTCTCTCTACCTTCTCTCAAAAATATAAACATGCACACACACATTAGTTTGTGTTTCAATGTCATAATTATTCACCATTTTTTCAATAATGTTCTTTGACTTTGTTACTTAAGGGCATGATCCAAACCAAGATATAAAAATTGCCCTTCCCAAACACACACCACACACACACACACACACACACCACACAACACCACACACACCACACACACACACACACACACAACGGCCTCTATAGGAAAACTACTTTAGCCCAACCTCGACCTCCACATCTTTTTTGTCCCTCTCGAACACTTGAGGAACAATGAAGGCCAGGCGTCACTAGATAAATCACTGACGCTCAGGAAGTCCTAGCTTCCGTTTATTTCCACTCCTTCTTCCTTACTAACCCCCCCCCTTCTCTCCAAATACAGTCTGCTATCCCGCTACCGCCTCCCTCGCTCCCTCCCTCCCTTCAACCATCGCTATCTGTTTCCCCATCTGTTCTCAGAGGAAATGCGAATTATTGGGTTTCGTCCAATGATGTTGCCCCGGACCAAAATTAGCAACGCAATCAGAAGCCGGGAGAAAAAAAAGAGTTACTTTACAGATCATGTGTGTCTTATGTAATATGACGATAAGAATGTTTTTTTTTTTTTCCAATTGGGTTTTTCGTTTCCCTCCATCATCCTACTGTTGTTCTGCACCATTTAAGAAATTGTATACAAATGAATGGTTTAGAGGTTAGGTTGGGTTCTAATACTTTTAATGATGATAGTATTCATTTTATTAGGTGTGATTGCACGTTCATTTCATTCATTCATTCATCTTCTACCGCTATATCCGATCTTCCCTCGGGTCACGGGGAGCCTGTACCTATTTCAGTCGTCTATGGGCATTAAGGCAGGATACACCCTGGATGGATAAAAAAGGACATCACAGGACACACACACACACACACATTCATACACTAGGGACAATTTTCCAAGGTGCCAATCAACCTACCGTGCATGTTTTTGGACTGGGGAGGAAACCGGAGAACCCGGAGAAAAACCCCCTGAGGCACGGAGAGAACATGCAAACTCCACACACACATGGCCGAGACGGGAATCGAACCTGGAGGTATGAGGCGAACGTGTTAAACACTAAGCCACGGGTGATTGCACATTGTATGATCAAAATACTTTTTTTTCTTTGCTTATAAATGAACCAGAAATTCCAAAATTACGGGGAATAATCTCCCTTCACAGCAATAAAAGACCTTATTTTAGCTCTGTATATACTCTATATCTCAAGGTTTGGCATTCTGAGATGGTTTTCTGCTCAACACAGATGCAAAGAGTGATTATATGAGTTGATTTACTGTAGTATTCCATTCAGCTTGAAACATTCTCCTTTAACTTCTCTGACAATAAGGGATTACCAAGCAAACAGTCGATCGATAAGGAACTATCATCCTATTGGCTGGATTTTTTTTTAATTACTTTTATTGCATCATTCTATATTCTCTAGAGAAAATTCCAGGCGAGGTACAAATACTTGAACCAGTTTATCTAGGATTACGAACTAAATCACTGTTAACTGACTGATTATTGACGTGAACTTTAAAATCTATCCACACGAATGTCAACAGAGGTACAATATTGAAGTACAAATCCTTAATTACCTCAGTTAAGTAGGAATTCGGGGCACGGTGGCTTATTCGGTTAGCACGTTCGCCTCACACTGCCAGGATCGGGGTTCGATTTCCGCTTTCTCCATGTGTGTGTATGTGTGTGTGGAGTTTGCATGTTCTCCCTGTGTCTCAGGGGGTTTTTCTCCGGGTTCTCCGGTTTCCTCCCGGTCCAAAAACATGCACGGTAGGTTGATTGGCACCTTGGAAAAATTGTCCCTAGTGTATGAATGTGTGTGTGTGTGTGCCCTGTGATGGGTTGGCATTCCATCCAGGGTGTATCCTGCCTTAATGCCCATAGACGCCTGAGATAGGCACAGACTCCCTGTGACCCGAGGGAAGATCAGATAAAGCAGTAGAAGATGAATGAATGAATGAATAATAACATCAATTATGTAAACAAATCAATTCTTTTTTTGTTCTTATTCCTGGTCTTATTACTGCTCAGAGTCACTGTGTATCCGGAGTGCGAGGCGGAAACACACCTTTTACGGCATGACAGTCCTTGACTGGATTCAAAGCCGCAGTAATCAGTCAGGTATGAAAAGGATTGGGCAATCCTGGGCGAAAGCAAACTTGTATTAGTATGTGAGTGTGTGTGTGTGTGTGTGTGTGTGCTGAGAGACTGACTCATACTATGACACTCTAATCAACAGGAAACCCTGCACTTGCCAAAGCATGAGCAAACACACACACACACACACACACACACGTATCAGCGTTCCCGTCCACATGTCCACACATCAGCGATTGTTTTTATTTATTGACAAAAGGATTTCCAAACGTTACATGTGTTTAGAGATTAGATTGAGATCAGATTTATTTGTAAGTGATTGTTAATATAAAAAAGAAGAAAAAAAAAAACAGAAGACAGAAAAATTCGATCAAACACTTCATTCATCCCGTGAATGAATTCCCATTTATGTTGTATTTATGTTTGGAAAAGACCACAGTAGATAAATCACATTACTAATCCCAAGAGGGACGTGCACAAAAGCAATGAGCGGCCACTAAAACCCTACTTTGGGAAGAATAAAAACAGCATTTATGCTCCACGGACAGCTCTTGAGTTGCATTTTTATGACACGTATCGTGGACTGCACTGATTTCTGAGTGTGTCCAGGTTTGTATTTCAGAAAGTGAAAGAATAGCTTAATAAATGTCAGTTTTGACAAGCCGTAACATCCGACCCGCATGTCTTCTTTTCCCGGCAAAGGAGTTTGAGTTCACCAGGCTCGCCCGTATGTCTATCAAGATCGAAGTCGCCCTAAGATATCAAAATTACGCATGTCAAATAAATTAAATATAGTTTTCTAGAAAATCTAAATGATAGCTGTTTTTTTTTTTAAAACTATTTTAGAGAGTCAACAAACTAGGTCATTTACTGGTATTTATGCTGACCAAACAAATATATAAACGTACAGTTCACTTGAAATATTGTCCCTTTAGAATAAAGAACAGGCTTTTACACTCTCTCAGTTTATTTCTCCCAATATGCCGCTGAAATATTGTGCCGTAAAACTTGCCGTAAAACTTGCCGAAGATGTCCTTTATTCGTTAAAGATTTCTTTTGGATCCAATTAATTCCCAGAGGAGGAGGAGCCTATCGTGGAAAGGTCATTCCATGTTAGATATCACTCCGGCTGACTGTTTGCTTACAGAGTTTGGACATATGCTTCAGGTCGTATCCGAGGAAAAGAAAAAAAAAGTTTGCGTTATCTCACAAAAAGTTCACGTTATCTCGCGAAAGGTTCGAGATAATCAGAGATTAAACGAGAGATAAACGAGAGATAAACGAGATAATATTCAGATTAGATTTAAACAGGCATGGAAAGAGTGATTGAGTTTTACATAAATATAAAGATATTTAGTTTGCACTCTATGGTCCTAAAAGGACAAGAAGGTGTGTGCGGGCGGTGGGGGATGGGGAAGGGGGGGTGGGGGAACGGTGGGGGGGGGGGGGGGGTGAGGGGGGCGGTTTGGAGCAGAGGAATCCAAGGAAGGAAAAAAAAAGCACAGAATGCAGAGATAACACAAAGGATTTAGGAATTATTGCGCAAAAGGTTTGCGACTTTTTCCGAAGAGCTCACCACTAACGCTTTTTTCTCTTCCTTGGAGTCCCCCCCTTCCCCCCCCTATGTCCTTTATGGGCAGGGGTGGGCACATGGGAGAGCTGAGGTGTGTTTGAGGGCCAACTATAACTTGAACTTAATTTTCAATATTGTGAATTGTTGATGAGTGGGTGTTGTTGGGGGGGGGGGGGGGGGTGGCAGTGCGCTCTCTTTCTAAGATTGTTGATGCGGAGTACACTGTGCATCCTCTTGGGGGGGGCAGTTCTGTATCAAACTTCTCAAAGAACCAATGGGGCGGATGTGGCTGTAGTTTGCCCACCTCTGCTTTCGTGGCTCCGTTATTGTGAAACCCTTCATAGAATTCTCCTTTCTTTGAGCGCACGGATATTTGACCATAAGCAAGAATAAATCTGCAGATGTGTTAATATTCATTCATTCATCTTCTACCGCTATATCCGATCTTCCCTCGGGTCACGGGGAGCCTGTGCCTATCTCAGGCGTCTATGGGCTTCAAGGCAGGATACACCCTTGATGGAATGCCAACCCAACACAGGGCACACACACACACACACACACACACATACATTCACACACTAGGGACAATTTTACCAAG
>JACRUU010000006.1:11898246-11900746 GCA_030449085.1 Kryptopterus vitreolus | reverse complement strand
ACTCAGTCTATTGGCAAATTTCATTGCAAATCTAGGCTTTACATTAATAATGCAAATTTTATTATTTTTTAATGCCATGCTTACAGCCGTAGCTCAGTGGTTAAATGTGTGGACCACCAAAATTGTGAACGCTGGGGCTTTGATCAAAGGTCCAAGGTCATTTTGGGAACGAGCAGTAAACATGACATTATTGTTAGTCACTCTAGATAAGGGTGTCTGGGAGATGGTTAATGACATTTGTCTGTGATCCAGCCCGAATATCAATGTCCCAAGTCCGGGGCAGAAGAGTGAAGCGATCAGTTAACAACATGTACAGTGTAATCCAGAACAAAAGATCAAAAACCAGACATGCAAATATGAAAATAAGGCTTGGTATAGAGCGAGGGAAACACAAACAGCGCTGATACGTCACCGGGTTTCTATGAATAAACGTCCTTTAAAAGGTCAGCATGAGGAGCATGGGAGTCAAAGTTCTCTATAGACCTGATATTGTTATTATTGTTATTGTTGTTATTATTATTATTATTATTATTATTATTATTCATCCATTCATTCATCTTCTACCGCTTTATCCGATCTTCCCTCGGGTCACGGGGAGTCTGTGCCAATCTCAGGTGTCTATGGGCATTAAGGCAGGATACACCCTGGATGGAATGCCAACCCATCACAGGACACACACACGCTCACACACACACACATTCATACACTAGGGACAATTTTCCAAGGTGCCAATCAACCAACCGTGCATGTTTTTGGACCGGGGGGAAACCGGAGAACCCGGAGAAAAACCCCCTGAGGCACGGGGAGAACATGCAAACTCCACACACACATGGCCGAGATGGGAATCAAACCCGGACCCTGGAGGTGGGAGTCGAACGTGCTAACCACTAAGCTACTCTGCCCCACATTATTATTATCATTATTATTATTATTATTATTATTATTTAAAGGATAATACAATGAATTTTCTGTATTTTGTGTCAAATTATTTCTTTATGAATAGAAACGATCATACATACAAAATAATTGCCAGGAAAAGGATAAGCATCAAAGACTAATTCTCAATTCATGTCCATAACTGGTCATTTTGATAGCACTTATATAATACAGCATTAAAAACAGTAAATAGCATAACTTATAACACATAATCCGTTAAGCTACAGCTCTTTATTTGTGACGCCAAGTGTATAGGATGTCTATAGATAAGGTAGCGGAGTCTATGTACACAAAGCCAGCTCGATTAATTATTTATTTGTTTGTTTGTTTATTTATTTATTTTTTACATGGGGAGGAGTGGTTTGGTTTAAACTCCAGCTCTTCCTCTGTGAGTCAAATTTGCATGTACTCCTTATGCTTCAAAGGTTTTGTTTGTGTGTGCATGTAGGTAGTAGCTCAGTGGTTTAGGCATTGGACTCATTGGACCGGACGATCTTAGGTTCAAATACCACCACCACCACTACCAAGCTGTCCCTTGTGGGCCCTTGAGCAAGGCCCTTAACCCTCAAATTCTGTAAATGTATGTGTGATGGGTCACCACCACGATCTTATTGTACCCTACCTTCAGTGTTAGACAGTGACAGTAATTTAAGTGACAAATGTACTTAAGTTGGTTTTTCATGTAACTGTACTTAGTTCCATTTCGGGAGACATTCGCTTCACAATAATACTTTAGAATAGAATAGCCTTTATTTGTCGCATATACATTACATCTTGTTCAGAAGCTAGGGTAAGCCATGATACGGCGCCCCCTGGCGCACAGGGAGACAAGGGCCTTGCTCAAGGCGGCAGCTTTACTCTCACATTTTGCAAGTGGGAAATCGTCATAACTGTTCATGCAGGGATCAAGCCATCAATAAGTCAGAGAAAAATGATAATAGGACATAAGAGTAAAGATAAATCATGGTAATCTGGATGCATTTGAATGCAAATACTTTTGTACTTTTTTCTACTGTATTTCTTTTAAATGGTTTGGGAACTTCTTCCACCATTTTACATTACGAGGTCCAAATGGAGATGTTCCAGTCTCCCCTATAATTCTGTGTGTGACAAGTGATATAGAAAAGGAATGAGTGTACACGTGAAAACTCTATATAGCAACGAGTTACATTTATTAATCACAATTTGTATAAAACGATTTTATAATAGGTAGGATTTCATTCAAAGCGGTTTTTATTACACATCTGAATGCACTTTTTATGAACGCTGCATAATATCTTGACCGGTAAAAACGAAAGCAGCTAACGATGTAATGACATCATAGTGACTTTGCCGTGTACCCCAGGTGATCTTATACTGCATATTACAGATAATATACTGACTTTGAACGACAAGCATGTGATGTAGTGATGTTTACAGACAGATAGGTTATGCCTTATCTATAAAGCTAGATAACACCTGGCTTTGATAAACATAGCATTCGCATATTAGCCGATACGCTAGCAAACTAGCTTGCTAAGAAACTGCACTACGATGTTTTGTTTCTTTTTTTTTCTTCTATGAA
>JACRUU010000006.1:11760746-11893246 GCA_030449085.1 Kryptopterus vitreolus | reverse complement strand
GCTTCTACCCACTTATATCTGCTAAAGAGGAACTAGCGCATTCTTCTTCTTTGCATTTATTTTGTGTTAGTTTTGATTCTAATTCCGGTTAGAGCCCCTAGCGGTCGGGAAAAAATCTGCAGAACAAGCCGCACCTTATTATTAGCCGCATGGTTCAAAACCTAGGAAAAAAGTAGCGGCTTATAGTCCGAAATTTACGGTATATATAAATATAAATCATATATATTGTGGGTAAAGGAATGTTCGGAATGCTTCACTGGCAGCGTCACTTTGTTCAGCCGATCCACTAAAGCTAGTGTTTGTGACAGTAGACAGATGGGAGTCACGGAGGAGAGGAAAGAGCCTTTGTGTAAAATAAACTTCTAGAATGATGTGTACCAAAAAGTAGTACAGTATACACAGGGTATTAGATCAATAAGCTGGAAGGCTTGTTAAGTATGCAAATAATTTAAACCGAATATGGGCGTCTTTATGTTGAGATTGCACTCATTGGGCATCGACAATCCATCACACGCAAAACTTTCGTTTCAACCTAGTCAAATAACAACAAATGTTTCTTCAGCCAAACTAGGATCTGTTTTGTTTGTTCATCGTTTAGCATCTCTATACAGTAAACAGAGTCAAAATTCTCATTTGATATCTGTCTGTCCAGTATCTCAATGTCCTGCTAGTTTTGTTTATTAAATATCAATCATTCATTCATTCATCTTCTACCGCTATATCCGATCTTCCCTCGAGTCACGGGGAGCCTGTGTCTATCTCAGGTGTCTATGGGCATTAAGGCAGGATACACCCTGGATGGAATGCCAACCCATTGCAGGGCACACACACACTCACACACACATTCATACACTAGGGACAATTTTCCAAAGTGCCAATCAACCTACCGTGCATGTTTTTGGACTGGGGGGAAACCCCCAGCGGAGAAAAACCCCCTGAGACTCGTGGGGAACACCACAAACTCCTCACACACACACACGGCCGAGACGGGAATCGAACCCGGACCCTGGCGGTGTGAGGCGAACGTGCTAACCACCGTGCCCCTAAATATCATTCAACATATTTATTTATTTATTTATTTTTAATCAGTAAAATTTTTTATCAAATACTGTTGCCTTCCAGATACTGATTAATGGGATGGAAAGACCACATGTGGTTGAGACTGGGCATATAGCCACATACTACAAAATCCTCCCCGCATTATAAGACCCTGACAAAATACAATAATACGACTACTATTAAATACACTGTATTTATAATCTAAAATATGAATATAATAATCAAACAGTGTACAGTGTATTGTATTGTGAAATTGATTGTTATATTCATTCAGCTTTAAGTGTTTTATTCATCTCAGTCTACAGATATTTGTCAACCCTAGATGAGAAACTAGTTCTACTTTTTTTTTAACCTGATCTATTTATAGCTACGTTCTGTGGAGAAATCCATAAAACGTGTTACGTCCTGCCGTCAATTAGGTCTTGTGATCGTAGCATGAAAATGCAACATCATCCATCCTGGAGACGTTCCCAAGTTAAAAAAGTAGTGACACCTGAGACTCCTTCCAAAAACATTACAGCATTTGACAATCGTGCCTTATCCAGAACGACTTAAAACTGAGCAATCAAGGGTTTAAGGGCCTTGCTGAAGGGCCCAATAGAGGCAGCTCGGTGGGGCTAGGATTTGAACCTGCGCCTGGTCTGGAGTCCAGTACCTTAACTACTGCACTATCATAACCTTTGTTATGATAACAAAAATGTAAGAATTAGCACAAACACATTATTATAAATCTGTAATTATAATATTTATTTCATATTTCATATTTGAGAACATTGTGGTATCACTTCTGTAGTAAGTACACTGTGTATACAAATAAAAACCTTATTACAATTGAATCTAAATTTCAGATTAGAGTTATATATAGTTAAATGGTACTTAACTATAAATGGATTTATTGGCCCACATCATTTTGTACATCAATCATTATTGATATTTAATATAATATTTGTATGCATTTAAATAAAGCCATAGTTACTTATATTCTAATATTTATTCATGTTGATCTGTCCGATCTGAGTTAGGTTTCAGTATTATCATATTTGTGATCATTGTTGCAACACATCTTATCCTGCTAAGCGAGGCCACTGGGATTCAAGAATATTGTTGCCATGAAGGTCGTGTGATTGGCCTGCGACATTGTGATACATGTCATAGGAACATCCATATTCCAGGCCCCATTCAGGCCGTTATACTGCTTGCATCCAGCTTGCCCTTTTCCCATAGTTCATCCTTATACCAGGTCTTGCCTAGGCAGATGATGTAGATGCCAACAAATGTATAGAAAACATCATTAATCGAACACGCCTACGTTTGGTTGATCTATGGTTCTGTTCTGAAGTTGTGGGTGCTTTCAGACAGGGATCAGCCACTAATCCAATGTTTTGACATAACTTTTTGTGCTTATGCATAGCGTAATGGGATAGTTTTCCTTCCCCACATGCTTTAGTCCTTCCTTGGACCCTTTTTGTAGGTTCCCCACTACATACCCCCTTGACAGTTTTTTTTACAGTAAATGCTCACACTCGGTTACCTAGGCATTACAGTTTGCTTCTTTTACTACTCGCACTTTTTTTTCCTTCTATCAACACATCAACTTCACATCAACATCATTTGCTACTTAAGATATCTGATTTCTTGGCAGGTTGGAGTACAACAAGATATTGATTTTCATTTCATCTGTCAGTGGTTTCAATCTTTGACACATAGTAATTCAATAGTATGGAATTATGTAGTAAACAAACAAGTGTTAAACAGCCAAGAATACGTTTATATTTTAGATTGTCACAAGTGAATACATTACACAAGTGAAAACTTTGATGACAGGTTGTCAAGCCTGTGGTAATACCAGTGATTTAGACAAAACTGAGAACATACTTAAACCTGCATGGATACCATCCTATTTGAATGCTACATGCTATCTGGTTTAGTGGGACCGTCATTTGTATTCCAACAGGACAATAAAGAAACCTCTAGGTTGTATAAGAACAATTTCTTTATGAAGTTAAGATTGTTTGGGACCAGTTGTGACTGAAGGAAAAGCAATGGTATTATTGTATTACGTTTCACAATGCCGGTTCGTTACTTTTGACATTCGTACCACTCAGTATAACTAACCAAATTGATCAGCTGTAATCAGTATATCCACAGTCAGTATGACATTATGATGGTCAGTATATCCACAGTAGCTTTGTTTATGGATAGTGTAAGTGCACTTCCTGCCACATGCTAATTATTTCTGCCATGCATTAAATAGTAAAATAAATAAATAAAGATGACGAGATCTTCTCTGCATGAAGAGATGTCCCCGCACGGCTAGGAAAATCTGACAGCTTGACCTTGTGGGGACCTGTAGCAGGTCCCCATGAGGAATCCTTGTGGGGACCCGTCCATTGATCTGTTAAATCCTTAATATAAGAAAGTATTAAACAGTATTCGGAGATAATAAGGATTGCAGACTGTACCTGTTGTCCAATAAGAAATTTAATGAGGTAAGCATTAAAATCGACTGTAAGATAAAGAGTATTAAAACGTGGAATTGCTGGAACTTTGGACACTTCTGCGTCTGTTTTTGTGGAAATAAATCATAATGCTTTGACACCCCAACCCTGGATTAAGTCGTTTGTTTTTGGCTGGAGGTATTGTTTACTAAATTTGTCTTGTCTTAATTAGCCACGATAAGGGTATAAAGAAAACAACAACAACAAAAACAAAAAAAAAATAAAAGACAAATAAAAAATGCACACGTTATGATAGTGACGGTATTATATAAGTGTATTTATTTGGTGTAGAACACGATGTAGATAAGTGTTTTCTGGGCTTCACGGACAAAAACACAAAACTGTGTAAATAACAACCACAAGAAACAACCTAAAATGGCGGCCCCGCCCCTAGGCCTGAGAAATCCCTGCAGCCGCTCGCCGATTGGCTGAGGTGCCGGTGCGCGACGCTGCCGTGACGTCAACGGCCGTGAGGCGAAAAGTTTTGGGCTAAAGTTTCTCAGCTGAACGCTGGACGGCGGACGCTTCGGATCTACGCAGCTGTCTCTCTCTCTCTCATTCTATCTTTCTCTCTTATACATTCTCCGGTTCACACGCTGAAAATGACAAGCAGGGAATAGTTGGATTTGGTGTGCGGATTTCGGTTGAGTTACGACACGGAGTTTGTTGTCGTTGTTGTTGTTTTTTTTTCTGAGAGAAATATTTTGAGGAGAGAAGAAAAAGTTGGGAAAACAAGACGAGCAGAGCCCCCGTCACTGAGACAGGATGGGCAAAGGGCTCACGATGGAACACACGGTATGGACACACACACACACACCACACACACACACACACACACACACACACACACAAACAAACAAACAAACAAACACATTAACTAACTAACGTGTCAGTAACCAGTATCTTTAACCTCATTCAATAATTCATACATTCATGACGCAACTATAATATAACCACATATTTCCACATTATGTTCGCGCAAAACAATGATTTTCTTGTAATAAATATCGCTGTAGTTTTGTGTGGCGAGTTTTTAATACCAAATGTCCCCGCATGGTATTTGTGACAGCTTGTCCTTGTTGGGACATGTAGCAGGTCCCCACAAGGATTCCTTTTTTTCAAAACAAATCAGTGCTGGTATTATTTCAATTAAATACCTCAAAGAAACCTTGAAACCCGAGAAGCAACCCAAGAAAAACTTGCAATAAATCTTTTAGTTTATTGATGGATAAAAAGAGGGTTTATGTTGAAAATCAGCATTAGTTGGGTGCTTTGATAGGTAGGGCTGTGGAGAGTCCTCACAAAGATAGTGAAACTCTGTGTGTGTGTGTGTGTTGGGTGTAATCTCAGTGATAAATCACGACCTGAGATAAATTATGACGTATATCCTGTCATTTATTTATTTATTTAAAAAAAACAGTAGCTTTTATCATCAATAATTAAAATGTTGTAATTATAAATGTCACTAATAAATGTGTGTGTGTGTGTGTGTGTGTGTGTGTGTGTGTATGTATATATATATATATAATATATATATATATATATATATATATATATATATATATATATATATAGATAATTTTATAAGTGTATATATATATATATATATAATTTTTAAGTGTATATATAGTATAATATATATTTTTATGTATTATTTTTATAAATATATCTATAATAATAACTAATAATAATAATTATTATTATTATTATTATCAATATTATAAATATTTACATTATATAACAGAGGTCCCCCAAACATCGGTACTCTGCTTCGGAACAACTTTTTCCCGGGTCGTAGTAACGTTCTGGGGAAAATGTTTATAGATATGACACCAATATTTATTGTGCATTTTACTCTTTAAAATCCAATATTCAAATATACATTCACGCACACGCCGATATATATATATATATATATATATATATATATATATATATATATATATATATATATATAAAGCATAAACAACCCCAGCTTTCCAAAACAAATCTGGTCCATAGGATCTGAAAAGTTTGAAGCCCCCTGTCAAAATAACTCAAAGTCGTAAAGAGTCATTAAAAAATGTTTTGCATGAATTAAATGAGAATCTGTACACGTTCAATAGCAATACATTGAATCCTTCATGAGAGAAACTGTTTCAAGACTGTGTCCACGTTTTACTTCTTTCATTCTCAATTTAAAAAAACAACAACAACAAAAAACAATAACTCTCTATTTCCTTCTCACTCTCTCTTTCACTCTTTTTGATTTCTTTCTTTCTTTTTTGAAGCAGTGATGAATTGTTTTGTTGTTGTGAGCTGTATCCATGTGTTCATCTCCAACAGCTGCTTCCACTAAAGAAGTCAATAACAACTTGGTTCTCATGCCACAATTAAGAAGATTGTAAAAGGAAAAAAAAAGAAATCCTGAACTTGTACACAAGCGAACACAAACGGATTATGCTACACAATACAGTAAATATGCAGAATATGGGAATTGTATAAATGGTGTAATTTGGACCAAAAACATAATTTTACTTACATGCCATCATTATATACAATGAATATGAACTGAGGATTTGTTTTTTTTTTTGAGAGAGAGAGAGTAGTGATTTTTGGACACTACTGAATAAGGCAGTGTAAAAGTTCTTCTCTTTTTTTTTTGGGGGGGGGGGGGGGGGGGGGGTGGGGGGGGGGGGGGGGGGGGGGGGGGGGGTGGGGGGTTGTGCGGATTTTTCTTTTGCACAAGACTCGTCCCGGTGTGTCCTCAGGCCACACGGTTTATTTAAACTCTTGTGCTTCACACTAACCGGCCTTGTCCTGTTCTTTCCTTGCACACCTCACATGGAGCGAGGGATATTTTTTTGGGTGAAAGAGTGCCAGTGTGAGTCATTTCTCAAAGAGCCATTCACAGCCGCGTGTTGGTTTTTCCAGACGCTTTCCGCCAAAATCTGGTGCCATAAATATGAAAAAAAAAAAATCCTGCAGCACGCACGTCGCATCACCTGATTTCGCGGTCAACTTTTATTGCGTTTTCATCCTCTGAAGCACAGCCAAAGTGTTTCGATTTTTTTTTCTCTCCCTTTTCCCGTTTTTACACAAATTTTGAGCTTCAGATAAGTGCGCTCACACACACTTTGATAATGGTGCTCAACTCCAAATTGTTTATTGAAATAGAATAGCTGGGGTGGCTGGCCCTTTCGGTGTTTATGCTACATGTAAACCTTGTTCGGCACTGAAGAAGCGTCCCTCGTTCTCAAGAGGATGAGAAAGGGTGGGAGGAGGAGGACGAGAGCAAGGGCGGGAGAGGGCCTTGGCAGCCCTGTGCCGCTCCTATTATAAACTTCCTGTCAGTGCAGATGTTGGTGACGGGAATCAAAGCTTTGTTCACAGTTCCCACCCACACTTGCAATTGCATGCGCGCACACACATACATACACACACACACACACACACACACGGATAAACACATACACGTTGTACTGGAGTCCTCCAGAAACTTACGTGCCTTTCCTGCGCCACTTTCTTTATGTCGCACACAACCAGATGTTCCCCCTCTCATTCTTTTCCTCCCTCTGCATAGTTCTCATCTCTCTCTCTCTCTCTCTCTCTCTCTCTTCCTCTTGCACACGCACGGAGGATGTTATCGGAGGGTGTAGGCACAGACAGAGAGTGTGTTTTCTATCTGTTCAGTCCAAACATTGCAGGCATTCCACATCTTAGGATTCCACAAGAAAGCGCCGCCACGTCCCTCAGCTCATTAGGAGCTTTATATCTGCCATCTGATGTTTATAGGAAAGTCTGGGAGAGGGGCTGAGAGAGGGTTCGTGTGATGCAATCTGCTGCAACTGCCTATTCTCACAGCGGTCAGGTGTGTGTGTGTGTGTGTGTGTGTGTGTGTGTGTGTGTGTGTGTGTGTGTGTGTGTGTGTGTGTGTGTGTGTGTGTGTGGGGAGGGGGTCATGTTTTTATATCTTGGACAGACTCAAATGCCTGATAGTTTTGACCTGTGTGTGTGTGTGTATGTCAGCGGGAGAATCAGCTACCGTTCCGCAGCATGTATGGCGTACGTGACCCACAGCTGATAGAGGTAATTGTCAGCCATTAGAGCTGTTTACTTAGAGTATGCCTCACCCAAGGTCTTATCTAATTAGATAAAATTTGCTTTTATCATTTTCTCCACTGCACATATTTGATGTCCTTTCAGCCTGGAGAAATGACTACTTGAGGACTAATTTATTTATATATAATACTATAATAATGCGGGAGGATAATTCTGATCCTCCGCCACCCGCTGTTGTTTGACTGATAAAAACGTTCACGTGTACACGTGACTATTGAAATTACTTACAAAAAGCAATACCGGCAAGAAAAAAGCACCTTTCTTTCTGCCATCATCAACAATTATACATAAAATAATAATAATAATCCGCGGGTCGTACGGTGCAGTGCGTTCCAAAATCTCCCTCCGCAGTGGTATGTAGAGCAGGTAGTGGTGCGTGTATATTTAAATTGCGGAAAAATACACCGATTATTTCGTAGAACCTGTCAAGCAGCTTTTCTTAGCGACAGGAATACCACATAGCTATACTGTGTATGATTTAACAAATAAATACACGAGTGAGAAGAATAATGAGGTCAATTAAACAAGTACTTTCCCCATGACGGACACCGTGGAGGCGCTTTTTGCACTGTGTTTGTATTTTGATGTAAAATGGCAATTAAATACACTAAATGGGTTTAGTTTTCACTGTTTTATTTGTATGCAATTTCTGCAACAAAATGCAAATTTTTATAAAAAGAAAAGCAAATTGCCTTAATTACCCTCTCTGATTTAGTATTGCTCTTTAATAAATGTTTCTTATACAATTCCTAGATTACTCGATGGAATAATGTTCAAAAGGCACATACTAATCTTTTGGTCCAGTGTAAATAACCTCTATGTAGAGTAAGAAATATTTGTTGCTTTACACCTGAAAGACGAGGACATTTGGATATAATTAAACAGTGTATTGTATGGAAAAGGCGAGGCTGCTATTTGGTGAATGTCTTGCATTCTTTACTTGATATGAACTGCAGACTTAATCAAGAATTCATAGGCAATGACAAAACCAGGGTATTCATGGTATTTTCGGTATTAGAAATGTTAGTTTTTCCTTATTCTAATTGAGATTGAGTCTTGTGTATTCTGCAGCTATGATTCTGACTTCAGCAGCGTACATCAAATCACACCGATATATCTTATTTATTGCCCTTGAAAGCTTGCAGCCATTATAGTGTCTAGCAAAAGTAATGTGAGATGATTATATGATGCAGCAAAGCGGAATCCAGTACGGTTTCCTGCTGGGGTAGATAAATCAGGAGCCCGGGCACCCGTTCAAAAACAAAACAAAAAAAAAAAAAGAAGACACAATTCTAATTCATAAAACTTGTCACATTTTGATGAAACGCGGTGGAAATGCTGACGAAACCAAGAAACGGTAGCAGCAAAGCATTCTCATTGAGATTCATCTTCCTCATTTTGCCCTCCGTTCTCTATCCGACACGCTTTCACGCGCAGGGTGGCAAACGTCAGCGTTTTATACTTCTAACGAGGGATCGAATGAATTTTATCAGTTGGTTCAAGTAAAGCGTATTTGTACATAGATCGTAAACAAGCAAACATTTAGTCTACTGCCACTTCTTATCAGCACAGGCCGCGTAAATCACTCGGGCTGACAACAGTGATTTGTCTCCACCCATAAGTGAATACGGCTTTAGAAGTTGATCTCTGGAAGCTCTGGGACGCTTGAAAATGAGGTGCCCCGTCCCGAAAACACTCTCAGGTTCAGCACACGGCTTTGAGAAGCGCTTTGACACGGCTGTAACTCGAGACCCGAGCTCTTCAGCACTCGGCCTTTGTCCTCTTCAGAGTGTCTTTGGGGAGGAGGCTTTGTCAGGAATAAAGAAAAGCGGGCCGCACCCTCCGCTGGAAGATGAAGCAGGGAGGGACAGTGTGTTACACATCCAGGATAGTGCACCTGTTGTTCTGGTAGCCCGATACTCCTTCCAATTAAGAGAGCGAGAGAGAAAGTGAACGAGCTAGCGCTCCATTGTGATCAGGTGTCTCCTTTACTCCCTCGCTCTCGCTCTATTATCAGCCTGTGTTCGCCGAAGCGCGCGAGGCGGCGTGTTTAGAGTAAATACAAGTAATTAAACGCGTCTGTTATGTAGGGTTTTAGTTACAGTGCATGTGTATAATGCACAATAAACTGGTGTAAGGTTCCCGATTGTCTGTGTACACTGCTTTGTGCTCAAACACCACTCGTTTCAAAGTTTAGCGCGTCAAACCATAATGAAGCGGCAGGTTGGTGCATATGCGAGAGCAACCTTCCTTGTGTGTTGTAGTTAAGGCCGCTTGCTTGTTGTCGCGAATACCTAATGACGCAAATGGCCTTCAGAGGTTCACGGGAACAATAGGGTTTACATCAACAAACATTAACATACATCAAATATCTTGGAGGAGTGTCTGTTTGGTTAATCCTGTCGTCCTTTGTAACTTCTTCTTTGTGCACGTAGGTTGGGGAAGGTGCACGCTGTAGTATGCGCCACAATGTTTTCTCTCCGCGTGTCCGTTCGGTTACTAACGAGGAGGGGGTAGCTCAGCGGTAAAGGCGCGGGGGGGGCTACTTATCGGAAGGTCTTGGGTTCGAGCCCGGGTTTCGCCCCTTGAGTAAGGCTGTTAACCAACTCTGCTCCATATCATGGCCGGCCCTGCACTCAGACATGCGAAGAAGTAATTTCACTGTGCTCTAACGAATATATGACAAATAAAGGCTATTCTACTCTTTCTCTCCTTAATTTATGTATATTATGGGAAATCAAACCATATAGATATTATAAGTGATGTAAATGAGCACCATGCTGGAATATCTGAGTACTGCAGTAAACAGTTTCAAATAGTCTGTTCTTTGCTTGTACAAGTCTTACACCGTATCACTGATCTCTGTATAAATGTGTTGCGGCTTATAAAATGGGTATTGCTCAGTTTCGTAGTCGCCTCTCAGTGGTGAATAAGATTCGTTCCAGGTCAGTGGCAAACTGTAAAACGTACAAAAAAAAATCCCTTCAAGTAATTGCAATAGAACAACTGTTTGTGTAATTCCGTGTCAGTGGCTAATGCACTAGGTATGCAGCTCCAAGTTCCTAGCAGGCTTTTCCTTTCATATCCAGATGACTGTCTAATGGTGAAAGGTATGCAGGATAAAGTCACAGGCCCTGTCGTATCCCACTGCAGATCCGTCCCTTACTCTGCGCTTTTACCGCAGTGCTCTGACCACGTCAGGTTAATTCATGGAAAGCGGATGAGTCAAATGCCTTTCTTTGGAGATTTGGCCGTTTCGAAACCTTGTCGAACCCGTGATTGTCTGGGAGCACTTTGAACTCCGAGTCATCCTACTAATATTTAATCCTCCAATACTGCCTCAACACGGGCACTTAAATCTGCTGCTTGCTTTTGTTTTGAAGTTATTTCTGCGGTTCTTCCAGATCCAAGAGTTTCATCTGCTCTTTCCCTCTGTGGGACGTCATTAGCGTAACATGTTTTGGTAATGCCATCAAACTTTATCCTCATTTTTTAAAAACGAAAATAATTAAGCGAAAGATCACTGGGTTTAACAAGACACATATGAAGCAATGGTTTTTTTTTTCCATTTTTTTGGGTAATTAAATTTTTTTTTTCTTATCTATTGTATGAGCATGTGGTTTTTACGCGAAAAAAAAACATTTATGCCTCGCGTATCCAAGTCTTCTTTTTTCCCCTTTTTCTCACCTTCTAGTCAATCTATCAGACGCCGAAGTCAGACGCCAGCCGTCTAAAGCTGCGCATCTGAAATGCAGGAGGTCTGCATGGCTGTGGCTTTCCTGCGCTATTAATATCCTCCCACGCTATCCTCACAGGCATGCGCACACTCGCACACCAGCACAGCAGGATTTAAACATCCTATAGCACAAACTTCTGATCTGTAAAATTCTGATGTATTAAAAAAAAAAAGAAAATTCATGAGTGATTGAGATCATCTATGTGTTTTGGATTGCACTAGTTACCATGGAAACAGCAGGCATATATTAATTTAAACTGTTTGTTCTGGGGTTCATGACTTGGCCTGTAGACCTTCATGGATCAAAACTGTTTAGCTCCCAAAATACAGACTGCTGATGGAAAACAGAACCGGGGTGACTGGATTATAGTTTGTTCACAAAAAGTTCACAAGGTCATATGTGTGTGGAATTTGGACATGTTAATGTGTGTGTGTGTGTGTGTGTTGTGTTTGCGTGTGTCATAGTTGTTTGGCCCTCAAGTGAAGCCTCTGCATTGTCTCGGTGCTTCCTGTGTTCCCCAAGAGGATACATTCGCAAGGTTTCACACGCTCCCCCAGAGTGCATGTGTACGTGTTTATATGCATCCTTCCACCGTGCGGTTTTCAATGCGTCTTCACGTGGTCTGTGGTTTGGTTGATAAACCTTAAGCAGCACCGCAAAGGTCATCTGGCACACGGCGTGACCTTTTTGTGTAGTGTGTGTGTGTTTGTGTAGTGTTTGGCCTTGTGCTGGTTCCCATCCTTTTCTCAGCTGAATTCTCCTTTAGTCCCCATCCAATCTGATTGGAGTTTACTCTATCCAAGTCTCTCTCTCTCTCTCTCTCTCTGTGTGTGTCTCTCTCTCTCTCTCTCTCCACCCCCCCCTCCCCATCTCATCTCCCTCCTGTTTCCCATATCAGCAACATCCTGTACAAAAGAATAATAGGCAGTTTGATAACAAGACTCACATGGTTGGGTAAGAGTGATTCCTGCGCCTCAGGATTAATGAAGGACGGTGTGTGTCCGCTTATCTGGATCCACAATCCTTCCTCTCGTCCAAAGCGTCTCTTCTGTCACTCCAAACAACTCGCAAAACAAAATGTAATTAAAACAAACTGTACGCGTATTCTCTGCCCACACTGCGGAATAATGACTGTCTGTACATGACTGTTAATCACTTTAGGTGTGTGTGTGTGTTTAGAGGAAGAGGATATGGTTAGTTTGATCATACTGTCATTATATGTACTAATTCTCCATGCCAATCAAACATTTGGGAATCAGCATAAACACACACACCCACACACACAGATAGAGAGTCAAATGCATTCAGCGGTGTAGCTAAAGCTTTACACTCAGCTTCCCGGTTCCAAGTCGAAAGCCACAGGAAACACACGCTTGTATCCGGTGTATACTTTTCTATGGTGGGCCGCCATGTGCATCTGATTTCAGCCCTTTCACCAGCTGGATTGTTTGTTTAGGAAGCAGACCACACAACCGTATACAAACTGGGAAAACGTTTTTTTTTTTTTTTTTTTTTTTTTTTTTTTTTTTTTTTTTTTTTTTTTATATCCTTCTCTCATCTGAAGAGCGTTTTCCTGTTTCATTAGACACGCTCCAGAAAAAGAGCTTGAAGATTGGCTTGCTTGGCAATCAAAGGAGAAATCTTTGAAATTGCTCCTCGATTGCGGAGTACAGTAATTCCGCTGTGTCCAGGTCCTTTAAGTTACGGGGCCACACATAAAGAAAAAAAGCAGATGAACATCAAATGTGCCTTTGGTTACATTTGAAGTTGGATTGTAAACGCACCAAATAGATCAATATATAGTTTATATCGCAAAACAAATCTATCCTGACTTGAGGAAACACTAAAGACATGCCTCCCTTAAAGGAACTGATAGCAAGGTTGCGTTAGAGTGGATAGTGTTGTTGTTTATCACAGGTACTGACTTGGTCTTTAATAAATCGTGTAAAAAAAGGTTTCATCCACCTCATTAGTACATCTATTCGAGTAAAGGTAAAGTAAATACACAGTGTATTTGCATTGAATTGGTAGGTGTGTATAGCATAGTGTGTTGTAGCTGTGAACTGTGTGTGCGTCATGACTGACTCACGTATGAGGCATGGAGAGTAAATGGGCTTAAAATTCAAGCTTTTGTCTCCTTTGTCCTGTCTATTGTGCTGTTTTCAGCCGAACGGTAACAGTACCCCGCAGCTTAAGGAGGAACGTTTAGGAACTTTATATTGCACACTTTCTGATTGGTTGATTTGCTGAATTATTTAAAAAATAATAATAATAATTGTATTTATAACAGTTGTTATGATTGTATATCCATGTGCTCATTCGAATTTTTTCCTGTTACTGTAGGAAATAAACGTATACATTGATTGGTGCGAGAGATCGTTTACGTCTTTGTTATCGGTGGTCATAGGAACTAAATAGGCCATGTTGGTTGGCGGAGATGACAGTCTGTTCTTTGTCCCTCTGCCAATCAAGCATGGATGTCTATGGAATGTAACTGGAAGAATGTGTGTTACTCTGCCCTGCTCAAAAAGATGCAGATGGGGGTCTTGTCTTATCAGAATCGGACCACAATGTTTTATACCTTGTTTGTGTTAGTTCTTAATTAATTTACTAACAAGAATTCAGATAAGTTTTTTTTTTTTTGCATTGTGGAATCTGTTAACTCTCAACAATTCTTTAAAGCCGTGCCAAAGCCAGTGAAACTGTAGACAATTAAGCTAAAAAATGAGACCAACTCTACATTCTTTAAAAAAAAAAAAAAAGGAACATACTGAACTCAGGAATATCAAAAGCCCTGGAAGACCTCAGACAGCTGTGGTGGATAAGAGCAGAATTCATTCCCTAGAGAGAGAGAGAGAGAGAGGGGGGGGGCTTCACAACATTTGGCTAGTTCAAGAAGATCCTGTAGGAGGTCGGCATATCCGTGTCAAAGTCAGCAAGCAAGAGAAGACTTCACCAGTGTAAAATCAGAGTGTACCACAAGGGGAAGAGTGCAGGGGGAAAAAAAAACACAGATAAGGCTTTATCAGTCTCGTTGTCCAATTAGTTTTAATGTTTTTAATGTACAGAGAAGAAAAGATACTGCGAATGATCTGATTCGTGTTTATTGCTGCCAATTGAATACATTGGATGCGCCCCTTGTATTTAATGATGTATGAACGCTTAAGACGTACTCCGATTGCCTCAGAACTGGAAAAAGGGATAATGGCTTTCGGAATACTTCAAAAGCACCCCACGACATTTCATTTAATGCGGTGAAGTCGATCACCTAAGCTGAATCCAATTAAGGTGCATTCCAGTCATTGAAGGAGGAACTGTAGGGGGAAAATGCCACTGGAGTCCGTAAACAGCTGCAATATTCTAGACAACATCACCAGAGAAAGACAACCGACGTCCAGCCAGTATAAAAAAAATGTGATGTCAGGGGTTTCTTTAGCTGTAAATAGACTTTAGATTAAAGTTGAATGCTGCGCTTTGACCGTGTGTTCATGCATTAAACGTCCAGGTCCCCGCGGTAGACAGACTTTCCCAATGTCTAAATATTTGTATGCTTAAATATATTTCTCGTTGATCAAAATGCCTCTATTGTCCCCTATTTAATTCTCTAATCTATTTAATTTTGTGGAACTCGAATTCCACATTTTAACACTTCACAAAAAAAATACATCAAAATTCGATTTCTAGAATAAGTAATTCTATAAATAACCTATTACGCCTCATTGTGCTTTGGTACAGTATTTACTATTCGAGCGTACATAACGATGACTGATGCAGTAGTGTATTGTATTGCTGTGTTGTGGTTAAGTATGATGTGTTTGAGTGCTAGTTTCAAGTGTTTGTGGCTCCCCCCCCCTCCACACATCGCGGAGGTTAAGGTTACCACGCTGGTCTGCCGTCTGACCAGCTATTACAGCTCACGCTACACCGCAGTCTGGGCAAACTTGCTGCGCGAGCGAATGTGTGTATGTTTGTGCGCGCGCGTGCGAGAGCACGTTTCTTCTTGCGGAGCAGCTGTGTGTCATCTTGATTTATACTAAACGTAGGTTTTGGTTTCCATATCCCAAGAAATTAGACACAAAAAGACAGGAGCTAGTGCTAGAGCCATACTCGAGGATCTAGCTCGGCATGGGAAAACAGGAAATGTGTGTGTGTGTGTGTGTGTGTGTGTGTGTGTGTGTGTGTGTGTGTGTGTGTGCGTGCTTTGCGTTTGTTTTAATCTTCATGTCCTGCCTTATCTTATTTGCCCCTGGCCGTGTCTGCTGGCTGAACTGCGTTCCTGCAACCTTGAAGAACTATACTCTTGGAGCGCACACACACACACACACACACACACGCACACACACAAACATTCAGCTTTCAGATATTTTCATTAAAGCAGACATTCCTTATTAAATAAATTTTTAAAAATGGTGAAAACGGAACTATTTAGGAGAAGCTCCCACGTGTTATACAAGGCTTCTGTGTCGCGTTCCCTTTTCAAAATAACTTGCACTATCGGTCTACAGACACAATTAGAGCCGTCTGTCAAAATGGATTGTTGGCCCGTGGCCTCATTGCACCTTTTGAACCTCAAACCATATTGAAGGGAGCCCGTTTTAGGAGAAGCTTGATGGCAAACCTACACTATATCACGCTGGAGGAAATATCCGGACACTGTTCAAACACTGATTAGTCTTAAAGCTAGCATTAGCTGTACAGTGTTTTGTCATCATCTCCCCCTCCCCCCTCCCCCCTCCCCCCCTCTCTTCCCATGATGAATCTGGTGCACAACGTTACAATATAGAATAAACAGCTTCAACTATACGGGGGAGAAAAAATCCTGCGTTTGTTTATGAAGCTCAACGTGCCAGCGAGAAACATTCCTGCTTTATCTGGAGTTTGTGTTCAGTGTACACACGCGGATTTTAACCTTAAACTTTGAATGAAATACGTTGGTAGTGCAGACGCCGTGTGCACCAATTTCAGATCCGATCTGCACCTTGAATTTAAGTGCGAGCAGGATTACCTTTTAGCCGTGTCTTGTGTTGATGCACATGTAGCATTGTTACTCTGACATTTTTGCTTAGGAAAGCACACAGCAGGACTGGAAGCAGGATATACAAGCATTGGACACATCAATAGGAACACCTTCAAATTTCCAGTTGTCGTCTTGTAAAGCATATATGGGGAAAGACACTGTGATACTACTGACTTTAGTGGTGCCAAAACGGTTACCGGGGAAGAAGGATAAAAAAAAATATATATATATATAAGATATACGAGAGATTTATATATATATATATATATATATATATATATAGATATATATATATATATATATATATATAATATATATATATATATATATGTATTCATCTTCTACCGCTACATCCGATCTTCCCTCGGGTCACGGGGAGCCTGTGCCTATCTCAGGCGTCTATGGGCATTAAGGCAGGATACACCCTGGATGGAATGCCAACCTGTCGCAGGGCACACACACACACACTCACACTCGCACACACATTCATATACTAGGGACAATTTTCCAAGGTGCCAATCAACCTACCGTGCATGTTTTCTGGACCGGGGGGGAAACTGGAGAACCCGGAGAAAAAAAAAACCCCCTGAGGCACGTGGAGAACATGCCACACGACACATAGCCGAGACGGGAAATAAAACTCGAACCCGAATCCTGGAGGTGTGTGTGGCGAATATGAATATATATATATGATATATCTATATATATATATATATATATATATATATATATATATATATATATATATATATATATAAAATGCACCCATGCATTGAGTGGCAGTTTTGTAGATCTTGTCTAGAGACGGCCAAACTACTTTTGATGGTTTTGGTGACACAAATTCTCAGACAGGCTACGACAGCAAACGACCACATTGGATTCCACTGATATCAGCCATGAAACTGAATCTGAGGCTACAGTAGGGAGCAGGTCGAGCGTTTGCGTCTGTTACGTCCTCAGATGTTTGGAATGAAGAGAATCCTTAAGGTTTGATGTGTTGCGCATCCAGAGACGCTTTTCTGCACGCCGTCGTTAGAACGTGTGGGTATTATGCAAGTTATCACAGACTTCCTGGTAGCTTGCATCAGCATAGGTATTTTCCACCGACTTCTCTTATGCACGACTCGCACCGGGGATGGATTTTGTTCTTGGTCTAACCAGAAGAGCAATTTCTGAAGAAAGAAAGAAAGAAAGAAAAAAAATCAAACCAGTCCATCCGGCGCCAAAGACCATACAACAGTACAACAGTCGTAGTCACCGAGACAAGATCACGCTATTTTTTTTTTTTTTCTGGTGCCTTGAGTACACGTATTCCGTCTGTCAGCGGCCAATCAGAGTATATATATGTATCTGTATGTATGTATGTATGTATGTATGTATGTATGTATGTATGTATATATGTATATATATGTATCTATATGTATATATATATATATATATATATATATATATATAGTATATATATATATATATATATATATATATATATATATATATATTGATCTGTGCAACGTTACTTTTTTGAGACGGAACTTTTTTGTTCCGTCTCAAAGCTGTGTGTGTGTGTGTGTGTGTGTGTGTGTTACAGTACAGTTCGTGAGACAGCCAATCCTTCTGTATGGAATCCAGTGATTCACCCAGGCTGGAATGTGCGGGCTCTGCACAGGAAGTGAGGCAACCTGCTCACTATCTCCTGACTTTCTTTTTTCTTTATTGAAGAATGAGGGAGAAAAAAAAAAGAAGTAGCGTGACGTTTATTACGGCGTGACTTGTAGCATAAAGGACTGTACAAATGAAATGAATATTCTTTATATGTTAAAATCATTTGCATCGGGTTTAATCGGTCCGAGGCGCGTTTATGTCACTGGTCTTCGGTACATAAACAGGAGCGACCCTTGACCCAGATGAGTCAGTTAAGGGCGCATGTGCAGTGGAGGAGGGAATACAACAGGTGCGGCTAATTCCTTTGGATACTAGACATTTGCTCCATTGCATGTGAAGCATTTAGCGTCTGGAGAAACGCTCTAAGCTCTGTGTGTGTGTGTTTGTGTGCGCGCGCGCGTGTGTGTGTGTGCGTGCGTGTGTGTGTGTGCGGCTCATTAGGAGGCCTTTTACAGTTCCTTCCAGCTGAATAGTCGCAGTGTGTTGCCGAAAGAGGGAGGAATCTGTGCTCTCCTCTCTTCTCTCCGCATTCCTTTATTTCCTCTCTCTTATTCTCTCTCTCGCTCTCCCTCTATCTTTTCCTTCACTCATTCCATTCTTTCTCATGACCCCTCTCACACTTTCACACCCGGCCGCCTTGAACTCCCTTAATGCCACGATTGTGTATATCCGCGACCGGAAAGAAAAAAAAAAGAGTGAGACAGCAAGCGAGGGGAGGAAGAAAGAGAGAGAAAAAAGAGGAGAGAATACACATAAGCGAGAAAGAGTATGTGTCGTTGGAAACTCTGACGCGAGCGGGTAGAGCGCGTCTCGACAGCGCAGCTTAATCCAGGAAACTCCCTTAGAACAACAAGGCATGGCCGCTTTCCAGAGAGTTCCTCCGGAGCAGACACACACACAGACGCAAATTGAACGTTTTAATATCTTACACATGCACTTTGTATTCTTTCTTTTTTTCTTTTTTTTTTCCTTCTTCTTTTCCCCTCCCCGCCACTCACTCCTGTACCCACCTCAGTGACTTCTTTTCTGCATATGCGCATGTCACCGGAGCTCCATTTTTTAATTTTTATTATTATTATTATTATTTCCCTGCAAGCTCCGTAATGTTGGTCAGATGTTCCCACAGAGCTGACTGCCAACCAATGAGATGTTGTCTCATCCTGTTCTGTAGTATACGTATGGTTGCGTCTTAGTGTTGTGTAACACACTTTAAACTACGTTAAAGAGCAGCCTTTTGTTCACGGAAGGTAGCTCGAGTGTCCCCATGCCTTTAACCACGTGGCTTATTTTTAGATCCAGGGCATTTTTTCACGATGTTATTTTTCCACTTCAGCACGCGCGGTCTGATCGCCCGTCATTACGGTTAGACGAGCACCCGTGATTACATCCATGCGCTTGACTCCTGTTATATCAGTACAGTAGAAAACTATATATATATATATATATATATATATATATATATATATATATATATATATATATATATATATATATATATATACAAAAGTGTGTATCATGAATACTCTATTCTGATTGGCAGGAAGTTCGAAACGTACGTTTAAAGCCCAGCTGTATTGACCATATATATAATGGATCTACACTATGTAACTACACCATGTGACTTTACTTTTTTTTAAGAGAGTAAAGACTTGTTTATTCCTAGGCCACAGGTTGAAGGACATTTGTGTCGAGCTTTGTGATGGAAGGTCAAGGCACAATTTTCTAGAAAACAAATTGCACTTTTATTATTTAAGGAACTTCAGGGTCACATTCCTGCTTATTATACTTAAAAAAACGAGAGAGGTTTAGCTGAAAAGATGTTTTGCTTTGTGGAGAGCAAATTGAAATAAAGCATATCTAAAATGGCGCTACGTATAAAACGGAGCGTTTTATTAATATTAGCCATCTGTTTTGTTTTGTTTTTGTTTTTTTTTGTTTGTATGTTTCTTTTTCCATCCATTAAGCGTCAAACTTTCAAACACGAACCGCTGCATTTCCATTACAAAGTAGCAGCATCTGTTTACTTGATTACCACATCCTACCAGGGCTGCCTTAACTAGTAAATTGCGTTTTGCAATTTTCATTTTAGGGCATTTAATCGTTTCCAACTGGGCAGCCTGTTAAGCACTTTTACATACCGCGAGCGTTTTTTCTAGCGTCTCACGCCGCGCCCCCATTCTAACCCCCCCCCACCCAAAAAAAAAAAAAACCCTCCCACCCGGCCTTTGTGCCAGAGGATAATGGGAAATGTAGGCCATCAGCGGTGTAGTGTTTCCTCTGAGGTGTTCAATGACCGTCAAAAGAAGAAGAAGAAAAAGAAGGGAAGAAGCAGAAGAAGGAAGAAATGTGGGTCATTCGAAGCGGCACTTTGTTGAAAGAGGCCGTCTCTTTGTGACAGAGCTGAAAAGACGGTGAAGAAAGAGAAGCGCCTGAGGGAAAGTGGGCAAAAAAAACGCTCACAATGGAGCGGACACACACACACACACACACACACACACACACACACACACACACACACACACATATACACACACTCCGTTCATGAACTAGCCATTTTTTTTTTCCTTACACTTCAAACTCACCTGAAAAATAAATGCACGCACTGGTCTCTCCTTTTACATTTTTTTTCCCCCACAAAGCTTGACACTTTCTCGCTAGTGCACTCCCTTTTCCATTCCACCTCACACACTTCTAGTGCACTTCTTTCGCTGCGAATTGGACACCCTTTTTCTGCGGTTCATTCGGGGGATCGGGTGAAATTCGCGTATTGAAAATGAACTGTTAAACACACGATAACGAATGATGTGTATTGTTCAGGTATGAAGGAAATGTAGTTATTCTACACATAATTGCTTCATCGTATTCCTTTATCAACTATGCATACAGAGACACAGAGTCGAGTACATGCAGAGCGCCGTGGCCGACAGTAACGTACTTATTAATGTACTTTATTTGTTCTTCTGTATGGTTATTTGACTTACTATAGCCATTGTGTAATCTTGAACCCATTTACCATTCTCCATATTTCTATGCTGATAGTCACACTATAATATCTTGTAATGTTTTCCAGGGGAATTGCTACAATTTATTAATAGATGCTGTTATTGTGAACTTTAACCAAAGCTCTCGGCCCCGTATCGAAAGAGCTCTTATGCAATACACAGCTGCCGAATTATTATACAATAACTTAAATGAGAAGAGGCGCCGGTGTTCCTATTAAAGTGTCCTGCGAGGGTATATTAGTGTACACTATTGTTAGTCACATTATTCACTGTATAAAGGCCCTCTGTTAACCCATGTTAAACCACAGACATGTGTCTCTTACAGTTTCCAGTTGCCTCCGTGCCATATATGCGTGTGTAGGGTGCTTGTATCCATAGCAACAGCACGCGTCTTTAGATTATGTTTCGTCTGGGTACAGCTAAACCTCGCGCTCATTAGCGTCTCCGCATGGATTTGCATCTCTCTTTTTATTATCTCGCGGGCTCTCCATTATCGAAAACATGTATAGAACAAGTTCAAGCGACAGTACACACTGGAAATGGTTCTTCTCGCGCACAGGCGGAATCACGTCGATCGTGAATAATAGGAGACCCGCTGTCCGTGTTAACAAGGTGTCTGGTTGAGACTGGAGGTGCGCATCAGTACTGCAATGCTCCAGGACAGCAAAAGACCAAAGGAAAGACATGTGGTGCTTTCGTTTATGTATTTATTGTTAGCGCCTGGTCAGGGTCGCAGTAGTTTACTAGCTGGGTCACCAGGGGTTTTTGCGCACGCTGATGCTCATGCACAATGTGCATAAAAAACAAACCTGTTTGATAAGCGACACCCGCCTGGCTTGAATTAAACCCAGAGAATAATCATTCATTCATTCATTCATCTTCTACCGCTATATCCGCTATATCTTCCCTCGGGTCACGGGGAGTCTGTGCCTATCTCAGGCGTCTATGGGCATTAAGGCAGGATACACCCTGGATGGAATGCCAACCCATTTCAGGACACACACACACATTCATACACTAGGGACAATTTTCCAAGGTGCCAATCAACCTACCGTGCATGTTTTTGGACCGGGAGGAAACCGGAGAACCCAGAGAAAAACCCCCTGAGGCCCAGGGAGAACATGCAAACTCCACACACACATGGCCGAGACGGGAATCGAACCCGGACCCTAGTGGTGTGAGGCGAACCTGCTAACCACTAAGCCACCGTGGCCCCGAGAATAATCATGTTTTTTTTTTTTTGTTGTTTTTTTTTACGAAACCGACCATCTGCATCCGTCTCTCATTCCACGTTTATCATGTTTTGCTTTCACTACTCCTTAGAACAACACGTGCGCTGACCTGAAACGGCTTGTCTCCCCAGGTTTGTCTTTTCACGCTGGCCGTAATCGTGGCGGCCAGTGGCGCTGCAGAGCTCGGCGTCCACTTGAACCAGACGGCCAAGCAGCAAGTGTGCCTGGAGAACCAGGAGTATCCGCACAACGGCTTCTGCTGCAAAAACTGCGAGGCCGGTGAGTACGCTTGCAACGGTCATGTTTACTATAAATAGACAGCGGTGTGAAAAAAAAAGGGGAGCACGTTCAGAGATCACACACACACTCGCGGATCCCGCGTAAATACGAAAAAAACAATCCGACAATCAACCACGCACAACAAACATCCATCGTTTCCATATGGCTGGGGAAATGTGTTTGTTAAGAGCTGCTGTGGAAATATGAACGCCCTAATGTACAAGAACAGCACCAGACGTCTATAGTGCGGTGTTTGTTTAAATTCGTGACCACTCGATCATTTAACAGGCACCTACGTGAAGGAGAAATGCACCGCGGATCAGGAGAAGGGAACGTGCGAGCGGTGCAAGGACGGCACCTACGCCGAGCACCCGACCGGCATGGAGCAGTGCCTTCAGTGCAGCCAGTGTCCCGCAGGTAATTTACTTTTCTTTATCTGTCTTCTAGAACTCTCCGTTTTCATCACATCGTTTTAGCAAGCGCTGACTTCCAGATCGACTCGTTTACAATACAGATCCGTTCACAGAATTTCAAAACATGTCTCTTTTTTAAGCCTGGGAGTGTTTTTTTTTTTTTTAAAAGAGAATTCACTATTCGCATCGCCTCTGGCTGTGGCATGTTACAACAGATTTGCAGAAATGGCCATTACAGATAAGAGAGTGCACTCTCAGGGTCCGATCTTCATTGTGCAACTCCCCGAACCCGTCACACGGCGTCCCCTAGGACCGCTACAGGACTCTAATGGACACTCGTGAATAGAGCCGGGTCTCCAGTTTCTTGCGCCATAAGAAACCCATCAGCTACTGTTACACAGGCAGGGTGTGGCCATCGCCCATCACCCCCCTGCTCTTTTTGTGATCTTTTCTATGGGCGTGAGTCAGTGTATTATTTGGTGTGTTGCGCGCTCTCTCTCTCTCTCTCTCTCTCTCTCTCTCTCAATTTCCCTGTGTTTGTGTTGTGTGTGTGTGTGTGTGTGTGTGTGTGTGAGAAGAGAGAGAGAGAGAGGGAGATAATGGCAACTGTTGCTCACTCACAGGGTGTGTGTGTGTTATTTGATAAATAAATCAAATTTATTTATAGAGTATTTATTTTCCCTCTTTTCAGTCCAGTAATAAAAACACCTGTTTTTGTTTTTCTTGCCTTGATATTTACTTGATTCAATCTTTCTTCTCCTTCTCTCTCTCTCTCTCTCTCTCTCTCTTGCACAGGTCAAGAAGTAACAGAGACATGCACAAACACGAGGGACACCAAGTGCGTGTGCAAATCCGGCACTTTCTGCCTGCCCGATGAGCCCTGTGAAGTGTGCAAAAAGTGCACTAGGTAACTACCATCCCGTGAACTAAAGAAACGAGCGCGCGCGTGTGGGGGTCTGAGAAAACAGACTGACGATTGTTTATATATTTATATTGAAATATAGGCATTGCATTGGAGTGACGAGCGGCTATATTTTTTAATAGACTTTTGAGAACGAGGATCCACATATTGTGTGTTATGAGATGAGCATTCAAACTGATTTAATTCAATCATGCATTAATCAGAATCCCCCTTTCTCTGTATTTAATGCTAAAATTTTAACGACTAATTCAGTAATAGACCCTCAAAGATGTATAGCTGTAGTTCAAATCGAATTTAAAAGACACTGGCTTATAATCGGTTGCAAAGATCAATATAAAAGTGTATGATGTTTACTTATTTTCTTTTGCAAAGTTCATTTTTTCCTCCGAAAAACTTGTAAAGAAGGAAAACGAGTGTCCTGTTTTCATATTAATGGAACACTACACAACTCTGTGTTAGCAAGTAAAAAGTCCCTGTTACTGATTTAATGATTTTTTTTTTGTTAGATTAATAATTTCTTTCCTGTCTCAGGTGCAAGTCAGATGAAACGGAGGATCAGGCGTGCACCCCGACCTCCAACACAAAGTGCAAAAAACGCCCCACATTACCTCATGGAACAACTGTGTCAACCACAGTCTCGCCTGAACCCAGCAATGAAAATAATGCCACTATAGGTACAATCACATGCCTTTGTTATAAGAATATTCTCACAATATTTCCGAATTGTCTGGATTAAAGCAGGCTTATGTTCACATGTGTTTTGTTTGTTCTCTTTTCTTATAGCGATTGCAGTGATTGCAGTGATTTTCCTCTTCTCTTGTGTTCCCCTGGTTATTTGGTTGGTTTGGAAGCGGCGCTGTAAAAAACAAGGTTTTTATTTGAATCCCTTTACAGCGATATCAATACTTAAATGATGTGCATATTTTTTAGTTTCGTTATATAACAGTATGGAATTTTCATTTTCTTATTTATTGCTTTGAGGAAAGGTGATAAGAGGCAGTGTGTGGGCCGAATGTGGGACTGCATTTATGATTTCAATTTCTCTTGAAATATAATTGTCTGTATAGAATACACGGGGCACGGTGGCTTAGTAGGTTAGCACGTTCGCCTCACCCCTCCAGGGGTCCGGGTTCGATTCTCGTCTCGGCCATGTGTGTGCGTGGAGTTTTCATGTGCTTCAGGGGGTTTTTCTCCGGGTTCTCCAGTTTCCTCCCTGTCCAAAAACATGCATGATAGGTTGATTGGCACCTTGGAAAATTGTCCCTAGTGTATGAATGTGTGTGTGTGCCCTGAGATGGGTTGGCATTCCATCCAGGGTGTATCCTGCCTTAATGCCCATAGACGCCCGAGATAGGCACAGGCTCCCCGTGACCTGATTGAAAATCGGATATAGCGGTAGAAGATGAACGAATGAATGTATACAATACTAATATGAAAATATATACATTGCACGCTTACACATACGTCATGTTCCTCCACCTCACTAATGCTCTTGTGGCTTTATCGGTGAAAAAAAAAGCGAAAGTGAAAAGTATAGTGGAGTGGGATGGTCAGTAACACTTTTATGGTTGTGATAGCCAAGTGTCCACATATTTTTGGCAAAACACAGTGTTAGCGTTTTATTAAAAGAAAGTTTGTTGTTGTTTTTTTTTCCAGGGAGCGCAGGGGCTCAAAATAATGAAGTGAAGATTCCAATCGTAAGTCGTTTCTTTACTTTCCGTGGCAATGCAAAGACGTTCATTTGACCCCAAACGTATCCACGAATCTGCCAGTACATCCGATCAACTCCCGAATTGTGCCCTTTTAGGACGGCGTCAGCGTCCCTACCCCCGAGGAGTGCGAGAACAGCCGCAACGCAGGACTGGAGGAGGCCGAGCTGCCTCGCACCGAGTCTCGTCCCCTGCTGCAGGAGACGAATATCCCGGGGTGTAAAAGCATCCCTGTGGAAGATGAGGACCGAGGACTCGGGGACAGCCTGCCGAACACCACCAGCTCCTCCCAGACCAGTCTATCGGCTCTGCCAGCGAATGTGCCCCTTCCTGTCTCGGATAATTGTGCCAGTGAGGTGGAGTCCTGGGCCAGGGTGAGTAAAAATGTGTCACTCGACACCCAGTCAGACTTTTCTGGTCTCGCTGTCGCCCTCAAAGAGATACTCAGTGGAATTGGTGACACACAATACGCAATGTTTTGCACTTTCTGTCATCCAAAGTATATTGTGTTTTTTTTTTTTTAAAGAGTCGATAACTGTCATTAAAAACAGTGAGTAAACACCACCTAGCAGCTTTTTGTTGTTGTTGTTGTTGGTTTAACCAGAGGCCACTTTGATCCAACACATCTGGAATCACTCTGGCTGCTCCCATCAGCATTTCTACTCTATGATGCTTTGAAGTCTTGACTGCTTTAACACACCACCATAGTGTCATAAATATTACAGAGCCAAACAATGCTCTACACACCCATGTGCAATATCGGCACGCTCCTGACGACCTCGTTTCAGTGTTAGATCAGGGCGCGAATCTAAACCCCAATATGCTATTTTTCCATTAGTAATATTAAGGCACTCCTGCGTTAAATTGGCTTTAAAATATGAAACGCAGGTCAGACTTTGTTCTCTTACGAACTTTTATGATGACAGGAATTAAAATAAAAAAGAATGACTGAACACATCGATTAATTCTTATTGCTTTTGTATTATTTTTTTGTAGGATGATGGCACACCCAGAAGACTTGTTCCATTACTCGGTAAGTTTAATATCCGTATGTTTGTTTTCAGAATGACTCCAGCGAATACACTCGCGTATAAGTGAAACTTTGTCATGCTGTTTTGTTTTGGGGTCCGTATTTATCCGCAAATGAATATTAAGCGGTTCTATCACGTCCACGCACATATGTTATGTAGAGTATCTAGATGTAGATAGAAGTTCGCTGCGTAAAATTTCTTTCAGAATTTCTTTCCTCGTGTAATATTGCATTATGCTTTATCCACGAATGATATTTATACAACGGTACTTTTGTTTTCTTCATCCTGATTGTTTTGATGTGCTTTAATGTTATTTCTATGCTACACAATGCAGGGATGTTGATATGTATTAGTTGTTTTCTCTTAAAGAATTTAAGTAAAGTATTTTTACACCGTAGCCGTCACCGGTGTTTTTAGTTTTGACTCGTTTTTCTGACTCCTATTATACTCGCTCCATTTCTCTTCACCTTAACAGAATCCCCCTTTCTCTGTATTTAATGCTTAAATTTGAATGACTAATTCAGTCTTTTGCAAAGTTAATTTTTTTCCTCCGAAAAACTTGTAAAGAAGGAAAACGAGTGTCCTGTTTTCATATAAATGGAACACTACACAACTCTGTGTTAGCAAGTAAGAAGTCCCTGTTACTGATTTAATGAGAACTTTTAATGTTTGAATGTGTTTTAATGTTATTTCTATACTACACAATGCAAAGATGTTGATATGGAATAGTTGTTTTCTCTAAAGAAAAACGGCTTATGTATTTTTCGTAACCGTCACCGGTGTTTTTAGTTTTGACTCGTTTTTCTGACTCTCTATATTATTCATTCATTCATCTTCTACCGCTATATCCGATCTTCCCCTGTGCCTATCTCAGGTGTCTATGGGCATTAAGGCAGGATACACCCTGGATAGAATGCCAACCCATCGCAGGGCACACACACACAATCACACACACATTCATACACTAGGGACAATTTTCCAAGGTGCCAATCAACCTACCGTGCATGTTTTTGGACCGGGGGAAACCGGAAAACCCGGAGGAAAACCCCCTGAGGCACGGGGAGAACATGCAAACTCCATACACACATGGCCGAGACGGGAATCGAACCCTGACCCTGGCGGTGTGAGGCGAACGTGCTAACCACTAAGCCACCGTGCCCCCTCTCTCTATATTATATTCACTCCATTTATCTTTACCTTAAAACAGATAAAGAACCCCCCCCCCCCCCGTATAGATTTTTTTTCCCCCAGATATAGTCTTGATTAAACAGTGATCCGGTGTTTAAAAGCGTTTGTAAACGAAGGTATCGCACGCCGATTCTGAACCCCGCCCCTCTTTCCCCTCTCCGCAGCCGAGGAGGTGTCTCTGAGCAAGAGCTTCGACCTGTTTGACGTCCTGGACGTGCGCGTGCACAATAAGTTCTTCCGCAGCATCGGCGTGACCGACAACGCCATCAAGCTCGCCGAGTCGCACAACGCCAGCGACAAGGTGTACGAGCTGCTGCGCGTGTGGATGCAGCGCGAAGGACTCCGCGCCAACATCAACTACCTGCTGCAGGCGCTGCTGGACCTCGACCAGCGCTACTCGGCCGAGCAGATTGCGTCCCGCGCCGTCGAGCGCGGCTACTACAAATACGAGTGACGAACTTTAATAAAGTGGAAAGTGCCTTCCGTTTGTGTCCCCCCCCCCGTGTTTCTTTTCCCACCGCGTATAACGGACCGAAGGTGCAAGTGTTGTTTCCCCCGACGACCTGAACAAATCTCATTTACACGAACTTGTGAACTAGAACAAGAAACTTGGCATTCGAGTGTCATTCGGAAGGTTGTTTGTTTGTTTGTTTGTTTTTCTTTTGCCGCTGCTGTAGCAGAAAAAGATCATGCCTTCCGTTACCTCTAAAGCCTAATTTGAAAAAAAAAAAAAAAGATAAAGTTGCACACAAGATTCAGAGAGAAGCAGCACTTAATCCAGCTCGCGCGGACCGCCGCCGATAACGTGAACGCCGTAGCGACGTTTACCTGCTTTTTACGAATCGGCGCTCCGCACATCGGAATCGCTGTTGAGATATCGCTGTTAAGACATCGACAGCAGCTCGAGGTGCGAGGGAGAGAGTGACACGCTCGAGTCAGTCGGCTTAAAGCGCCGCTTGTAGCAACGTTTATTGGCTTTATTGAAGCCAACACTGGACTCAGCGAAGATGGCGCACTTGGCGCGCCCGACTTCGTTTTAAAAATTGTGCACTGGCCTCAGGCTTTTTTTTTTCTTTCATTTTTTTTTTTTTTTTTTTTTTTTTTTAATCTACAGGTTGCTCCAAAGCCGGCAAAGATTTATTTTTTTTTATTTTCTCGCAGTGACAACCAAAAAGTAATTATAGCGAATCAATGTTCGACGTATTGGTTGAAACTAACAGGCAGTGGAAGCCCCAAGATGACACTCCATTCTCCTCAGACGTTTTGTCACGCTTCTCCATTGTTTCATTGATGCGGAGGAAGGAAAGGGGACACAAAAGACGATTTGTGCTTCGACACAAGCCAAGGCCGTCGACTTCTCGCTCGCTCGTGTGAAACGACTGCGGCTCGTCCGAAAGATTTTTTTTTTTTTTTTTTTTTATGACCGTGGCAGACAATAAAGATCGATTTCTACACTTTTAAACATATTGTTTGTTACGGAAATGTCGCCGGCCGAAGGGCATCTTCCCCCTCCCCAAACAAATAAACGAGCGAACGTCATCCGTCAGTTACAAACATCCTTTTCCATTTCCTTATTTATGTAGAATGTGGATGTATTTATTTGTCATAATAGATCTATGTCATTATTTATACCTGTTAACCATATTCAAATGTCATTTTCTGTGTGTGCGTGTGTTTTTGTTTTTGTTTGTTTGTTTGTTTGTTCTGTGCCTTGCCGTGTAAGGCAGTACAACTGCGACAACTGGCCAAAAAGCCTGACACAAGGACCTACATTTCCTAACAGGAGGCGTCTCATTGCTCCTTTTCAAAACAAAAACAAAAAGCACAACAAAGTTTTTTTTTTTTTTTTTTTTTTTTTTTTTTTTTTCAAAATTTTTTTTTTTTTTTTTTTTTTTTTTTTTTTTTGTATGTTTTTTTTTTTTTTTTTTTTTTTTTTTAATGCTGTAAACTTACAGTAAACCGTGGATGTGTTGGTACGTGTGGGTTTTTTTTTTTGTTGTTGTTTTCATTCTTTCTTTTTTTTTGGGCCTGAGTTGTATAGTCACAGAAGCAACTGATTATAAAATATAAGAGGAGGAAAAAAAATAAAAAATAGTGTTGGTAATAAACAAACAAATGAAGTGGCATCGTACAAACCTGAAGGAACAAACTGACCGCTGAATGAGTTTATATTATGAGGTAACACTCAATATATTAAAAAAAAAAAACAACAAAAAAAATGTTTTTTATATGTATATATAATTATAATGATGCTGTTACGGGACAAAACAGAGTTATTTATTGATGACGGCTTCACGGGGAGGGGGGAAAACCCTCTTTTATATATAGATCGCACTCTTCGTGTAATTCTAAAGCATCTTTGACTCGGCTACGGGACGGAGCATCGTAGCTGTACAAACCCCAAACAGAAAGACTCTCCGTTCAGTGTTCGTTCAGCTGATGTACCAGTGCAGGCACTGCCACCTAGTGTTTTCAAAAGTCACATTATATGGATTGATACAGACCGGTCCAAAAGTGTGTAGTCTGTATCTTTCACACAACACATTCTTTTTTTTTTCTCCTTTTTTTTTCTCTCCTTTTTTTTCCTTTTTTTATGAATTTATTTTGGGTCTAGTGTTCTCACTTAGTAAAAGCGTTCATAAAGCATGAATGTTTTTTTTTTTCCATGAAAAAGCCTGTGAGGCTCGTTACAACATTTGGGCCAGATGTGCATTCATTTCAAGGGACCTGTTTTTTTTTTTTTTTTTTTTTTTTTTTTTTTTTTAAATATAAATATTTTCATATTTTCTCTCTTCTTCATGCACTTGTAGTGAGTTGTTTGTTTGTTGTTTTGTTTTTTTTTTTTGTTTTTTTATACACCGACAAATCATTCAGTAGATAAGCTTATTTTTTTTTCCAGGATTTTAAAATTTTTTTTTATTCATCCTTCATTTCTTTTTAACACCTGCTCACGTTTCGCTTTCCTGTATCGTAGAAGCGAAAGTATTTGCCCCACGTAGAAAATGGTTCGCTCGTTAACAGTTGTAAGAGTGTTTGCTGCTGCAAACGCGTCTGTAGAACGATTTAATTTTGAAATAAATATTTCGTACTAAACGCGAGCTGTACTTTTTGTGTACGTTTTCATGCTGTTGTGGTTTTTTTTTTGACCGCTGAATGAGTTTATATTATGAGGTAACACTCTGTATGAAGCAAAATATTTAAAAAAAAACAACAAAAAAAATTTTTATTTAAATTTTTCGTAAATTTAATTTAAATTTTCCTCTAAACAAAACAGTATTATAATTCTTCGCCTGTAAACACTGTACCGCCCCGGAATTTTCCTAATTATAATGGATTTGCCACGCAGCTTCCTTTTTCAACCTTATATGTTTCTTTTTGATGGACCGAATGAACACAAAATGTCAAAAAGCAATTTGTGCTCAATAATTATTCTCCTTATATAAACGTGCACGATAATATCCTGCTTATTAATTACAGCACACTTTACCACGCACATCCTTATCCCTTCCTGAGCGATTTGCTTCTCCCCGCTCAGGCCTTTGGTGCTTTTGGTTGAACCCGTTGAACCCATTTAGGAAGCGAGACATTTCCAGACGGCTCCGCCCGAACGTACTAATGGTATTCTTAGACCCTGACGTATTTGTGCTTAAAATAAGCAGTTTGTTTTGATACAAAGCAGCTCTGCAAAAATGCTGTAATGCAAGATGTAAATATCTCGGTAAGGAACTCGCTAATAAAGAAAGCTGTGAGCACTTTTTCAGGGGCGACGTCCACAGACCCAATGATCCACACATTCACAAAATTCTAATATTTAAATGTCCCGACTTTTTTGAGACATGTTCAGCCGTCAAATTCCAAATTACTATATTGTTTTTCCGTCATTTATTTTTGTTGTTTTTCCGACATTTATTTTGAAAACTAGGGGCCGGCCATTCGGCCTCACATTTTTTGAACCATTCATTCGTTCATTCACCTTTATCAGATCTTCCCTCGGGTCACGGGGAGCCTGTGCCTATCTCAGGCGTCTATGGGCATTAAGGCGGGATACACCCTGGATGGAATGCCAACCCATCACACACACACACACACTCATTCATACACTAGGGGCAATTTTCCAAGGTGCCAATCAACCTACCGTGCATGTTTTTGGACCGGGAGGAAACCGGAGAACCCAGAGAAAAAACCCCCTGAGGCACAGGGAGAACATGCAAACTCCACACACACATGGCCAATCGAACCCGGACCCTGGTGGTGTGAGACGAACGTGCTAACCACTAAGCCACCGTGCCCCTATTTTTAAACCATTAACATTAAATGCAAATTAACAAATTAATTATTTAATTTTTTCCGCAAATGACATACTTGTTGTTTAAACATACGACAATGTGTTTTCTACGTTATACCGTGAATAAAATATGCCTTTGACTTTTTTCAAATTGGGGTGACGTGAGGTGTCGTGTAAGGTGACGTGTCCACAAACGTCATATAAAGTGTATACACGGATAAGTGCCAATTAAAACACAACCAAAAATATATAAAAAGATCTTATCTTTTCTGGCTACAGAAAAACTAACATAAAATATGATAAACCACAGTTAAGTTATTTTTTAACAAGGGGGGCAATCACTTTTTCACACAGGGCTATGTGGGTTTGGATTTTTTTCACACTAAATAATAAAAACATTCATTTAAAAATGGCATTTTATGTTTACTTGAGTTATCTTTGACTAATATTAAAATGTGTTCGATGATCAGAAACATTTTGTGTGACAAACATGCAAAAGAATAAAAAGTCAGGAAGGGGGCAAATAGTTTTTCACACCACTGTATGTATTGTATATATATATATATATATATATATATATATATATAGTGGGGCACGGTGGCGTAGTGGTTAGCACGTTCGCCTCACACCGCCAGGATCCGGGTTTCGATTCCTGTCTCGGTCATGTGTGTGTGGAGTTTGCATGTTCTCCCCTGTGCCTCAGGGGGTTTTTTCTCCGGGTTCTCCGGTTTCCCCCCGGTCCAAAAACATGCATGGTAGGTTGATTGGCACCTTGGGAAAATTGTCCCTAGTGTATGAATGTGTGTGTGAATGTGAGTGTGTGTGTGTGCCCTGCGATGGGTTGGCATTCCATCCAGGGTGTATCCTGCCTTAATGCCCATAGATGCCTGAGATAGGCACAGGCTCCCCGTGACCCGATGGAAGATCGGATAAAAGCGGTAGAAGATGAATGAATGAATATATATATATTATATATATATATATATATATATATATATAGATATATATATACATACACACACACACAATACAATAGGAATCTAGAGGAAGCGCCATCTAGAGGAACGCACTAATTACTACCCCGATCATGACCCGAGACAAATTCAGTCCAGTTAACGTCAAATTCAGTCAAAGTCGCTTTCTGAGGAACGGATTAACGGCGTACACCAAAGTGGTCTATATATATATATATATATATATATATATATCCAAAAAAGTCCAAACCGGATTCCAAAAAAGTTGGGACACTATACAAATCGTGAATAAAAACTGAATGCAATGATGTGTAGGTGCCAACTTCTAATATTTTATTCAGAATAGAACATAACACACGAAACAAAAGTTTAAACTGAGAAAATGTACCATTTTAAGGGAAAAATATGTTGATTCAGAATTTCATGGTGTCAACAAATCCCAAAAAAGTTGGGACAAGTAGCAGTAAGAGGCTGGAAAAAGTAAATTTAAGCATAACGAGGAGCTGGAAGACCAATTAACACAAATTAGGTCAATTGGCAACATGATTGGGTATAAAAAGAGCTTCTCAGAGTGGCAGTGTCTCTCAGAAGCCAAGATGGGTAGAGGATCACCAATTCCCACAATGTTGCGCAGAAAGATAGTGGAGCAATATCAGAAAGGTGTTACCCAGCGAAAAATTGCAAAGACTTTGCATCTATCATCATCAACTGTGCATAACATCATCCAAAGATTCAGAGAATCTGGAACAATCTCTGTGAGAAAGGGTCAAGGCCGTAAAACCATACTGGATGCCCGTGATCTCCGGGCCCTTAAACGACACTGCACCACAAACAGGAATGCTACTGTAAAGGAAATCACAGAATGGGCTCAGGAATACTTCCAGAAACCATTGTCAGTGAACACAATCCACCGTGCCATCCGCCGTTGCCAGCTTGAAACTCTACAGTGCAAAGAAGAAGCCATTTCTAAGCAAGATCCACAAGCTCAGGCGTTTACACTGGGCCAGGGATCATTTAAAATGGAGTGTGGCGAAATGGAAGACTGTTCTGTGGTCAGACGAGTCACGATTCGAAGTTCTTTTTGGAAATCTGGGACGCCATGTCATCCGGACCAAAGAGGACAAGGACAACCCAAGTTGTTATCAACGCTCGGTTCAGAAGCCTGCATCTCTGATGGTATGGGGTTGCATGAGTGCGTGTGGCATGGGCAGCTTGCATGTCTGGAAAGGCACCATCAATGCAGAAAAATATATTCAGGTTCTAGAACAACATATGCTCCCATCCAGACGTCATCTTTTTCAGGGAAGACCCTGCATTTTCCAACAAGATAATGCCAGACCACATTCTGCATCAATCACAGCATCATGGCTGCGTAGGAGAAGGATCCGGGTACTGAAATGGCCAGTCTGCAGTCCAGATCTTTCACCTATAGAGAACATTTGGCGCATCATAAAGAGGAAGGTGTGACAAAGAAGGCCCAAGACGATTGAACAGTTAGAGGCCTGTATTAGACAAGAATGGGAGAGCATTCCTATTTCTAAACTGGAGAAAACTGGTCTCCTCTGTCCCCAGACGTCTGTTGAGTGTTGTAAAAAGAAGGGGAGATGCCACACAGTGGTGAAAATGTCCTTGTCCCAACTTTTTTGGGATTTGTTGACACCATGAAATTCTGAATCAACATATTTTTCCCTTAAAATGGTACATTTTCTCAGTTTAAACTTTTGTTTCGTGTGTTATGTTCTATTCTGAATAAAATATTAGAAGTTGGCACCTACACATCATTGCATTCAGTTTTTATTCACGATTTGTATAGTGTCCCAACTTTTTTGGAATCCGGTTTTTGTATATATATATATATATATATATATATATATTACAAGCCGGAATTAAGTAGAAGTAACGATAATAATCTGTTCATTTAATTTCTTTTAGTTGTAGAGGAAAATAAAATAATATTGAAAAGCTTTGTGGGGGGGGAAATAAATAAAGTCACCTCAAATGGATTTTAACAATTTTCTCAGTATCACAAGGTTTTTTCTTTTTTTTTACACAATTTTTTTCCCCGTGACAAGAAACAAATGTGTTAAATTCATATATTTGTAGCAATTGCAATGATGTTAATATTTCGAATCGTTTCATCTTGCTATCACAAAGTCTTGTGATATATACGGTGTTGTGGCAATTCTGGCCATAACATGCACCCTGGTGTGTGGTGTGTGTGGTGTGTGTGTGTGTGTGTGTGTGTGTGTGTGTGTGTGTGTAAGAGAGAGTATCGACACCCAAAATCTCTACTTAAGTAAAGAAAGGATGTGTACGAAGGACCATTTTCAAAACTAATTTATTTTCCTTGGCGTCTAACTTAATGACTGTCCACACACACACACTGCTAATGTCTGATTGAGCCTCTTTGGCGCAAGAGTGATCGCGTACGTGTGATTTTCTTCGGGGCTATGTATCTTAAATTATTCATTATTCGCAGGGTTACTGTGGCAGAAGGAATATTCTATTACGAACCCGAATCCAATTTATCGTACTGTGATTTTTACGCGTAAGGACAGCTTCTTGTTTACTACAAAAGCAACACATAGAGGGAAAAACAGACGGCTTTTGACAGTCTCAGTGGCGGCCGATAAAAACACTTTTACGATTAAATTCCCAAACGGTACATTAAATCCTGAGTGTGGTTTGAGTGGAAATGTCTTCCCGTGTCCTCGTTGGTCCCTTAAAGGTTTTACCTCCTATGCTGCTATTGGCTGGTTTGAATGGTGTCCGTGGTGCTCCGTAATGAACTGGCATCCATCTCTTGTGTATTATTACCTCGTCCTCTTTTCTTTCCTGGAACAAGCTCCATGACCCTGACAGGGATAAATCTGCGGCCGAGCAGAAACGCATTAGTGCCCCGAGTGGCGTTTATCCGCCGCGCTGCCTCCTTACATTTGCATTCATTTGTTTTCTTTCGTGTCGCGTATGGAATCAGGGTCGAATTTGTTATAGCAACTGTCCGTTGCTGTAATAACAACGTCAGAGTGAACAGAATAAAAGCAGAAACGTGTCCAGACATCGATTGCATTGTCGTATGCGCGGGGAAAAAAAATTCCCAGTGTTCCCCAAAATAGTAGCCGGTGGAAGGATCTTCACAGGCATTTTTTTTTCTCAATGGTGGACCGTTCGTTCGTTCATTCATTCATTCATCTTCTACCGCTTTATCTGACTCCTCTCTCGGGTCACCTGTGCCTATCTCAGGCGTCTTGGGGCATCAAGGCAGGATACACCCTGGATGGAATGCCAACCCATCACAGGACACACACACACACACTCACATTCACATTCATACACTAGGGACAATTTTCCAAGGTGCCAATCAACCTACCGTGCATTTTTTTATGCCTGTGGGGGGAAACCGGAGAACCCGGAGAAAAACCCCCCGGAGAACATGCAAACTCCACACACACACATATGTGGCAGAGGCAGGAATCGAATCCCCAACCATGGAGTCGTGAGGCGAATGTGCCCCCACATTCAGATTAGTACTACAGTAATATTATGGGTTTACCAGATCGTAGTATTAAAGCGTAGATCCGTTATCTTTCCCATGATCAAATCAATCACTGTGATCCAATCCGAGACAGCTCGATTCGTTTGTAAGTACGGTGTGAAGGGAACGTAACGTATCTTTCTGCACACCGACAGATTTCACTTCCGGAAAAATCCCCTCTAGGCATTTATCCGCTTGCAATTCCTGCCGACTTCCGCTCGGACCTGCAGCTCGCGTCGTTGTGCAGGGGGTCCGTGACGTTAAGGATCACAGTGCTGGAGTTGTTGCTGGGCCAAATGGCACCGAGCAGGTTCATGGGGTTGAAGTATTCAGACCTCGCTCCATTGGTCACTGGTGCCCCACCGTTGTCCGTCTCCCAAGCCACTTTGCTCCATGGCTGGACTCGTACCCTTCTCCCTGTCCTTTCGGCTGCGGCCCTCGGTTCCGTGACGGAGGCGTCCACCCGGGCCTGCCTTCTGCGTAAGCAAAGCGACCGCCCCTGCGTGAGAAGGGCCAGCAAATCCTTCTTGAAGTTGGTGTTAAGGGCAGCGTAGACCACTGGGTTACACACGGAGTTGCTGAAGCCGAGGATCTGCACCAAGCTTAGTAGCAGAAACTCCGAGTCCAGGCTCAGGTTCAGCTTTTCTGCGAGGTTCAAGATTGGAGAGAGAACAAATAAACGTCAATCCTCGTTCCGTTTTATTAAGGAGCAAGGAAGAGATTATTTCAGACTGCTCTTGGTATTTATTACAGCTCTGTAATCATATTACAATTATACGACATAATGTTTTTATGCTGCAAAAAAGATTCAGAAGATTTTGCCCCCCCCCCCCCTTTCCCCTCGGAAATACGGACTTTGGATCTGAGGGTCAAATACGTTCAAATACCCGCCACAGCAGGCAGCCACTCTTGGGCCCCTAGCAAGGCCCTTAATCCCATAGCTGCTCACGTGTATGAAACAATTGTAAGTTGCTCTGGATGAAGGAATCTGCCAAATGCCATTAATGTAACGCAAATTTACTATAACTTCATCTACACAGGTTGGTGTTCATTACAAAGCTCTTATTTTCATGCGCGGATATTTTCAGGTTTGATTTGTTGTACAAATATATTTTCCTAATGAATTTTGTTGCCCCTGTATGCATTCCCCATATAGTAACAAACTAGTCATCTATTTTAAACCACCATGACCCAAAGCTGTTACACAAGGCAACACAGGAAATAGCAAACAAATCTCCTAATATATTTATATATTATATATTGTATATATGCCTGTTTCATGAGTTTATTTTTTTACATAATTCTGTTGAAGCATGGTTGAAAAACAATGTCTGACTTTCATTGGTTAACCATTTATAGAATTTTTATTTATTATTACTTTTGTCAGATTAAAGTTATTTCTGTGACCATTGTGACTTTTTCTTTCATTGACCAAAGGGTACCAACAATCCACGTCTGTATATATATATATATATATATATATATATATATATATATCTATATATATATATATATATATATATATATATATATTTTTTTTTTTTTTTTAATTCACTCTCAACCTTTAAGCAGTAAAACAATCAAATATGATCAGATGCCTTTTCTATTCTGTTTTTTTTTTATTTCGCGTTTTCAGACGTGTCTTGGTCTTTTTATATTATCTCGGAAGAAATTGTTACAAAAGTCAGAAAAGGTCATGGCGACAGAGATTAAAAACAAATAAATCTAACTGAAAATGTCCATCAGTTAATAATATTTACAGTGGTATTCATTCATTCATTCATCTTCTACCACTATATCTCGATCTTCCCTCGGGTCACGGGGAGCCTGTGCCTATCTCAGGCATCTATGGGCATTAAGGCAGGATACACCCTGGATGGAATGCCAACCCATCGCAGGGCACACACACACACACTCACACACACACACACACACACACACTAGGGACAATTTTCCAAGGTGCCAATCAACCTACCGTGCATGTTTTTGGACCGGGGAGGAAACCGGATAACCCGGAGAAAAAATCCCCTGAGGCACGGGGAGGGGGAGAACATGCAAACTCCACACACACATGGCCGAGACGGGAATCGAACCCAGACCCTGGCGGTGTGAGGCGAACATGCTAACCACTAAGCCACCGTGCCCCTCTACAGTGGTATTAAAACTTTGAATTTATTTACCTTTTGATTGTTGATTTGCAAAAACACACGCGCCTATTATCCCTTACACTGATATTCACTGAAGGATCTATCTATAGACAATCCTTGACCTACTCTGAGAACAAATTGATTCATTGTAGTTTCAGGATAAAAACTCATGGATTAAAAAAAAAATAGCATTCATTCAGTTACAATTCTAAACTGCTTTTCAATGTATTTTCGACATTTTAAAACTACAAAAATGAATAACTATTAATAAATGTATAATATTGGCCTACTAAGTCAAATTAGCGAGTCAAAAAGAATCACTTGGTGAGTCACAACAAAAAGCTTACCACAACAAAACAACAAGATACTTAGTCAAAATAATATTTTAGCTAGCCATAACTACATAGACGATATGAACACAGGTTTGAGGACACCCGAGCATAAAATTAGTGTCCATTTTGAACATTCATTCATCATTCATTCATTCATATTCTACCGCTTTATCCGATCTTCCCTCGGGTCACGGGAAGCCTGTGCCTATCTCAGGCCTCTATGGGCATTAAGGCAGGATACACCCTGGATGGAATGCCAATCCAACGCAGGACACACACACAGACACACACACATACACACTCACTCTCACAATCACAGTGGGTGTGTGTGTGGAGTTTGCATGTTTGCCTGAGTCTGTGTTCATTCAGCTATGTTACTATAGATATTACTATAATGCAGCTTTTAAGTCTTTTTAAATTACTGATGCCATTTTGTTTAGTAATAAATGAATCTAAATAGGAATAAAATAAATACAATACAAATACTGTTAAGGGTGATAGGAAGGACTACGAACTAAAGGGAATTTGGCCTGTGATATTTTGGAATGTGCTACAGCACATGACGCTGATTGGCAGTTCAGATGATGTGTCGTTTGGACCAGAAAGTTGAATGTAATCTAGGCACCTCTGAACTGCCTGCGATGGGCCCCTTGAACGAGGCCCTTACCCTTGACTGCTCCCTTTGTCAGGGTTCCCACAGAATTCAAAAATTCAAATTCCATGACCTTTTTCCATGACCATTTTATATATAGCACAAACAAATGATAAAACAAAACTAGGATTTATCGGCCTCCACTTCACCTTTTATATCCGTGCCAAACCACCTTTTTGGAATATACAATAATAAAATAATATATAATTAATATACAATAAGTCTTTTTCTCCTTGTTTATCCTTTAAAACATTGCTAACTTGTACAAGAAGATATAAGGGAGAACTCGGTCGATGGTTGTTTTGCACCCACAGGTTTTTGCATCGGCATTTCTAGCTTACATTTTGTTTTCGATCGCAAACTTTTAGCTTTTATTTCAATTTAATAAACAATATAGCATATTTTATTAAACTACTTACATTTTGTATCGCGAACGAGTAAACGTCAGAAATATTCGCTGATTAGCGGTACCAAAAATTCTCCCGTTAAAATTCGTCTGCAATGTTTATACCGGAAGCCGTCTGTAAGGTAAACAACCCGCCTTCGCCGAGCTGTATAGCCTGCCGGCGCGCCGCCCAAACCCGGCATGTGCCGGCGGGCAAATGGAGCGCACCCACTTACTCTGGACTAGTTGGCAATCTGCAAAAGATCTAAGATGTACATTACAATGTCTTTTGCTCCATTAGCATACTGACTAAAGGCTACTAAAATGGAAGTTAAGTTGCCTTACAATTTAGAGGCTCAACTATGTAAAAACCACAATAAAATTCCATGACTTTTTTTCTTATAAACCTAACTCCATGACTTTCCCTGACCACCTAGTTTTCCATGACTTTCCCGGATTTTTCCATGACCGTGGGAACCCTGCTTTGTATCACTGGACAATTTCCACTCGCAGGTCAAAATCCATTCTAGACATTTCGATTAAAAAAAAAATAACGTGCGGCATCGGCTCTGGTTTACGGTTTATCAAAATCCCATATGAAGCCATACGGCATTCCTTTGTTTCCCTTCGTAATTGAAGCTCGCATCAGACGTCAGATCAAAATCCCTAGTGACATGAATCGAGGTGATGGGAAACCGCGTGCATCAAATTTATCAGCCAGTTGTTGGCAGGTGTATAGCGGAAAGCTTTGGAAAGCATATTTGGGAAGCCGTAACCAATTCGCAATTCATGCTTTAGAGATCAAGAGGTGTGAAAGGCACAAGATACTAGCTCTGTTTGTGTGTGTATGTTGTGTGTGTGTGTGTATTACCATAGTCCAACAGCAGTGAGACAAGATGAAATGGGGCCCAGCAAACACCAAACAGAAGCACCACTGTAGCCATCATCTTCACTGCTTTCCTCTTCCTCCTGGAAACAAGGAGTTTGTCACAATTGTAGGCAAAATGAAGGAAAAGCAGGTTTTTTCAGTGACCCAAGCCTAAGGATCAAACAAGGTAGTAATACGCCCTGTAACACTGAATCTTTGTTTTGGATTTATTGATTCCAAAAAAAAACAACCTGTCTGGGAATCCAATGTAATCATGAGTCATGTGGTCTTTTTAAAGGTTCAACAGATGTGCAGCAGTCTAGCAGTCTGGAAGAATTAGAATAGATATGGCGAGAACAAAAATGCAGCAAACACTGGGAAAAAAAAAAAAGTTTCCTCAAGGCTGTGTAATGTTTTATACAACAAGGCTTTCTTGGCTGGCTTTAAACTAGATCAGAATCACTCATTTGCATTTGAAATGAGCTTCGTCCATGAATGTGTATAACATTTCCCCCAATAGTCTATCCTCATCATTTTAGAGCTTTGAGCTTTTGACAGCTGTCACGTCACAGGGTCAACAGTGTCTCGCAAAGGTTCAGCACTCGTGTTTTTTGCTCGTGTCGCTTTAAACACCCACTTGCTTACTGACACTGGTCAAAGCTCTCAAACTGCATCTATAGCAAACTGCACAAGCTCAAATAAATGATGATGGATTTATTACCTGTTTAGTTTTTCATTCGATCACGATGGCTGATGGAGGAGGAGATACTGGTTTGGATGCAGGTAAACTTACAAGGCCGTTTTAAAGATGGAATTTTCAGGAAATGTTGGATTTTGGTGTTTGTTTTCTTTGGAAATTGCTCAGAAATTCCCCCTAAAAAAACCCTGTTTTTAACAATGTTTGTGTGTATATATATTAGGTATATATGTATGACTTGTATCTATTGGTGTATAGTGATAGTGGTATGTGTGTCCATATGTAACATGTGGTTTATGTGTGTTAACATTATGATATTTATTATTTGATTATACGTGTATCCATTATGGTGTGTGTGTGTGCATGGTTGACCAAAGGGTACTTTATGTATGTATATATATATAGATATATATATATATATATATATATATATATATATATATATATATATATATATATATATATATATATATATATATATACATATACATACATACATACATACATACATACATACATACATACATACATAGCATTAGTCCTTTAAAAGATCAAATCCTGACCTGGTGATCTTGTTGATCTCCGACCCTGGCAGAGTTTGGAACACGGCCTCGTGAATACGGTGTTTGCCCCACAGCTCCCCCATAATCTTCCCATACAGGATTGCCATGGTCACCATCGGGACCAAAAACACCATCACTGATAGGCATACTGTGTAACTTCGCCTCCACTGCTGGCTTGGCCAGACCTCCAGACAACTGGTGTGCTGAACCTCAAACAGGAAGTCGTATTTCACCTGCAGGGTTAAGAAGTCAGCAGGTAGTTTAGCTTAGCCCTCCTTCACTTTGCTAAGTTTCATAGTGTTGTAAATAGTGTTGGGTATAGTGTATAGAAAATGCATCGCTTTCGGCCTCGTCTGTAAAAGATTGGCGCAAACATAAACTGGAGTGTTGTAAAATGAGTGCAACATCATATTATGTCACGTCTCTGCCTGCGCCAATATAAACCTTGAAGTACAATTCTCATGTTCCCTAGTGTGTCACTGAACTACAAGGAATGAGCAGTGGCAAATAGTGAAGGTATGTTTTCTATGTTTATATTATATATATATATATATATATATATATATATATATGCAAATCCACACACATATCCGGAGACGGGACCCTGGCGGTGTGAGGCGAACGTGCTAACCGCCAACGTGCCCCGATTCATATTATATTATATAATTGATATCATATAACAAGCAATACAATGTTTTAATTAAGGGTTTCTAATAAATTGTTTTTTTTTAAAAACACTCAATCTAGACTTAAACACAACATTAGGTGTTTGTCATTTATTAACAAGTAGCAATATTAATCATGATTTATTCCTTGATTAAACCACTTCATAGTGAATAAAGCCAAAAGGTTCTCTTCAGTTGATCGCACCTGATGGAAGGAAAAAAAAAAACACAACTGTAGAACAAAGAGTGAGATGTTGTGGCTGCGTGCTGCATATAATGTGGGAATCTTGAAAGCAAAGTGCTCCTATATCTTCCTAAAAGGTAATGCACGCTCTTTGTATTGATCCTGTAGATCCACATAATGCTCAAATAAATTACGTGACAGCTAATGGCTCAATCCGCTAGAACAATGGCCGTCGATAAATCAAAGGTAACACTTAATTACGTTTTTAACTGGACATAAAGCAGAAAGGTCGATATTAACAAAAATACAGACACATACCTCTACCTTCTGGACAAACCACATCGGTGTTGCGATTGCCAGGGCGACCAACCACACAGCCACTGGAAATCATACATAAGAAATTAGATCGAGAGAATTATACAGGTTTTATTCATTATAGCTTGAAACAATTGCATATTAATATATATATATATATATATATATATATATATACAGTGTTGGGGAGTAAATAGTTACATGTAACGACGCTACGTAATTTAATTACAAAATAAAAGTAACAGTAATCCGTTACATTTATAGAGAGAAAAACCATGTAATTAAATTACAGTAGAAATTAATTAATTAATTAATTTACAGTCATTTACAGTAGAAAATTGTAACCACCCGCACGGTCGATAACCCCCTCCCCTTCAACAATTTGATTCTGAAGAAGCTCAGTTATCGAAATTATATCCCACTTTTTCCAAGTGCCATAGAAGTAACAGTCACAGACAAATGAGAGTAATCAAAAAAGTAATCAAATGTAATCGGTTACTTTACTTTTATAAAGTAATTGAAAAGTTACACTACTTATTACATTTTGAATATGGTAATTTGTAATCTGTAACCTATTACATTTTCCAAAGAAACCTTTCCATATATATTATATATATATATATATATATCTATATATATATATATATATATATATATATATATATATATATATATATATATACTACCTAAATTGCTGTTATTCTTTTATACTGATAAGTTACTGCAATGTTACCCTGAAAAGTTTCCCTGTAGGTTACCAATTAATAAGTAGCTATTGTCACTGATATATATAGTTCCTAAATTTTATTAGAGGATATTAAAGCTATTTTGCATATAACAACATGATGTCTGATAAAGTAGTCACACTTTCTGTACTGCGGTATATAAATACAAATATCCTTAGTCCATAGAGATGCCGTAATAATTGTCGAAATTAAAATCTGTACAAACGTTGTATAGCTCAGTTCTACCTGTACCGATGTAAACTCCGTCACACTGCATGAAAAGTGACATTCTGGACAAACGGTGACATAATGGTTTTTTTTCGTTTGTTTGTTTGTTTGTTTTTTGTTTGCCTCACCGAGCATCATGATGGAGCTGTGAAGGATGTAGCTGTTGCGGATATGAAGAGGGTACAAGATCCCCTGAAAGCGCTCCACAGCGATACAAGTCATGGTCAAGATGCTGGTTGCAATAGCGGTCACCTGGAGGAAGGGGACCATCTTACACAGGAATTCACCTGCGGAGACATAGGGTGTGTACATGTCTGATGAGATCTTATAAATAGTGTGTATGTGCTTCGAAGGGATAAATATTGATCGAGATATATTGATCGAATATTGCAACCTGGTTCGGGAACAGCACCGTGCAGGACAGACGAGCCCTACAGAGGGTGGTGCGTTCAGCTGAGCGCATCATCCATACTGAGCTCCCTGACCTGCACTCCATCTACAGCAAGCGGTGCTGGACCAAGGCCAGGAAGATCATGAAGGACCTCAGCCACCCCAGCAATGGACTGTTCTCTCTGTTGCGGTCTGGAAAGCGCTTCCGCTCCCTCAAGGCCAATACAGAGAGACTGAGGAGGAGCTTCTACCCGCAGGCAATAAGGTCTCTCAATCAGTACACCAGACAGTACTGATCCACTACACTCACACTGGACATTCACTATGGCAGTGGTCACTCATGGTCACTGCTTACTCACGGACAGAAAACACACAACACACACAATATGCACACACCACTTTAAAAGCCACCCTATTGCACAAACCTGGACTTTGTTGTTTGCACACACAGATTTCTTCTGGTTTTCTTTCATTTTTCTCTTTCTCTTTTTTAAAGTCTATTTTATATTTTGATATTTTTTATATCTTACTTTATATTTGTATTTATTTTGTAAATAATCTAGTCTTTTGTTAAACAGTCTACTCCTGAGGTCAGGGCAGCTGCCCAAGCATTTCACTGCATATCATACTGTATATGACTGTGTATGTGTATGTGTATGTATGTTTGAATTTTGAATTTGAATTTGAGAACTTTTGGGGACCTTCCGGTGACCTTTGGTTTGTTTCGTCATTCTTGTGAGTACAGTTACTGAATATTGAGTCATGGGTTACTGAATAATGTATGGTAATGTATCAAAAATTATTTGTACACCCATCAGGCATAACATTATGACCACATTCACTTGCCACGTGCATTAAGGAGCCTCGGACTCACTGTTCCTTCTTTTGGACAACCTTCTGTAGACCATGAGATCTGCCGTTTTGGTGATGTCTTGACCCAGTCGTGTTGCAATCACAATTTGGCCCAGTCGTGTTTGACTCCTTATGCTTGCCCATTTTTCCTTCTACAAACGCATCAACTGAGAGTACAATACGTTCCTTTGCAGTCTTACATTTACATTACATTTGTAGCATTTGGCAGACGTCCTTATCCAGAGCGACTTACAACTGAGCAATTGAGGGTTAAGGGCCTTGCTCAAGGGCCCAGTAGTTGCAGCTCGTTAATGGTGGGGTTTGAACCCATGATCTTCCGATCCAGAGGCCAACACCTTAGCCACTAGGCTACCACCTCCCTGTGTCTTAAATCCCACCCACTAACAGGTTGCATGGTAAACAGATAATCAGTGTTATTCACTCACCTGTTATAACGTTATAATGCCATAATTGTATGCCTATTAAATGAATATAAACCACACTAAACCTGTTGGGCCAGAAATGAAATCATTGTATATTTAAAGGATTAAAAGTGGTATAATGACTGAAGAAGTAGTCAACATTTAAATAACACAGATGAAACAAATGCTGGTTGAATTAAAAACAAAATGGGAACACATTTATCCAACATGATTGCTTTTCGAAAAAAACTTGCATTTAGGAAAAGTTGCTGTGCTTATAACGATTATTATAAACAGCGTACCTGCCAGCCAGTTGTTAAAGAAGTGTTGCAGCAGGGAAGGCAGGAACGCACACAATGCCGATGAGAAGGTCACTGAGTGCCAGAGAGCAGATGAAGAAAGTGCTCGGGGACTGGAGCGCTTTCTTACGGCACATGAGGACGAGAACGGCCCCGTTTCCAACCACAGCAAGCACAAAAATGAGTACATAAAGCAGCCCGAACACAGGTACCAGGGCAGCTGGGAGTCTGGGCACAGCCACCAGGGGTGGGATCGAAAAGTGTTGGATGAACTGCCAGCGAGAGAGGTTTGATGCCTTTAGCATCATGTCCAATAAATCTAATGTAAGGTTCATTTTTTTTGGGGGGGGGGTTTATAACCTCACAGTTTTTGGTCCAAATCCAAATGCAAGAGTGATGAATGGAGATCTGACAGATCTGGACTTGAATTGCGGATGATGGTGGCACTGAATAACACCTGGAAATTAGAACACAAAACATAACAGGAATGAATGGCAGGTTTGCTTTTGGATGTCCTTTGCTCATTTAATCGGTTGATGAATCGTGTGTATAGTAAGTGTAGGAAAACTTCAAGTGAAGTAGGGATAATTGTCTACTTTGCACAGTTACAGTGTATATGCATATGCCATATTGATTTCTCGTATTATGCAGCTTCTAATTCCAATCAGAATAATATCATTTTTGCAGATGTTCATGAGCTTTTAATCCTATTGCATCTGCTCCGTGTGAAAACAAAACGCTTTCCAGTGGGTGTTTTTGCAGCATTTTCTTAATTACAATATAAGCTCCTGTGAATATAAATGCAAGCAGGAAACAAAAATGGGATACGCAGTAAGTTTCTGTGAGACAATATGGGACTGATAGGAGCTCCATCATTCCATATAATAGTTGCTTTAATATATTTACAATGCAAAAAAGAGGTATTACTACATTAAAAATAGAAATCAGATGGATGATGTCTATAGCAAGCATCCACAAGATAATATAGGACTTCTCTGCATACAATAATGTGATGATAAAAACATCTAGTCCCTGTATCTATATTACAAAGTGGCATCCCCCATAAAAATATATACTTTGATAACATATTTTGGACGCCACGCCCTCGTCTATCTTGTTGCGTCATCTGTTGTGTCATTGGTGTATTTATTTATTTATAAGCACAAAAGACACAAAGCACATTGTCTCTTTTGTCCATCGGTGTATTTATTTATTGATAAGAACAAAAAAAAAATATAAGGGCACCAAGCAGAAGAGTAAAAAAAAAAAAACATTTCTCTTCCACTCAAGCAATACGCTATTCTCACAATAAACTACTTCTCATCTGACTATGAATTTTTTTTGTTTTTTTTCTTTTAAGTAAATACTATAAAAAAAATTTTTTAGGATCAATTATTCCCTAAAACCTGAATAAAATCATCACATCACGTCACACTCTCACAAGTAAAACGTACAAGTATAAAGTAGTATCCATAATTGCTCACCTATACTTAACAACCGAAAATGACGCATCATTATTATTATTATTATTAGCATTGTTGTTGTTGATAATGTATATTGATACCATGTTGTTGATAAAGATGACGAAAATCTTTTTTCACATGGTGCTATTTCAATCGACTTTATAAGTGGCAAAGATTATTCACAAACATTTACTCACAAATATTGCTCACTATAATTAAGGTTTTAACGGTTGATAAATATCCATAACTGGTTCGTTTGACTCCTGGACGGATCTACGCATGCGTCGGGAAGTTGAGCGTGTTTTGGTATAATGCTGATATGATATTATTACATGTAGTGCTGCGGCTCAGGCAAAGCCATGTAACTTACCTTCATGTAGTTAGACTCTTGAGAGAAAGAGAGACAGTATTTTTTTTAGCATTTTCGAGGAAGAAATTAAAACGTTTTTATGCGCCCAGTCTTGTCTCAGGTTCCCTGCGGTTGTTCGTTCAGAATAACGCCGTGCTGCTGCTTGTAGCTGACCGGCGGAGGAGGCAGCGTTACCTCCTGTTCACCTGCTCCTCACTAACGCCGAGGCAGATGCTCGGGAAATTCCGCTTAAATAAATTCATTCTTTGCTCCTTATACTTCTGTAAAAACAAAACAAACAAACAAAACAACAACAACAAACAAAAACGTTAAACCGAACCGATAAATTCGTCCGAGGTGCAGCGGTTTACACACGAAACCTCAATTGCATAATAACGTAGTAGGCAGTGGTGCCGTGTACAACGCCTGCTTCCCAGTTTTGAAGTCATTTGTGTGTGTGTGTGTGTGTGTGTGTGTGTGTGTGTGTGCGTGTGTGTGTGTGTGTGTGTGTGTGTGTGTGTGTGTGTGTCCCTGTCACACAGACGGCAAGAAGTAAGTACAAATGCTTGTCACTGTACTTAAGTAGCTTTTCTGATATAACTACTATACCATAAATACCTGTACTGTCTACTTCTTTGCAAGCCAGGCTCGTTATTTTAGTTTTAATCTATTTGGTAATCTATTTATTTTCTTCATTTTACATCCTTTATTGATCTTTTCTTTGCATAGCTCAGCTTGTTTTTGGAAACTAGGGTGCAGAGCGCAGGGTCAGCTATGATACAGCGCCCCTGGAGCACAGAGGGTTAAGGGCCTTGCTCAAGGACCCAAGGACCCCCCCCCCACACACACACACACACACACACACACACACACACACATGCACGCACAACTCCTGATTAGTAGCCCAGCGCCTTAGACCACTGAGCTCCTCCCCTCCCTCTAACCTATTTCATGTCTTTGCATGGCTTTTTGGAACTACCACCGGTAGATCATTTCTTGGCAGCACAGACATAACCTAGCTAACAAGTGAGGAGACAAGAAATACTTTATACTTAAGTGCGAGTCAGAGTCCAAACTTCTTTTCTTTAACTTGAGTCAAAAAAAGGTGTAGTCAGTACTTCATCTTTAAGCAAATACTTTTAAAACATGAGTACTTGAACTTCTACTTGTGTCAAGGATACTTGTGTGTACTTTGCCATAAATGCGACGCAGTAACTTTTATGAATCATGATATAGAAGGAGGGGGGTGTAGTTCAGTGGTTTACTGTCAGGGGTTTGAGCAATTACCAAACTGCCACTTTTTGGGTCCATGTGCTCCAGGGGGCGCTGTACCATGGCTGACCCCTGCGCTCTGACCCTAGCTTGTAAACAAGCTGGGATATGTGAAGAAAGAATTTTACTGTGATGTATATGTGACAAATAAATACTATTATATTGTATGAAGAAAAATATTTCAAACTTCAGCTGTCAATCAATTCACAAGGATCGATTGATCGATCGATAGATAGATAGATAGATAGATAGATAGATAGATAGATAGATAGATAGATGGACAGATAGCTCGATAGATAGATAGATAGATAGATAGATAGATAGATAGATAGATAGATAGATAGATAGATAGATAGATAGATGGATGGATAGATGCATGCAAAATTGTTGTGGCATAATACAGGTACACAAAGGCCCGCACACCATAGAATATTTCATCTGTTCGTGGTGTCAAAGTGAGGAGTCCTCGCCGTTCCATTCCACAGCACACGTCATCAGTGTTTCTTCGCAATTACACATCCATGTCTTAGTCGCATGAGCAGAGACGGCACAATCATGACTATATTTATACTGCATACGGAATTCTATATAGGTATTGACATTAGTCTTTGACACTTTGACACTAAACCAAAAGTAGGCCAGCACATAAGATTTCTTTTGTAATTATTTCCTAACACATGGGAAATAAGTGATCTGTGCATCGCTGAACAGTGTTGCGACAACTATACGACAAACAGGTCGCCGTAGTTCATGGCGTAGTGTTGATTCAGAATCTCAAGAACGAAAAACAATCAAATATTCTTTAAAAGATCCTTTCAGTATGTCACATGGTACATTCGCAAATGCAGCGATTTTACTTTCGAAAGCTGCCATTCAAAATACTATTTGGTTTTGAGCTGCAAATCCCCCAATTTTCCTGTTTTCCCAATCCATTAGATAAAATAATAATAATAATAATAATAACGTGCAACTGATCCCTCCAATTAATTCACGCCACTAGTTGGTACAATGGGTATAAATATTGTAATATTTACATGCCTTCACAGTCGCTATAGTGAACTCACACAGTACCTTTTATTAATCATTATTAATGCTTTTATTAACATTATTAAAGCTGTAAAGAAAAATAAATCAAGCTCTCACTAGAAATAATTCTGTAAAAAAATACTATATATATATATATATATATATATATATATATATATATATATATATATATATATATAAAGTAAGGGGCACGGTGGCTTAGTGGTTAGCACGTTCACCTCACACCGCCAGGGTCCGGGTTCGATTCCCGTCTCGCCATGTGTGTGTGGAGTTTGCATGTTCTCCCCGTGCCTCAGGGGTTTTTTCTCCGGGTTCTCCGGTTTCCTCCCGGTCCAAAAACATGCACGGTAGGTTGATTTGGCACCGTGGAAAATTGACCTTAGTGTATGAATGTGTGTATGAATGTGTGTTTGTGTGCCCTGTGATGGGTTGGCATTCCATCCAGGGTGTATCCTGCCTTAATGCCCATAGATGCCTGAGATAGGCACAGGCTCCCCGTGACCCCAGGGAAGATTGAATATAGCGGTAGAAGATGAATGAATGAATGAATGAATATAATAAGTTACATAAAAATTACAATAAAAATATCATCCTTCTTTATCTCCTGGTACATTGTCACCCACATATTTTTAAACAAGCAGTCTTGCTGCCTGACTCATGCATGCATCAAACGTACATCTTTATATTCTTACTAAAGTGGATTCTCCATTGTTGTGCTGTACGTCGGCGCCACGCAGATCCTTGCAAGATACTTAATGCGCTTCAGTCTCCGTTGCGCTGGGCATATTTTGTTTGTGTTAGTTAAAGCATGAATACAAAATACAGATGAATCGTCAACTGAAGTCCATTACTGCTCTTTTCTAAAAAGCTGTTCGGCTCCCAAGGTCTCAAAAAAGTTGAGTCATTAATGAATGAGTACGTTGTTGTGCAAATTTGCGCTTCATTCATGTGGCCACGTAATATTCATGCCCTTGATTAACTCAAAGACATTTCCTGGTATATTAGTTCCTGATAGTCGTCCGTGATATAACAGATGTCCTTAATGTTTAATCAGTTTTGCCATTTACCTAGAGTAATTCTTATCCATGTTTTCTTTTGAATTTTTGCTTATGTCTTCTTTGCACAAATTCAGCACAACATTGAAATCTTGGATTTAAAACATACAGAATAAGGTTGAAGATGCAAATACTCTGTATGTGTGTGTGCAGAGTTGTTTTTTTTTCCCTCCATTTTTTGGGCACTTCCTCTGTGTTCATTGATTTTCTCCCCTAGGCGAACGACATTAACCGTAAACTGGTTAGCCTAGATTTCCAAATACTCCGTATTGTGATTGTGATTGTGCGTATTTGTGCTTCAGTGTGCATCCTGTCTTCGCAACAAGTATCCTTTTTCTTTGGAACAATTACTGTAGATCATGCCAAAATAACATAGAAATCTCATTTGGTCTATTCCAAACTAAACAAAACACCATATGTGTCTTTTCACTCTGCTTAATATTGAAAAAAAAAAGAGAGAAGAGTAGAGAAAATGGAATGATCTGAAAATAAATATCCTGAGCTGCCTCATGCTGAAATTCAGGTTCACTTTAAGTGGTGTGCAAAATAATGTTTGTCCCATGTTTTCATTCCACATCTAACATAGTAGTAATAGTGGCAGATGGATTGTAGCTCAATGACGCTAGCGATGCTAATTGCAAACTAATGTTAATAACATATTCATTTATCATTTATGCACTATGGCTACGAGTTCAAAATGTGCTCCTGGTTGCTATGTAGTTGGGGTCAGAGTTTTACAACACATATTGTGTGGCTGCTAATGCTGCAATCATTGCGTTGCAGCCCAGCCACTTGTCTGATGGTTAAAACAAACCATAGCATAGCATAAGCTATCATATGTTTGCTTAAGAAATGTTGTTTGGCTATGGTAAAGGATACTAGTCAATATATCAAGTCAACTAGGCTTTATTGTCATTTCGACAATATACAGTGCAGTACACAGTGAAACGTACACACACACCACACACACAACTTCAAAATGACAACAAAAACGTGCACATGTGCAACATTTAGTGCAAAAAGAAGACAGTAGGAGTGACAGACTGGTTCAAGGTGGAGGGATCGCATCAAGGATGGGCTCTGAGCCGTGGTGATGGACAGGTTGACAGACGAGGTCGGACAGGAGTCTGCATGGACTATGCTGTTTGTGGATGATATTGTGATTTGTGGTGAGAGTAGGGTGCAGGTTGAGACGAGTCTGGAGAGGTAGAGTTATGCAGTGGAGAGAAGGGGAATAAAAGTCACTAGGAGTAAGACAGGGTGTGTGAAAGAGAGGGATGGCGGTGGAGTGGTGGGGAAGAGGTTGCATGGAGAAAAGGTGGCAGGAGGAAGGCCAAGGAGGAGATTTATGGATGCAGTGAGGGAAGACAAGCAGGTAGTTGGGATGAAATAGGCAGATTTAGAGATAGAAAAAGACTCCATTAATACTTAGTGCTTTCATTTTCTGAAAATTCTAAATCTATTTTGAGGGATTGTTTTGGCCGAATTTTTATCAAAGTAGACTTTTTTGCTAATTTCCCTTTTTTTTGCCGTTACCTTATATTTCTAATTCTTGGGAAGAACTACGATTTTATCTATGACTGAACTAAATATTTATCCATGCATAACGTGTATTTAGCACGTTCGCCTCACATCGCCAGGGTCTGGGTTCGATTCCCTTCTCGGCCATGTGTGTGTGGAGTTTGCATGTTCTCCCCGTGCCTCAGGGGGTTTTTCTCCGAGTTCTCCGGTTTCCTCCCCCGGTCCAAAAACATGCACGGTAGGTTGATTGGCACCTTGGAAAATTGTCCCTAGTGAATCTGTGTGTGTGTGTGCCCTGTGATGGGTTAGCATTCCATCCAGGGTGTATCCTGCCTTAATGCCCATAGACGCCTGAGATAGGCACAAACTCCCCGTGACCCAAGGGAAGATCGGATAAAGTGGTAGAAGATGAATGAATGGATGTATCTCTAGCGCCACCGCTCAATAATTAAAACTGATGGTGCTTATATATATATAAGCAACCTGCTGTGGTTAGTTCTCCCTATGATGATGCATTTTTTTTTATATTGAGTTGTATGGATGGATTTCCCACTCAAATGCACAATTATTGCTATGAGCTAGTTACATGTAACAACATTCATTCATTCATTCATCTTCTACCGCTATATCCGATCTTATCGGGTCACGGGGAGCCTGTGCCTATCTCAGGTGTCTATGGGCATTAAGGCAGGATACACCCTGGATGGAATGCCAACCCATCGCAGGTCACACACACTCCCATTCACACACACATTCATACACTAGGGACAATTTTCCAAGGTGCCAATCAACCTACCGTGCATGTTTTTAGACCGGGAGGAAACCGGAGAACCCGGAGAAAAACCCCCTGAGGCACGGGAAGAACATGCAAACTCCACACACACATGGCCGAGACGGGAATCGAACCCGGATCCTGGCGGTGTGAGGCGAACGTGCTAACCACTAAGCCACCGTGCCCCCTGTAACAACATTATGTTGTTTAATTACAAAATAAAAGGTAACAGTAATTCGTTACAGCTACTGAGAAAAAAAAACGTGTACTTTAATTACACTTTCGAAAATATTAAAGATTACAAATCCCAAAGAACCCCGCCCACCAACCACACACCCATTCAGGTGTCATTATCATCAAGTGCCACCTAGTGGACGAATAAATATAATCAAAAAGTAATCGAATGTAATCAGTTACTTTACTTTAATAAAATAAATAAAATAAAAGTTACACTACTTGTTACATTTTGAATAGGGTCGTTTGTAACTTGTAACCTATTACATTTCCTAAGTCGCCTTCCCAACACTGGCTAGGAGTATACAACATTCTTCAAACACTGAGCAATCTGGTCTAGGATAGAAACAGCAAACGACGAGAAGAAAACAGTGAAAGAAAGTGATAGAAAAAAATTATTTCCAATAAGATGTATATTACAGAGTAAAAGACCATATTTAAAAAACCCAAAAGAAATGGAACGGAATTAGGTGTAGGTGAATGAACAAATCAGCAGTGAGTTGAGAGTGAGAGGCAGCATATAATTTCACGGACTAAAATAAAAGGGAAATGCAATAAGAATTATCATAAAAACCGGATATAAATAGTAAAATATGGTTGCGAGAAAGGGCAGGACAAAGTAAAACAGGCAATAAAAGATGCAAGATGAAGTGCATTGAACTGCAAGCCCTGAGTGCACATAAAAAAGAGGGGATAGAATGGTTTTTAACCTTGAATTCAAAATTGCTAACTTATAGTGATTAGATATTAGGTCCCAGTTATAGGCGACATAAAATGCGATTTCTTCCTGTATGGTTGTGGCTCTAGGCAAACATTCAGAACCTGCTCTGATTTTAGATGAGTTTCAGCTCTTTTGGTCCTGTCGTTTATCCACACAAATCACAGGCATCTGGTCTTCTCGAAGTCCATTAAGAGCCCGAAGCAGAAAATTAGGTGGATGGGCCTTCATTTCATTCACGGCAGGGATAATCTTGTATTACAAGAGCTCCATGTAAACTTTGGAGAGGTTGCGTGCTTTATGTGCGCCTCTCGTCTTCTTTTCAGAAGGAGAGAGAGAAAAAAAATCCTATATTTATGCAATTATGTTGTGCTTGGAACAAAAAAAAAATGAAAGCATGATGTTTGCAATGGTTTTTGTCAGAGATGTATCACGCACAGAATATCTCCCTGCGTTCAAGCTGTATTTGGTCGCACTCGTAATTATAGGAGTGGAAAGAGATTTTGAATATTTTCCGCCCGTCCAGACTACACTTCAGTCGGGAAGTGGATTTCAAATGTGGCGATACGTCAATATTTATGCAAAATCAAAAATTCAAAAGGTGTCGTTCATCAAGCGCGTCTGTCAAATTAATAGATTTTTTTTTTGTTTGTTTAAAGAATGAAACGGACACTAATGCATTTTAAAGCAATGTCGGTCACGTCGGGGGAAATGGAGACGACCATGTGTGCTCCATGAGGACTTCCCACTAGTGTAGCACAAGGCTCAGTACTTGGTCCTTTGCTGTTCTGTAATTCTAATTAATTTCCCTTGTGGGAACATATGCATATTATTATACACACACACACACACACTATATATATAGATATATATATATATATATATATATATATATATATATATATATATATATATATATATATATATATACATAATTATTAGTAGATGCACTATCCTTTCATTATTTAAAAAGCAACCAATAATTTATATGTAGACTCATTTCTCCCTTCAAAAACTCTTACTCAAGAACGTTCTCTCAGCAACACTGCTACATGAATATAAGATATCACAACCCTACAAAGACTGATGCGTTCCCACATAGAATATACATTAACATGGCAAAGATAGAGCTGTGTTTTGCTGGTTCAAGTGAAAGTCTTTTTTATTTCTTTTTTTTTTATTACAAAGGACTGTTTGTGTAAGACACTTGAGTAAATTTATGATCTGCTTTTACCAATCTCTTTGTAATACATGGACTTGCATAGCATATCATTAGAAATGCATCACATTGCATTGTTTCCGATCAAATTAAAACCGGACCACACTGAATCATAACAGAGGCGAAAGGTAACACATCCGTAGCTACTTCATATGTGTCTTTAATGCGTCCGAAGGTTGACTGTGCATCAGGCTTCGCACTTGAACACACACGAGACTCAGTTATGGAGATGAAAACCTCTAATTTCTGTACTTGATAAGATCATACACCTAAATTACTATTCATATCACTGCTATACGCATAACACTCAATTCCTCCTCTCCCATTCCCATACACACTCTTGATCTCGGCCAGATCCTTAGCACGCCGGCAGGCATCAAATTTCTCTCAGCATAACTGAACCGATGATCATCCCAGGGTCTTTAATCTCCACATCAAGATCATGTGATCTCAATACCCACCTTTCGGAACTCATTTTCAGTCACGGCACACAACCTTAAGGGCAACCACAGACAAAAGACTCTTTTTTTTTCCGCATGCGACTTATCCGACCAGTCAATTTTGCCCGTCTCTGTCTGGGAACTCAAGTGCTCGTTCAGTTCCTTGTCATTGTTAGAGTGGATTAGTGCAAAGCGCTCATTCCAGAGCTGGGACAAATGGCCTATTGCTATATATTAATATTTTCCCATTGTTTATTTCTTCTTTATTTAGTGTATATGGACCTCATATGGACTACATATGAAATATATATATATATATATATAACAACCCCACACACATATATATGTATATATGATATAGGCTATATATATATATCCCAGATATATATATATATATATATATAATATATATATATATATATATATATATATATATATATATATATATATATATATATATAGATACTATATATATATATATATATATATATATATATATATATATATATATATATATATATATGTATACTCTATCTATCTCTATATATATTATATATATCATATATATATGAATCACAGCTTTGACATTTCTACATCGTTCATAATAAATATCTTCGTGACCGCCAGGACTTTTAATGCTGAGCAAGGCCCTTAAACCCTGCCATATAATGGGCTGACCCAGCGCTCTGACCCCAGCTTCCAAAAACAAGCTGGGAATGTGCGCAGAAAGAATTTCACTGTGCTGTAATGTATATGTGACAAATAAAGGCTATGGAATTCCCAGAATTCCCTGGAGGCTACCTGTGAATTGTGAAAAACATGGATGTATCCAATTTTTTTATAGTTTAAACCTTAAATATGCCCCCAAAACGCTTTCATTTCTTTTCCAACTTAGATTATTATTTTTGCACAGCTGATAAAGTATTATTCTCCACAATGTCATATTTTAACTGACTTTTTTTCTTACCAACAAAACCTGATCAGATTTTTAAGGCGCAAAAAAAACGCACAAAAATGATTGCCACCCAACATAAGGCAAAGGTTCCTGATACTACATTTCCCTTTTACCACAGCAATTTGCCAATGATTATGAATGAATACAATAATTTGCCCTTTTCCCCACAATTCACAGTTTTTATTACATATAACATGGCTTTTTGGCATTTCAGGTTGCATTTTCTATTCATTTTATGACAGATAAATTCTGTTACATTTTAGCTCTGATTTTAGCTCTATTATAACAAGGGTTTTGCTGTTGTTGTTGTTATTTGTCAGTATTTGTTATCTGCGTAATGCAGGAGGTGGCACTTTTCTTCTGAGCATTCTGCAATTCTTATGCAGTATGCAAATAATGTGTCCACTCAATAAAATATAATATGCTTCATATTTATTCACTTCAAAATATGCACTCGTATTTGTTTTTCTTTTTTGTTTTTTTTTTTTTTTTTTTTTTTTTTTTTTTTTTTTGTATTTGTTGGGTTTGTTGTTGACTTTTAGCTCTAGTGAGAAACCAGGCACAAAAACAGTCTGTTTTTCTTTGTTTTTTTCCCGGAGGCTATACTTGGCCTGAACAATTAGAATATTCAGAAACACACACTGTTCATCATAACTGAGACACTGTTTATACACAGAACCTGAATGGCACAATTGTAAAACACACATATGTAAATAACATATCTGTACACTTAATATTCCTATTCAGATATATATATATATATATATATATATATATATATATATATATATATATATATATATATATATATATATATATATATATAGAGACGTGGACAAAATTGTTGGTACCCTTTGGTCAATGAAAGAAAAAGTCACAATGGTCACAGAAATAACTTTAATCTGACAAAAGTAATAATAAATAAAAATTCTATAAATGTTAACCAATGAAAGTCAGACATTGTTTTTCAACCATGCTTCAACAGAATTATGTAAAAAAATAAACTCATGAAACAGGCATGGACAAAAATGATGGTACCCCTAACTTAATATTTTGTTGCGCAACCTTTTGAGGCAATCACTGCAATCAAACGCTTCCTGTAACTGTCAATGAGACATCTGCACCTCTCAGCAGGTATTTTGGCCCACTCCTCATGAGCAAACTGCTCCAGTTGTGTCCGGTTTTGAAGGGTGCCTTTTCCAGACTGCATGTTTCAGCTCCTTCCAAAGATGCTCAATAGGATTGAGGTCAGGGCTCATAGACGGCCACTTTAGAATAGTCCAATTTTTTCCTCTTAGCCATTCTTGGGTGTTTTTAGCTGTGTGTTTTGGGTCATTGTCCTGTTGCAAGACCCATGACCTGCGACTGAGACCAAGCTTTCTGACACTGGCTAGTACATTTCTCTCTAGAATTCCTTGATAGTCTTGAGATTTCATTGTACCCTGCACAGATTCAAGACACCCTGTGCCAGACGCAGCAAAGCAGCCCCAGAACATAACAGAGCCTCCTCCATGTTTCACAGTAGGGACAGTGTTCTTTTCTTGATATGCTTCATTTTTTCATCTGTGAACATACAGCTGATGTGCCTTGGCAAAAACTTCGATTTTTGTCTCATCTGTCCACAGGACATTCTCCCAGAAGCTTTGTGGCTTGTCAACATGTAGTTTGGCATATTCCAGTCTTGCTTTTTTATGATTCGTTTTCAACAATGGTGTCCTCCTTGGTCGTCTCCCATGTAGTCCACTTTGGCTCAAACAACGACGGATGGTGCGATCTGACACTGATGTTCCTTGAGCATGAAGTTCACCTTGAATCTCTTTAGAAGTCTTTCTAGGCTCTTTTGTTACCATTCGGATTATCCGTCTCTTAGATTTGTCATCAATTTTCCTCCTGCGGCCACGTCCAGGGAGGTTGGCTACAGTCCCATGGATCTTAAACTTCTGAATAATATGTGCAACTGTACTCACAGGAACATCTAGTTGCTTGGAGATGGTCTTATAGCCTTTACCTTTAACATGCTTGTCTATAATTTTCTTTCTGATCTCTTGAGACAGCTCTTTCCTTTGCTTCCTCTGGTCCATGTCGAGTGTGGTACACACCATATCACCAAACAACACAGTGATTACCTGGAGCCATATATATAGGCCCAATGGCTGATTACAAGGTTGTAGACACCTGTGATGCTAATTAGTGGACACACCTTCAATTAACATGTCCCTTTGGTCACATTATTTTCTGTGTTTTCTAGGGGTACCATCATTTTTGTCCATGCCTGTTTCATGAGTTTATTTTTTTACATAATTCTGTTGAAGCATGGTTGAAAAACAATGTCTGACTTTCATTGGTTAACATTTAATAGAATTTTTATTTATTATTACTTTTGTCAGATTAAAGTTATTTCTGTGACCATTGTGACTTTTTTTCTTTCATTGACCAAAGGGTACCAACAATTTTGTCCACGTCTGAATATATATATATATATATATATATATATATATATATATATATATATATATATATATATATATATATATATACATATATTATTATTATTATTATTATTTAGTTCTTATTTTTTTTGGAGCCACTTATCGATACACATAAGCAAGGTCCTTAGCAAATATAATGGTTTTTTTGACAGATAAAGTCTGTTCAGTTTTAGTTATGATTTTAATAACAGTAATTCAATTCTATACCTAATCAGCTATTGTTTTGTTTACTATAATCCTGAATTGTATTCACTGGTCACTGCATTCAGAGTGCTTATTTCGATCACTAGAGGTTATTTACTAGTGTTGTTTATGTATCAGGTGTTCGTCTGTATTCGTTATCTGCTCAGTACAGAAGGTGGCTACTTCCTTCTGTGCATTCAGCAATAATTATATGCAAATATTGCGCCAAACTCAATACATGCATTAAGCCTCGTATTTATTCCCTTCACTTTGAGTACAACATTTTGTCTTTCTGTACCAGCGGCACCGATAAATATTTCTGGATTGTGACAAGAATGGGGGTTTCAGTTGTTTACTTTTAGTGCATTTGTCGAGTGTGGAGATAAAGCGATGTTGTTCTCTTTTTCTTTATGTGTTTGAGGTTACAGACGAGATCTAAACAGATCCATTCAATAGAGACACCCTTAGCCCTTTATATTGTAAAAGTGATGAGGCAATGTTTTCTAAAATGACCATCCCAAAGCTATCTCCACTTATTCCATACAGTTCCTCACTTTCAACTACTAGACTTCGGATCGCTGACCTGAAGCAATGTACAAATGTACAGCGATGCACAGAAAACATTTACTTCATATTATTTTTGATAAAGGTCCACATGGAGGGTGTTTTGGGACCTTTTTCTGGTCTTGGGATCATTTTTTCGGGAACGAAGCTCGTTCTCATGTTAGTTAGAGAGATAACAGTAAAAGAAGACAAATGTGGAAGACGTGGTAATGCAGCTGGAAGGGAACGGTGAATAATGGATCAGACATTAAAGGCGTGCATCAGATGGCGGTTATATCATTATGGTTTGAAAATTTTGGAGATTCTGCTGGTAATCGCGGGTGATTGCGCTGGCTAGACAGCTGTTGATCACTTTATGTCTATCACAAGTGACTTGTGATTTGGAATTAATTCGACAAAACATACAGCACACATTTATGTAAGATGTGTATGGAAACAGTAGGATTACATATTTAGAATAGTCTTTATTTGTCAAATATATATTATTTCTTCACATATCCAAGCTTGTCTGGAAGCCGGGGTCAGAGCGCAGGGTCAACCAGGATACGACGCCCCCTGGAGCACAGAGAGTTAAGGGGCCTTGCTCAGAAAATGTTATACTTCCCTGTCAGAGAAACACCACAGTCAGTTTCCCTCCGCACTCTTATCTATCGATTTAGTTACTTTTTAAAATATTTGTTCAAGAAAAAAGGAAATGGCACAAAAATCAGTGTCGGTTTTCTTTTTTTATCCAGAATCATTCGTTTATTTTACCTGGTTTTTCCACTTTTTTCCATTTTATTTTATATTTGCTGACTTAAGTCCGGTTTTCACGACACTGAATTGAACTGTTTTCTGTTCAATGAGAGAAATGTATTGATTTTTTGTATTGAAGTCTGGGTGGCCGGATTCTGTAAAGATCTTGCGTGGACTGCTATATAGATCTCACCAGAAATTGCTCAAGTCCAAATCTCCCTAAGCACTCTCAGAAAGGTGGAGGTTCTTATAACAGCAAACCGTGACTAAATAAGGGACCTAACGGCCAGGTGTCAACAATCTTTTCTCCATCTTCTGAATGAACACAATAAGATCCAAAAAAAGTGCAGTGGTGTAAATTTACACTTGGAATCTTTCGAAAACACAAAAGAAAACCGCGCAGCGTTTTGACTTCTATGATATCCAAGATGCGTCATATGTTTGTGAGGTTGAAACTCTAACGCTTTTCTACAGAAGCATAGATTTCCTGTAAGTCCCTGTCCCTTCGTTTTTTAATGCATGTATTCAGACGACACGCTGACGAATTTGCTCGAACACGAATCATCCGAACTTGTGCGATGTGCAATCTCGAGTGCACACTGTGATTAAAAGAGGTTGGTGCGCTGAATATTTAAAAGCTGCGCCTGCACTTATCAGCATCTTCTTCCGAGTAGCATTCCGATTTGATCAAGAAATAAAAATAGGGGGGAAAAAAATAGGAAGAGCGTTTTCTATTTGAAAGACATAGCCAACATAACCAATAATTGGACTCAATGGCACAAATGTACATCAGACAGACCATCAGAAATAGCCAAATGGAAAATCCTCTAACAAAGAACAGTTGATGACAATAATCAAAGCATATACTGCCAAAAAGACGGTTGGAGAATAGAAGCCAATCTTTGCCTTTGAATTAGAGGCGTGACCTTTCTTTGACGGCTACTCGATTTTCCAGGACAGGAGAATGTTGTGAACTACTTCGCTGTCCATCTGTGATGATTGTGTAACACCACAAAGACCAACAGCACAAAGAGTCATAAAAGCATGAACCGAGAGGGTGACCAGGCACAAAGGGGCTTATATAACTCGTATTTACAGCCATCCAGTGCATTTATACACTCTGTAAACTGCTATTTACAGTCGACAGCCGTGGCCACCTAATGATATTTAATCAGATTTTGGGCTCAGTTATAATTTTGACATTTGTTAGTATACTTCACTGGCTGTGCAAATGTAGTAGGAATATGTTTTTTTAGTCTAAGATCATTAAGGCATCATTTGGGTCAGGGTACTGGTCCAAATGTGAAGAATCTGATCCTGAACATACTATTTAGTCTTTGTCCGGCAAGCAAGGTTGGAAGATTATTTGTACAATGGCCTCAATTTGTAGATACTTTAATTCATAAGTGCATATGACCAAAAAAAAGCTTTTATTCATCTTATAAGATCTGGTCCTATGAAAAATGTATTTTCTGATTTTTGCATTATTTCACACTTAAATTGTTTCGTTAGCAATCTATTTCATTTTCTCTATTTGTGGGCGTAGTCTGAACTGTGGCCATGAGCATTGGGTCATGACTGAAAGGCCAAGATCCCGGATACAGGCGGTCGAAATGAGAATGGCACTCCCTTAGAGATAGGGAGAGTCACTGGGGAGGAACTCAGAGTAGATCCGCTGCTCCTCCACATCGAAAGGGGCCAGCTGGCGTGGCTTGGGCATGTAATTCGGAGGCCTCCTGGGCGCCTCCTGGGCGCCTTCCAGGGGAGGTGTTTCGGGCATGTCCCACCAGGAAGAGGCCTCGGGGAAGACCCAGACCACGTTGGAGGGACTATGTCTCTCGACACGCCTCGATGTCCCCCCGGGGAAGCTAGAGGAAGTGGCTGGAGAGAGGGAAGTCGGGCATCTCTGCTTAGACTGTTGCCCCTCGTCCCGGTCCCGGATAAGCGGTAGAAGATGGATGGATGGATGGTCTGAACTAAAAAAAAACCCATTATAAAAGTCCAGCGAATTTGTTTGCGCGACTTTAATGATAATTTACAAAACTATATCAGTAGATCTTACACAAATTATCAAGCAGATTTTACAAAATACACAATGCTGTTTTTTTTTTTTTTAAAAAAAAGGTAAATAAAAATAAAATGAAAAAGTAAGCCCCTTGCTAAATCATGAATTTTTTTTTTCAAATTTTTTTTTTTGGAGAGCCGAGTTCAATTTCACCTACCACACCCAGGCCTGATTATTGCCAGACCTGCTGAATGAAGAAATGGCTTAAATAGAACATGTCTGACAAAGTGAAGCATGATGTCAAAAAGCAACACGTCATGCTGTAATCGAAAGAAATTCAGTAACAGATGATGAACAAAGTAGTTGACATGTATCGGTCTGGAAAGGGTTACATAGTCTTTGGGACTCCATAGGCATTACCTACTAAAATAGCTAGTCTCTATTTGCCATGGTCTCTCTTTGCCTCCAGTGAGTCTCTAGTAGAGCATCTCTGTTTGCCATTGTTTTCTGTTTTCTGCGCCAGGCAACACTCTCCACAAACTTCAATGGGTCGACCAAAAAACTGCTTCACTGTGTATTATCCTGGTTATGATTCACACAGTTTGTTCTGGTGAGTAATGGATGGTATTGGGCATAGCTATAATGTTTGTCTGTAATATGAAAAATAATGGGCCACCAAAGATCAACCTTTATTTGAGCCAAGGCCTGTTGACACAGCTGCATTTACTGGACTGGATCTGGACTGAACTTTTAACTGAGGTCATTCATTGGGCTGGTGCGTGATGTCGGAATAATCAGGCACAAACTTCTAGCTCTTGGATCTCAGGCAAGTTACAGTCAACTTATGAATTTGGAGAGTGTTGTAAACGGCTCTGGATAACGGCATCTGCTAAATGCTCTGCATGTAAAAGCAAATTGGACGAGACAGTGTTTGGATTTTGAATATGCTACTGCCTTTAATTGCTTTTTTCCCCGTTATTGAATAAACATAATGCCAGTTTCTGCATTAAATCTATACAAGTTACGGACAAATTGAATTCATATTTATTTATATAGCATGTTTGGACCAGTGGACAGTATCACGAAGCAGCTTTAGAGACATTGTAAAATGCAGATTTTTTTTTTCTTGCTTGCAAGTGTATCCTCTAATGGGCAAGTCATCGGCGATGGTGGCAAAGAAATACTATCCATGTTAGCAGTGGTGAACAGTAATAATCGTGAGTAAATGTGATTCAGTTGGGGAGACTTTTACTTTAAATTAATTTCAGTGTCAAATATCTTTTCTCAACTACATTTTTAAATCGGTGTTTCCTTTTTATTTATGAAATGTAATTTATTGATGTCAAAATGGGGGGCACGGTGGCTTAGTGGTTAGCATGTTCGCCTCACACCGCCAGGATCCGGGTTCGATTCCCGTCTCTGGAATGTGTGTGTGGAGTTTGCATGTTCTCCCCGTGCCTCAGGGGGTTGTTTCCCCCGGTCCAAAAACATGCACGGTAGGTTGATTGGCACCTTGGAAAATTGTCCCTAGTGTATGAATGAATGTGTGTGTGAATGTGTGTGTGTGCCCTGCGATGGGTTGGCATTCCATCCAGGGTGTATCCTGCCTTAATGCCCATAGACGCCTGAGATAGGCACAGACTCCCCGTGACCCGAGGGAAGATCGGATAAAAGCGGTAGAAGATGAATGAATGAATGAATGATGTCAAAATGTAATAAGTAGTGTAACGTTTCAATTACTTTATAAAAGTAAAGTAACTTGTTACATTTGATTACTTTTTGATTCCTTTCATTTGTCCACTAGGTGTCACTCGGAAAAAGTGAAATATATTGTGGAAAGGGGGTGTTATTAAACATTTTCTAAAGTAACTGTAACGGATGACCGTTACTTTTATTTTGTGATTAAATTACGTAACGCCGTCACAAGTAACTAGTTACTCCCCAACACTGTCAAGCACGCAGTAAACCACCAATCAGGGTAGAGGACGTTCTGCTTGGATTGATCTAGATCCGTGGCTCTCAAACTGCGGGCCACCAGATGGCGCTAGAGAACCACTGCTCTAGATATACCCTACGTAAAACATTAATACCATTCCACTAATATATCGTTTGATTATACAAGTCACAAATCGTGTCACGAAAGAGATAATAGGAACATTATTCAATTATAGAACCCTTGTTTACTTAATACATTTAAATGTACAAACGTTTGTACTTTTTTCTACTAAGTTCGTTTATTAATTAATGTATTATATATATAACGTAGATGGTGTGAAGGTTTTGTATGTAGGGGATGTAGCTCAGTGGTAGAGCGCATGCTTTGCATGTATGAGGCCCCGGGTTCAATCCCCGGCATCTCCACTGGATATTTTTTTTTACGGTATGTAAAATCTAAAAAAAAAAAGAAATCGATTTAAGGTGCGTTAAATTATGATATATGAATTTAATACTTTTAATAAATGTAACTACATATATAGCACTTTTATAAATCATATTGCCAAAACGTCATAAGATTAGTATTATAAGACGGATTCTTGTGCGTTAAAGCGTGTGGGGGTATAGCTCAGTGGTAGAGCATTTGACTGCAGATCAAGAGGTCCCCGGTTCAAATCCGGGTGCCCCCTTTTTATTGAAGAGGCATTTTTGTTTTGTAAACATTGTGTTAATTGTAGTAGACAGTGCACATCGTTGTCCAATCAGTGCGTTCCAATCTTTACATTTTCAAACAGCGAATGTAGCTCGATAAGAATCAAAAGAGATCAACTTGTGCACTGCGATCCACGCTCTGATTGGCTGGGAGACAACACCGAACTCACCGAATCTGATTTCTCCAATAAACTGACGTTTTTACAACGTCACGTGATGTTTTAGAAAGGACGGGCGTGCGTGTGTGCACACAAGTCCGTGACGAACAGCACAAAGCCGCCGCGCTGTAACATGTTTTGCAGGATAAAATAGCGAAAACACCGGCAAACAACAGCGTTTGGTGTTATTCCAATCACACCACGTTATGGCGACGTTTGTCGTGAGTATTGCTTCAAAAATAAACCTGCCGTGTGAATATTCCCGAGCTTGTTCTGTTCATGGCTAGTCCGGTTAGCTTATCAACCCTAGGGTGAATCCCCAATGGCTCCTAGTTCCCTTCATAAAGACACTATCTCGCGCAATGAATGAACGCCTTCTACGCTATGTGTAGTGCACTCTGTGTTCCGCGGCGCGACATTTGAGACAAGCCCTTAACGGTGGGTTCTTGTTGTCGTCTCCACCGTAGTTTAATTATTTAGAGTTAATATCGAGTGATGTATGCAAATTTAAAAATGGTTTGATTATGTGATAAGGTGTATTATGTGGAGCAAGTTGGGTACACGCTCCATTTATAGGAGACGTAGGTTCTAATTACACTTATGAAGAAAAAGTGCCCAACATGTATTTAAATAATATGTTTTTATGTTGGAAAGAATAAAACCTCACAGTACTTGAGTTTTTCAACTATGCTGTAGTAATGAATATCAAATGTAAAAAGTATAATAAATAAAACCTCGATAATTAAACTAATCTGGTATGCAGGGTGTAATATGTACACTTACCACACGGGGGTGCTCGAATGCAGGTGCATTCATGTAACAAATGCCAACTTTGTACATCATGCACCAGATTTTTTAATCAATGCATCACTCACAAATTGGTGACTATTGTCATACTGTAAAAGAGATCAATGCAGTCAATGTTCTACTACTACAGTGGTGGTGTTTATTTATTTATTTTTTGTTGTTTTTTAAATGCATTTCTTTTTCCTCTGCAGGCCCACCCATCAGTGCGAATAAGGGCTACGGAACACTCGTACGTGCCCGTACTGTGCCAGGATGACAAGTGTGTCGGGCGTGAGAAAGGAGTGCACATGCACTGCCCGCTGTGTACAGTAGCCGAGGCCTACCAGGATCCCGTCATACTCCGTGCCCACTTCCGGATCAAACACGTTGACAAGAGCATCGACTTTGCCGGTCAGACATAAAATGACAAAGCGTTTTTTATAAGACGGATTATAAAAAACATTTTGGGCATTTTGGGCTTTAAATGCTTTTAGTAGAAATCAGAATCCAGAAGACGTGAATATGGTTGTGCAGTAAATCACGTTTGTTCCCCGGCAGGCTTGAAAGTGTTGCGCTGCTGTAACCACTGTGAGATCGTGGGCACCATTAAAGGAGAGAAGAGGTTTAAAGGGGCGCACTGGCACTGTTACCGCTGTAGGAACGGCTTTAACAGGAGGGACGAGGCGGTCAAGCACTACAAAACGCACTTCCGAAACCCGCACACCACCTTCCAAATCCAGGTTACACAGGTGAGCATGGAGATTAGGTCTAGTGAAGAGTTTAAAAAGGCGGCTTGATGGAGTCTAGAGGTTGTGTCAAATTGAAAAACGGGGGATGCGCATCAGTATCGCATCAGTGGCTTGATCTGAAATGTCACATGGACTTGATTAGTCATGTTATAGGACTCATAAGGGCCCTGGGCTACTTTATATAAATATATATATATAATATATATATATATAGTATATATATATATATATATAATATATATATAGAATATATATATATATATATATATATACACACACACACACACACACATTTTAATTATGTATATATATATATATATATATATATATATATATATATATATATATATATATATATATATATATATATATATATATATATATAATATGGGAAAATGGGAAATTGTCCCTAGTGTGTGGAATGTGTGTGTGTGTGCCCTGCGATGGGTTGGCATTCCATCCATGGTGTATCCTGCCTTAATGCCCATAGAAGACGCCTGAGATAGGCACAGGCTCCCCGTGACCCGAGGGAAGATCGGATAAAGCGGTAGAAGATGAATGAATGAATTTATATATAAAGGGATTCCCCCCCCCATTTCTGATACGACTTGTGGCAAGATAGGTTGTTAGTTAAGTGCACTTATATAGTCTAAGTGAAATGAATAATTTGAACGCGACATTTATCACATCGTGTTTCCGTCATAGGTCATAGGATTCCACAATACGGTATCATTTTTTTGCCTGTAAAAGCCATGTTCCTGCTGTACGAAAAACCTGGTCTGGCAAAATGATACATTTGTTGAGCACAAACCACGTTATGAAACAGATTTATGCTGATCAGAAGCACATAGTATAAAAAAAGTATTTCATTGTTGTGTTTTCACCAGGAAGATTGCAAGTGTCCTGATGTTCATTATGCAGCATGTTCAAAAAGTTCCTCCACAGAGGCCACGTGAAGTAGCAAATAGGAAAATATTCGAAAAACGAAACTCTCACGTGCGGATGTATTTATTAAATCTCACACGGTATCGCATACATGGTATTGTTTACGGAAGCGCTATTTAAAAAATGTGCTCTACACGGCTACTGCTGAGGGACTTTTTGAATGCGCCGTACTACAAGCTTCTTGCACAAGTGTCTACCAAGTTTAGATTTTTGCATTAGAATTACCGTAAATTTCGGACTATAAGCCAGCTACTTTTTTCCTAGGTTTTGAACCATGCGGCTAATAATACGGTGCGGCTTGTCTGCAGATTTTTTCCCGACCGCTAGGGGCTCTAACCGGAATTAGAATCAAAACTAACACAAAATAAATGCAAAGAAGAAGAATCCGCTAGTTCCTCTTTAGCAGATATAAGTGGGTAGAAGCGGATAGAAGGAGGACAAACTCTATCTTTACAAGGTTAAGGTGACGTGATTTCACACACAGGAGAAATGAAGGTAAATAGCGCTTATTTTCTCTTGGTTCTGTCCCGTTTTAATCAGTAAAGTTTCTGCTCAGTGCTCTCTCTCTCCTCCCCTGCTCTTTTCCCCACACACACACACAGACACACGCACGCACACAGACACACACACACGACACACACACTGCCAACACACACACGACACGTAACGCACGCACACAGACGCACACACACGCACACGCACAATACAGCCTCAGCTATTCCTGATTTTCCCTCTCCCGATATAAGACCGGTTCTCCCTACAATCCCCGGCCGGGCTCGTAGCACATACCTAGTGTCGCGGACACGGACGCTCGATATATGTTTATGCCATAACCTTTGTCTGTTCCCGATTCCACGGACTTCCAAGCTCTCCGGTACTCCCGGTACCACGGCGCGCAGAGCGCAAGGCTCCCTAGCCTGTCTGGCCCGTATGAGCGGCGTCTCCTGAGTTCTTTATTCTAATAAATCCTGTTTTGTATGAATTCCGGATCTCCGCGTCTCTGTGCAGCGTCCACCGTTACACCGTGTTAAAATACAGGTTAGGAAAGGATCTATTTAGGTACATACATGTACATTTACAATTCAAAAGCGGATGCGGCTTGTATGCAGGTGCGGCTTATTTATGATTTTTTTGGGGTTTTTTTTAAATAGAGCAGATGCGGCTTATATGCAGGTGCGCTTTATAGTCCGGAATTTACGGTACACTTTTCCCCTAGCCATTACAAATACTGCTGATTTCCTTATTTCTTTTATGAATGATTAGTACATATCTCCTGGCTAAGATTGGGGTATATTGGCACTGTAGTTATGGTAATTATCTGGCAAATTTGCTCCTGGAAATTCAAGGTTTAAGCAGCACTGTGGTGTTTATAGATAGATCATGGATCAAATTTATGAAACCAAATGACGTTTAATATATAAGAAGCTAGCATTAACGTAGCTTTTCTGTTTTTCTTTAGGATGTGAATTGCAGGCAGTACTATAAAGGCAACCCGGAAGCTAATGCCAAAGCATACAGTGGGCTCACTGTGAGTTTGGGCACTGGAGGTGACAGCACTGCAGTCAGTTCGGTAATTACTTCGCCAGTCCTCACCACCGGCTCGGTCACTGAGGCTACCACTTTACTCACCGTTGCGCCGAAGGTATTGTTGGTGTATTAAACACATTTCAGTCCTTGTTTTTAAATCCAGACTGCTGTATTTTTTTTTTCCCCAACTAAAGCTTGCGCAATATATTTTAATGCATCATTAAGAGGGGACTATCAGCTTGTATGTTGCTTTGATATACTGCTGGTATGTGACATTGCCGCTGCTTTGTTTTGTGTAGGAAGACTGTGAGAGTAATGGCATGACACTGGGTGCTGAAGAAGAGGTGGGCTCTTCCCAGCATGCTTCAGCACGCACCCAGACTCTGGTTTTAATGGACCCTGATGGAAGCACAGGAAACTTGATCTATGATGAAGCAACAGGCATCATTACTGAACAGGTTCATCCCCACCGAGTACCTTACACACTTAACACACTCATTCAATATGTATGTTTTGTTTTTTAGGATTTAATTAGGAGCCTCTGCCACATGCCACATCTTACTAAACAACTGTTGTAAAAATGACTCTCGCATACACAATATTAATCATATTTCCTGTACAGTTCGAGAAACCATAGTGACACTGCGCTTGAAGTGTGAGGTGGAGATTAAACAAAGTATGTTCTGCATTAAAAAAAAAAATGAAAGTCCTTTACTAGAACACCCCTAGTGTTTAGCTAAAACCCCTAGGGTGCTTTAATGTCAACAGTCTGCCGATGTACTGACCACTATTTTAACTCATGCCATTATGTTTTAGAGTGACGAGAGTTTGGACTTGCAGAAACATATTCTGGAACTCAGCGAGCAAATGGAAGTATTGCGGCAAGAAGAAAGAGAGCGTTGAAAAGAGTCTACGGTCTGAAATCAGGCTACTCAAAGAACAGGTGCGGGGAATCTTTCATATTAGTTTCCTGCTTCATATACATACATACATACATACATACACACACACACACACACACACACTTTTTGTTGTGTCTTTTTCAGATTGCAAGTCTGGTTCAGGCAAATGTAAAGATGTTCGAGGAGCTACAGGTATATCGCTGTCCAGACCACAGCCAACAGAGACTGGCCAAACTGGTGAGCAGTTTGGGACATTTAGAATTCTGCGTAATGCGTTTTGGGGCTTATTTAATTAATAAGTCATTTCGGTCTGGTCGTTAGGCTAGTATATTGTTGTGGTGCAATTACTGTTGGTATTTGATCCTGCTGCTTTCTGTGACATGAAGGAACTACAAGAACCAAATATATACGCTTTGAGTTGATGCTTTGTTGCATTATTGTAGATGGACAGTCTGCAGACCCAGCACAAAGAGCTCCTACAGGCCCAACTGGCTTCACTCAGGCAGGAAATCCTTTCCCAATCCAGCAGTGTTCCACTAAATGGCCACACGGAGGTGCTAGAGCTCTGCCCCAGTGGCGACCAATCACAGGAGCAGGTGGAGGTGCAGGGGAATATAGTAAGTGAAGTCCCAGGACTAGAGATCATAGGGGTTCCACTCCAGCAAGAGCAGCTTGAACTGAGAGGGCAGCTTGTGGAGTTTGGGCCTCAGGAGGACACCCTTTCCAGTCCGGAAAGCTCGAGATCAGACACGGCGCTGACCCAAGTCCTGGAGGTTAAACAAGATAATTGTTTGGTTTCTAGGAAACGATGTCCAGAGGAGGATTGTGGAGGGACGAGCGAAGGTAAAATCCCCCGTGTTAGTTAATGTTAACTAGACTGAAAAAAAGACTTCTCAGTACACGGCTGTTTTCTCTGGTTCAAGGATACTGAGGCTACATTCATGTTTCCCTCATAACACATTTGATAGCTAATTTGTACTTACCTGAAAGTGCATGATTTTACTGTGTACAAATATAATTACGTCAATGCGTTTGTTTCACATTTGCACACAAGGCTAAACACACATTTTTAGAACAAATGCAATCCGTAATACACTAGAATAGGACATTTTACAATATTTATTTTTCATGTCATGTAATTCCAGCGGTTACCTTTTTTCCTTTCTGAGCCATATTTTACTTTCTGTGATTATTCATAAAGACCTGCCGAACTAACAGACGTTTATCTTGTTGAACTATTCAATAAATAATGGTTGCCAACATTTCTAAACCTATATAGTTTGTGTATGGCTGTGGGTTTGTGTTTTGGTAAACATCTAAACCAGATATACATTAAGCCAATAGACCGTTTATTTATGGGAGGTTGCATTGGGTAGTCCAATGGTTAAGGTATTAGATTCAGGACCGAAATATCGCAGGTTTAAATCCCACCACCACCAAGCTGTCATTAGTGGGCCCTTGAACAAGACCCTCAATTGCTGTAAGTCACTCTGGATAAGGGTGTCTGCCAATTGCCATCAATGTACATGTTTTTCATCACTCTGTAATATTTCCACATGTATAATTTTTTAAATTGAATTAGCATTAATTAAATGCAGTTTATATTTTATGACAGTCCTCATTAATGTTCAGAGCAACGAGTGTGAGCACGCTCACATTGAGTGTGTCTGGAATTACATGAAGAGACAGAAGGATTTGATCAGCTGATTTTTGCACACTAGGTGATATTATGGAGCACTCCATCCTGCTCTACGTCTTGGAAAAAAAGCTTTTACGTAACATAGGGGTGTGTTTTGCAGTCATTGCCCTGTTTTGTCTAAATCATTAACACCATCACCGGCAAAGCTCCATCACACCTCCATGCAATGCCCATGCAATTGGAACGATACATTCAGAACATCAAAGCAAAGATGCAATAATTAGAGACAAAAAGCATCTAATTGATCCATTCCTTTGGTTTCTCTGCCACAAGTCATATATAAGTGACTGACTTATGTTGTCTCTTCTGAACAGCGGCTGTGTGCCACGTGAATTCTATAAAATGGGCAGTTTATGAGCTTTTTAATTCTAATTATCTTATCTTCTGGAGCAGAGGTAGCTCCTGGTCTTTGCTTCCTGTCACATTCCTCATTAGAATCTGTTTTAATTTGGTGATTCATTTATATTTCTTGAGATTCGTCGGCTTGATTGGCCTTCATTTCTTAAAATCATGTCTCTTCTCTTTGCAAAACAGAGCGTTTATTACCGTAATATGGATTTGTATAACGGTTATAGTAGCACAAATCAGCCGATGATCTAACAAAGGCAGGAAATGCAACTAATGACCCGCTAACAAGGCACATGTGTGAATCGGGTCGCGTTTCCGGGGATCGCCCTAATGAATCTGATGAGCAAAACCATGAGAACTTTCATCATGTTGTAAACGGAGAAAGCATATTGTGCATTGTTGAACACTATTTACTACATAATTTCAAACATCATAATTTGGAGTGAAATTTTGTAGAAAATAAAAGAAAAACACTGAAGGATAAGGTGTGTCCAAATATTTGACTGCTAGTATACATTGAGTAATTTTTTTTGTTCAGAAATTAAATATAGCTGCGAGCAGCGAAGACGGGCCCAAGCTCCTGTGCCATCGCGACCCTGGAGCACCAGACAAACAATGGGCCAAGTGGGAACATGAAAATTGTGAAAATGACAGTTTTTCTCAGGTACTTTGGAGTGTTTCTCAAATCATCCTTAATATTTGCAAACCAGATTGTGCATTTCTCAAAACAATTCAAACAAACAGCAGAACATGTTGGATTTATTGCAAAAACCTGTACTTTTATCAAAATCCTTCTCTCATCTCTCAGAAGAAGTATTTGTATCAATGACTGTAACACGTCGGAATAACCCGTCCTTTTATCCTTGTTTCAATACAGTATGCTCACAACATTTAGTCATGTCTGTATTAGGGCACACGCGGTGGCTTAGTGGTTAGCACGTTCGCCTCACACCTCCAGGGTCTGGGTTCAATTCCCGTCTCGGCCATGTGTGTGTGTGTGTTGAGTTTGCATGTTCTCCCAGTGCCTCAAAGGGTTTTTCTCTGGGTTCTCTGGTTTCCCCCAGTCCAAAAGCATGCCCGGTAGGTTTATTGGCGCCTTGGAAAATTGTCCCTAGTGTATGAATGTGTGTGTGTGTGTGCCCTGTGATGGGTTGGCATTCCAGGGTGTATCGTGCCTTAATGCCCGTATACACCTGAGATAAGCACAGGTTCCCCGTGACCCGAGGGAAGATCGGATATATCGGTAGAATATGAATGAATGTATTAGGGCACACGGTTTCAGTGTTTAGTCACGTCTCGTGTACACAGCACGTCCGAATTTTTCAATCAGAGTGACTTTAAAAACAAAAACTGTAGATGTAAACGTGATTTGTAAATGATTTGTAAATTCACAAATCTGAATTTCCTCTTTACGGCATCTGTGAATGTTAACATGTATTAATTTGATTTATATTTATTACAGGAGAATGGACCGGATTCCGTTTTTGTTTTTTACTGCATTGTATTCGTGTCTGATTGTTTTCTGCTTTATTTTGTTGTTGTTTTTTGCTCCGTCGCCAATTGTGTAAATTGATCTCCGGCCTCGAGGTGGGGATAAAGGTTTTAAACCTTCCATTTTCTCTGCGGAGGAAGAAGAAGGTCTCGTTTTGGAAAGCGGTAAGTTTGTTTTGAGCACATTTTGAATTGTTTTAATGGATAGGATAGAAGGATATTTTGAGGTAATATATGTGAGGTAACGTTTGTGTTTCTTTTAATGTGTCGTTAACGAGCGTTATTTATACGGCCGGCTAAGCTAGCGGCTCACGTTTATGCTAGCTCTGAAAGAACACTATATGTATTCTTGTACGGATACAGTCGGTGCTGCGTGATTACTGATGAGCTCCCAGTCCTCTCAGCCCGGCAGCAGCATGCCCACTGCTCCGGATTCTCCATCACTGGGTGTCACGGTCAGCGGCAGTGTGCAGAAATACAGCGTGAAAAAGAAAAAGGTCCTCAACGCTGAAGAAGCAGAACTGTTCGAGCTCACTCAGGCTTCTGGGATCATCATGGACCAGGAGGTCTTCAAGTGAGTACTAATATCTGAGTACATAAGGTCTGTCTGTCTACACCTGCCGATCGATCTGTATGTCTGTCTGTCTGTGTATCTATGTGTGTATGTATATAGATAGATAGATAGATAGATAGATTGTTCTTCTGATAGCTGTTAAACGCTCTGGAATAGGAATGTGCATCACCAGAACAGAGAATATGGCGAGTCGCTTCTTTATCCCCGTGATCCAATGCATTAAACAGACACACATTAATTTATTATGTTCAAATAGACAGCAAAACATAAATGTACGTACGTATGTGCCTTCTGACTTTTAACACACTTCAGGCTTTTCTAATGCACAAAAAAAGGATAAAAAAAAATAAATAAAACTGTGCTTTCGTTTCCTGTTTTGCAGTTCTACATCCGCTCTGTTAAACATTTTACATGTGCGGTATTTAGCAGACGCCCTTATCCAGGGCGACGTACAAGAAGTGCTTTAGGTCTGATCTAAGGATAAGATTCATTTATGAAGGGTAAATACAAACATAGGTACACAAGCATAGACAGTTGTTTTTTTTTATGGATTTCTGGACAGTGAGATATAAAAAGAGAGATATAAAGAACTGTTTAGGATAGGTGTTGTTGGAGGAGGTGTGTCTTCAATCGGCGTTTGAAGGTAGACGGTGTCTCTGTTGTTCGGACCTCCAGTGGAAGTTCGTTCCACCACCTCGTTGCCAGAACAGAGAAGAGCCTTGAGCTGGTGTTACCTTTTACCCTGAGAGACCGTGGAACCAGGCGAGCAGTGCTGGATTCTCGCAGGCATCGAGGTGTGGTACGGGAGGTGATGAGATTTACTTTACTGCAAGACTGGTGTTGGGAATTCAAAATCAATTCTGGAATCGGATACTTGTTATAAAATTTTCGATTCCTCTGATTGATTCCTTGATGCATTTTTATTTACTCTTTGTCCACCTGGCAACCTACCAGGACCTTCTGATCGTCCAATCTGCCAGGACCTTATGTGGTAATTTAAACATGAGTTTACGGGATGATGGACTACGGGAAGTGCTTAAAAGTCAGGCTAAACTTTGTTTAAAAAAAAAAAAACAAAGGCAAACTAAGTGTAATTATTGTAATAAACTAACATGTTTCAAGCGTAAAGGTGTCATGGCCAACATGACTAAGCGCCTGAGCGTTGGTTCACCGTTTGGAAATGCAAAATGATACCCAACCCTATTCGGGATGTAACATGGTCTCCGTAGGTTCCACATTTTCAAGTACCAGCATTGGTGTTGCGAGTACGTGCGTAAGAAACAGTTTAGCAAGGAACACATTTACATTTACATTTACATTTGCGGTATTTAGCAGACGCCCTTATCCAGGGCGACGTACAGAAAGTGCTTTAAGTCTCGATCCAAGGATAAGATTTATTCAAGAAAGGTTAATACAAACTCAAGTACACAAGAATAGACAGTTGCTGTTTTTGTTTTTTTTTGTTTTTTTTTTTTTTTTTTTTTTTTTATGGATTTCTGGACAGTGAGGTAAAAGAGAATAAAAGGAATGTTAGGATAGGTGTTGTTGGAAGAGGTAGGTCTTCAGTCGACGTTTGAATGTAGACAGTGTCTCCGTTGTTCGAATCTCCAGTGGAAGTTCGTTCCACCACATCGGTGCCAGAACAGAGAAGAGCCTTGAGCTGGCCTTACCTTTTACCCTGAGAGACGGTGGAACCAGGCGAGCAGTGCTGGACGCTCTCAGGCAGCGAGGTGCAGTACGGGAGGTGATGAGGTTGCGGAGGTAAGATGGTGCAGATCCATTTTTGGCTTTGTAGGCGAGCGTCAGTGTTTTGTATCTGATGCGTGCAGCTACAGGAAGCCAGTGGAGCGAGCGCAGCAGTGGGGTGGTGCGAGAGAATTTAGGCAGGTTGAACACGAGTCGCGCAGCTGCATTTTGAATCATTTGCAGTGGACGAATAGCGTTCTGAGGTAGACCTGCCAGCAGAGAGTTACAGTAGTCCAGTCTCGAGATGACAAGAGACTGGACCAGGACCTGAGCAGCCTGAGTGGATAAAAATGGTCGAATCCTTCTGATGTTGTAGAGAAGGTAACGACAAGAGCGAGAAACGTTAGAAATATGGGAAGAGAAAGATAATTGATTGTCTATAGTTACCCCGAGATTACGAGCAGTGGTGGAGGGAGAAAGTAGGGAGTTATGGAGAGTTATGCTGAGATCCTGACCAGGAGATTAATCACATGGGATCACCAGCATTTCCGGAACAATCAAATTACATATAATATATTGATCGCAAAGTATTGGTCAATAAAGCACATCTAAAGAAGCAAAGGGCAAATTGAATCCGATGCATACTTTTTATGTACATGTGCCGTGAATTGGTGAATTTTACCATCCCTACTCTTTAACGCTATCTGAGATTATTATTATTATTATCATCACCAATAGAAGTTGGATTTGGGACATTGTCTATGATGAAGCTGGGTTTGAGGCAAACTAATATAGCCTGCTTTAAAGCTCTGAACTCAACACCTCTGCTTGGTTATTGCACGATATATCGGTACTAGAAAGGTATCGCGATCCCCTGCTTTTAAAAACGATACAATGCTTCATTTTATTAGTTCCTATGCTTAAAAAGTGATGACTGTATTTCGGAGTGTCGCTCAATAGAGGGCAGTGTGTGATGTTCAAAAAGCACATTTAAATTTAAAACACTTATAGTGTATATTATGACTAAATGTATTAAAATCATTCATCATTCATTCATCTTCTACCGCTTTATCCGATCTTCCTCGGGTCACGGGGAGCCTGTGCCTATCTCAGGCGTCTATGGGCATTAAGGCAGGATACACCCTGGATGGAATGCCAACCCATCGCAGGGCACACACACACACACATTCACACACACTAGGGACAATTTTCCAAGGTGCCAATCAACCTACCGTGCATGTTTTTGGACCGGGGGGAAACCGGAGAACCCGGAGAAAAACCCCCTGAGGCACGGGGAGAACATGCAAACTCCACACACACATGACCGAGACGGGAATCGAACCCGGATCCTGGTGGTGTGAGGCAAACGTGCTAACCACTACGCCACCGGTGCCCCTCTAACCACTACGTCACCGTGCCCCTGTATTAAAATCATTTTTTTAAAATGTAAGATTGACAAGAAACTGACTACACACATTCTAACTGGCCCACAATGGTAGAACCCTAAAAATGGTGGAAATAAAACGCGTCATTGCCTCTTGCGTTTGCAGGATCATCGTGGACCTCCTGAAGATGAACGTGGCACCTCTAGCTGTTTTCCAGACTCTGAAAGCAATGTGCGCAGGTCAAAAGATTTCCGACACGATCACCCCCGACCCATCAACTGCCACCGAGGCCAGAGGTCAGTCCAGTGCCACAGAGGGTGCACTTATACTGCTACTGAACTGAGCTCTGTACTTTTGACCCCTGATGCTTGCTATGAATAACAAACTGAACAGAATTAAACGTTTTTGTATATTGTGTGTATATATGGAGTTTTACTTGAGATATATATATATATATATATATATATATATATATATATATATATATATATATATATATATTAGTAAGTGTATATATAAGTAAATATGTTTCACAGGATATTTAGTACCTGGAAATAATAAGGAGCGCAAAAGTTTCTATAATTCGACATGACAGCATTTATGATGAGACTAAATAAAATTATTATTAGTATTTTTTTTTTTTTTTAATCCAAAATGTATCAAGTCCATTTCTAAGGAAGGATTAACTTCAGTCCACATCAGTTGTTCTGTTTATTTCTGTGTAAAGCCACCAGCTGATAAAAAGTCACTACTGAATTCCAGTTAAATTACAGTTTATAATCAAATTTTTACATTAAATATATGTATTTATTAAGTATCTAAAATGTTTTCAACTTAACTGTAAGTCTCTCTAATTTCTTGCAGGCAGGGAATCATTCTTATTAATTACTTATCAATATTCTGATATCTCTAGGGCCACATCAGTTAGTCCGGACTTTGTTCTAATTTAGTTAATATTATGATTTTGTAATTGTAAATATTATTTATTGTAATATTAATAATGAAAAAAATGTTGTCTTCAGATCCACAGTTTGTCCTGCTTACTTTAGCGCACACAATAGGTCAAAGAATCTTCTATGGATTTATGCTCTATCTAATTTCCTTCAAATATCATGGAAACCTCACAAAATTGGTAGTAGTATAATAATAATAATAATAATAATAAAAGTAAAGGAAAAATGTTATTATTAAAAAATAATAAAAAAACATAATAATAAAAACTATTATTAATTTTTATTTATTTATTATTATACTTTTTATTTATTTTTTTAAATATAGACATTAGGGAATTTCAATAGACAGTGTAATGTACATAAGAATTGTGGAAACTGGTGCAAGCCAAAGTTCTTCTTTTCTTTTTTTTCTTGTACAAAAGAATATAATGGATAAAAGAATATAATTATAATTAATCATTTATAATACATTTTCCGTCCATCTGTGGTTCGTCTCAGGGGTGGGTGGTAGCCCAGTCATTAAAGGCATTGGGCTGTGGACCCAAAACATCATAGATTCAAGTCTTAGCCGAGTTCCTGCATCTAGTGGGCCCTTGAGCAAGCCCCTTAACCCCCAATTGCTCAACCTCAAAAACCTGTGCCAAATCCAATATGCGGAGACCCAGTCGTCTCGCCATCGCAATTTGGCCCTTAGCAAAACTCGCTCAAATCCTTACTCTTGCCCATTTTCCTTCTTTTAACACGTCAACTTTGAGAAGGAAATGCTCAATGCCTAATTTATCCCACCTACTAACAAGTGTCATGATGAAGAGATAATAACACTACCTACACCACTCATAATGCTATGTTATAACATTATGCCTGGGTCGGTGTAAACCTCTAGCAAAGAAACAGGATGCACTCCACTAGTGTATATTACGATCCGTTAAAGGGCTTGAATATGAAGGGGATTTTTTATATTTAAGTAATATATTTGTTCTTTATTTGTGTAAATAGTCTACAGTTTCCTCTTCTTCTTTCTGTTAACACCTTCTCCTGTGTCCTCTTGTCTCTTTTTTTTTTTGTGTGTGGCATGTGTATATACGGGGTGTGTGTGTGCGCGTGCGAAACCCAACGAAGAAGAGGACCCTAAGGTCCCAGACAAGAGTGCTAAAAAAGCAACCCCTCAGGCCCCGCCCACTGCTCCCACTTCCCACCCACAAAGGGCCGGGTCTAAAATAGTGGTCTACAGCTCCGGGGAACAGAGCTCTCCTCTCTCCCAAGGTTTTCTTCCCCTTTGTCTCTTCTGCACCCTTTCTCTCTCTTTCCCTTTGCATGATCTTTGCATAAACCAGGTTGCTCTTTGTCTTCTCTTCCATTCACGTCTGCCCTTGAATTTTTTTTTTCTCTCCTTACACTTTACACTTCTTTCTGCCCCTCCCCCTTTTTTTATTCATCACATCTTAGCTCCTCAGTGCATAATTCAGAACCACTTTGTTTTTGTTGCATTTGTGTATATTCATTAATGTTGGTTTAGCAGAGCGTGTTCAGTTCGCCGCGTTTAGGCTGTTTAGCACTGTTTTGAGTGACTGCATGTATGCCAAAATTGTTTGTTTGTTTTAATTTATTTATAGTTGTGAATTATATCACGCTTGGTTTCTATGCCATCCTTATGTTTACTGTTCTAAAACTGCACCTAGCTAAGCAATAAGAAAACATGTTGATGAAACGTGTTTCATAAATACGGCAAAGAATAAGTGCGTGTGGTGTGTGTGTGTGTGTGTGTGTGTGTGTGTGTGTGTGTGTGTGTGGTCAGTACGCAGTAAATCAGGTACAGGCCATGCAGAGAAGCGCGAGCAGCGAGTGCCCAGGCAGGCAAGCGCCACCAGGGGGCAGAAGAGTGCCAAGAGTTCTGGCAGCAGCAGCTCTTCGTCCCAGATCACCTCCAACTGAACCACCCAAACACCGACTGCCTTAATATTCTTCCGGATTTAATCCATGCCTGCCTGGAACGTGGAACCCAAATGCGATCCAGAGTCACCATTTCTTCCCATGATGCTCTGTCTGTCTCTGTCTGTCAGTCTTGAACGTTGGACTGCCAATGGTATTTTGTTTGTTTGTTTGTTTTTAATATTTATTTGTCTTTTTACATTTTGACGCAGATTAAGTTTGGTGATCTGATTCGATCTATTAAATCATAAGAGTAAAATGAATAGGATGGAAATGAGGGAAGAAAGAAAAAAAAACAAACAGGCCTCCGGTTTTATCTGCATGACATTGGCGTCTCCAGGACGGAGATGCAGCATAAAGATAAACGCACAACAAGAGACGTTATTGAAAGAGCCGAGGGCTTGCTGTATGCCCTATTCGTGAGTTATGCACATGGTCTTTAATACAATGCTTGATATTTTCATGGTTAATTCTAAGTACTTTTATTTGTCTCTTGAAAGAGAGCGTTCATTTTTAATGGGTTTTCCAGAGTGCGAGCGCATGATGACATCCACCGCACTAGCTTCTAATAAAAGCATATACTGTTATTAAATGGTGATGGTTGCTGAAAATGCTTCTGCAAAAGTGCGTGTTTTCAGGGTCGTTCGTTTACGGGGGCATTTAGGAGACGCCGCTTTTTTTTTTCAAAGCCTCTTAATTGTACAACCAAGCAGACAAGAAAGCGGTTGCAGCTCGATGCTACTGGGATTTGAACTCATGACCTTCGGAGCATTTACAAACCAGTCGGCTCCTTGTAAATGATTTCTCATGAATAATTTTATTCATAAACAGTCGCCCTTGTCATTCAGTATGACTATCACCGTATCTCATGAAGAACGACTAATGATTTTTGCTTTTGATTACCAATGCAACTCATCGAATATTAAAAGTTTTATATACACTATAAAGTAAAATCCTAATCTGTGTAGTAAATAAAGGTTTGAAAGCCAAGTTATGAAATATATTTTATAAATTACTTTTTAAATCTATATTTTTTGTGATTGTACTTGTAGTTTGAGATGAGCTGCAGTGAGACGGGTAAATGTACTGTCGTATGAGATGAGCTGCAGTGAGACGGGTAAATGTACTGTAGTATAATATGAGCTGCAGTGAGACGGGTAAATGTACTGTAGTATGAGTATGAGGTGCAGTGAGACGGGTAAATGTATTTTAGTATGATATGAGGTGCAGTGAGACGGGTAAATGTACTGTAGGTTTGAAATAGGGTGCAGTGAGACGGGTTAATTACTGTAGGTTTTAGATTAGGTGCAGTGAGACAGGTAAATGTACTGCGGGTAAATGTAGGTTGAGATGAGGTGAGGGTATGAGATGAGTGCAGTGAGACGGGTAAATGTACTGTAGTATGAGATGAGGGGCAGTGAGACGGGTAAATGTACTGTAGTATGAGATGAGGTGCAGTGAGACGGGTAAATGTACTGTAGTATGAGATGAGGTGCAGTGAGACGGGTAAATGTACGGTAGTATGAGATGAGGTGCAGTGAGACGGGTAAATGTACTGTAGTATGAGATGAGGTGCAGTGAGACGGGTAAATGTACGGGGAAATGTACTGTAGTATGAGATTAGGTGCAGTGAGACAGGTAAATGTACTGTAGGTTTGAGATGAGGTGCAGTGAGACGGGTAAATGTACTGTAGTATGAGATGAGGTGCAGTGAGACGGGTAAATGTACTGTAGTATGAGATGAGGTGCAGTGAGACGAGTAAATATACTGTTGTATGATATGAGGTGCAGGTTTGAGACGACGTGCAGTGAGACGGGTAAATGTACTGTAGGTTTGAGATGAGGTGCAGTGAGACGGGTAAATGTACTGTAGGTTTGAAATGAGGTGCAGTGAGACGGGTAAATGTACTGTAGTATGAGATGAGGTGCAGTGAGACGGGTAAATGTACTGTAGTATGAGATGAGGTGCAGTGAGACGGGTAAATGTACTGTAGTATGAGATGAGGTGCAGTGAGACGAGTAACGAGTAAATATACTGTTGTATGATATGAGGTGCAGGTTTGAGACGGAGACGTGCAGTGAGACGGGTATAAGGAAGTAAATGTACTGTAGGTTATGAGATGAGGTGCAGTGAGACGGGTAAATGTACTGTGTACTGTAGTATAATATGAGGGTAGTATGATATGAGGTGCAGTGAGACGGGTAAATGTACTATAGTATGATATGAGGTACAGTGAGACGGGTATATTTCAAATATATAAACATCTCATCTCAAATCTACAGTGCATTTACCCGTCTCAATGCACCTCATATACAGTGCATTTACCTAGTACATAAAACCTACAGTATATTTGCCATCTATTTATTTACCATGTCTGATCTCAAACCAGTGAGACGGGTAAATATACTGTAGGATTGAGATGAGGTGCAGTGAGACGGGTAAATGTACTGTAGTATGAGATGAGGTGCAGTGAGACGGGTAAATGTACTGTAGTATGAGATGAGGTGCAGTGAGACGGGTAAATGTACTGTAGGTTTGAGATGAGGTGCAGCGAGACGGGTAAATGTACTGTAGTATGATATGAGGTGCAGTGAGACGGGTAAATGTACTGTAGTATGAGATGAGGTGCAGTGAGACGGGTAAATAGTACTGTAGAGTATGAGATGAGGTGCAGTGAGACGGGTAAATGTACTGTAGTATGAGATGAGGTGCAGTGAGATGGGTAAATGTACTGTAGTATGAGATGATGTGCAGTGAGACGGGTAAATGTACTGTAGTATGAGATGAGGTGCAGTGAGACGGGTAAATGTACTGTAGGTTTGAAATGAGGTGCAGTGAGACAGGTAAATGTACTGTAGATTTTATGGTTATTCGTCTTCACTAACTGGGTCATGATGGATCCACAGCCACGGATCCAGAAATACTTGATGCAGGGTGGACAAACTCCCCAGAGATCCCACATCATTCTATCCCGAGCTACCAGTCACACTTAAGGGAAAGTCATGCAGATAATCCGTGTACGTACCGAGCTGCCACTTAAAGGTCCTTCAACAAGGCCCTTAAATCTCAACGTAATGGTTATATATGTAATAAACTGGGTAAGCACATCATTTCAAAAATATAACATCATGACAACATGGAGAACACACAAAACTGGAGTTCAAACTCAGGACTCTTGGTTTGGTAATGTGACAAAGTAAAGATTTTTTTTTAAAATTATTTATATTTATCTTTATTATCAAACTAATTTTAAATAGTTTAAATAGTTCATTGTATATTGTATACACAATATTAACTTTTTACACCTTTTGTTTTGTCACCACTTTGCTGTAATGTGTTTTTATTGTATGTATCATTGTCTATTTTTTAGTATAGGTATGAATTCGAATATATAATATATATATATCTATATATATATATATATATATATATATATATATTACACTATCATTACACTAGTCATTCTATATATAATATGATTTGATATATATAAATATATATATATATATATAGTCTTTCTATCTCTATATGATCATATCTCGCTCATATATATATATATATATATATATATATATATATATATATATATATATATATATATGATTTGAGATATAGATAGATAGATAGCGACTCATATTATAGTTAGAAAGACTAGTGTAATGATTATTAATGATCCTAATGCAGTGTAATGATTATTTGGTTATTTCCTGTTAGTGTGTATTGAGACTTGAGCCGTGAAAAGCGTAGATGTTGAGATTAAGGTTTAACAAGATTAACACCTTTTTCTTTCTTAGCAGAGATGGTTTGTACCGATGACTTATAAGCTCTCCCTGCCGTGGGAAGACGGGAAGACATCATTAAGGTGATCAATATGACCATGATAAATATTTTGAATAATAACCGGAAAAAAAAACACGCATAACAAACCACCTTGCTCTTTCTTTTTTAACCTGTGATTAAATAGATATACACCTATTTGCCCTGAAAATGTCAGAAAAACAACTGTGACCCACCGAGGCCAAGGACTCCATAAAACTCTAAAGGAGTGCTGTGGCATCTGGCACTGAACTAACAAGGGATTTGTTAATGTCCATTCCTTGCAGTGTGGCAGAGTGCATAATCCTGCTGAAAGGAGCCACTACTGTTAGAAAATACAGTCAATAACGCATACTTTTTATGCAGGAATATCTAGTTAGAATGGATCTGTCAAGGTTGAAGGGTGATCCTTTATTAGGTACTGACACGGAACACCACCCACCAAAGACCTGAAGTTCTGGAGATTCTCAGATCCTTTTTGCCCATTTCCTTTTAAACATCACATCAAGTTTGAAATCTGGTCGGTGCTAAATTATATATAACAACTTCAGAAGTGCCACTGCAATATTCATTCATTCATTCATTCATTCATCTTCTACCTCTATATCGGATCTTCCCTCGGGTCACGGGGAGCCTGTGGGCGTCTATGGGCATTAAGACAGGATACACCCTGAATGGAATGCCAACCCATTGCAGGACACACACACACTCACATTCACACACACACATTCATACACTAGGGACAACATGCCCACCGTGCATGTTTTTGGACCGGGGGGAACCCCCTGAGGCACGGGGAGAACAGATGAGGTGCATCTGTTGATGAGGTAGTATGATGTGAGGTGCAGTGAGACGGGTAAATGTACTGTAGTATGATATGAGGTGCAGTGAGACGGGTAGATGTATAGTAGGTTGTGTTGTATCTTTTGCTTCCACACTTTTTCCATCCACTCCACTTTCTGTTAACATGCCTGGATTCAGCACTATGTGAACATCCAGCTTCATTGGCAGGGAATGTTTGTGGCTTATTATTATAAAGGGGGTCAGTGATTGTCTTCAGCAGTCTTCATCAGTTCAGAAGTCTTCCCCATGATTGTGTAGAGGATTATGACGACTCAGGACACTTTTGCAGGTGTTTTGAGTTGATTAGTGGATTGGCATTCATTTTGTTTACACAGTTAAAAGAACCAAAGACTTCAGTCTGTGAGCATTGAATTGAATTACCGTACTGCAATAAATAAACTTTTCCATGAATTTCTAATTTATTGACATGCACTGGTATATATATATATATATATTATATATATATATATATATATATATATATATATATTATATATATGAATAAAAGTGCAGGATGGAGTGGGTGGAGAAAAGAATGCAGAATGCAGGGTGGAGTGGTTGGAGAAAGAAAAGAGTGAGCACGAGACAAAGTGGAGTGGGTGAATATAAACGATTGCAGGCAGGGGTGGAGGGGTGACTAAAATAGGCATGAGGGTGGAGTGGGTGGGGAAAAGAGTGTATGTGTGTATATATATATATATATATATATATATATATATATATATATCGGGCTGATATATATTCCTCGATCTCTGGCTACCTCTAAATTTAAAAAGGAAGATATTTTTCATTTCAACTTCATTTGAATCAAAAAGAAGCTTACATGAAAGAATTTCTGAGTCATCTGGGTACAAAAAAAGGAAAAAAAAAAAAAAAAAAAAAAGAAAAAAATGTACCTCACAGATTTTACTAAAGCACATATTATTACATACATTATCGTGGTCCTTATTAAATGAACAGTGGACTCTTTCTCAAATTGTTGAGTTCGGTTCAAATACGCAGGGCAAGTTTAGCTTATTATATATGTGTGTGTGTGTGTGTGTGTGTGTGTGTGTGTGTGTGTGTGTGTGTCAGAGCAGACTAGTATAAAGCACCTAAAGCCAGCTCTCCGGCCCATGTGAAATTGTCCTTGACCTTCCTAAAGAGTGCAGACTTCTCTCTGAGCTCGCGCTCAGGATATATATAGATATATATATAATATATATATATATATATATTTTATGGCGCAGACTATGTTTTCTCCGTGTGTTTGTGTCCTTGGGGTGCTTTGCGTGCAAATGTAAAGGTCAGGAGAATAGGTTACTCCGTCACGTGACCGCAGAATTATTCTTCAATAGAAAAGTTGGAGTGGGTGGAGAAAATAGTGCAGGAAGGGTGGAGTGGGTGAAGAAAAGAGTGGAAGGGTGGAGGTGTAGAAAAGAGTGCAGGAAGGGTGGAGTGGGTGAATAAAAAGTGAGTGGAGTGGTGGAGAAAAGAGTGCAGGGTGGAGTGGGTGAATAAAAGAGTGAGTAGGGTGGAGTGGGTGGAGAAGTGAAGGAAATAGTGCAGGAGGGTGGAGTGGGTGAATAAAAGAGTGCATGCAGGGTGGAGTGGGTGAATAAAAGAGTGCATGCAGGGTGAGGAGTGGAAAAAAGGTGCAGGAAGGGGTGGAGTGGGTGGAGAATGAAAAAGAGTGCAGGCAGGGTGGAGTGGGTGGAGAAAAGAGTGCAGGCAGGGGTGGAGTGGGTGGAGAAAAGAGTGCAGGCAGGGTGGAGTGGGTGGAGAAAAGGTGCAGGCAAGTGGGTGGAGTGGGTGGAGAATAAAAAGAGTTCAGGATGGAGTGGGTGGGAGAAGAAAGAGTGCAGGGTGGAGTGGGTGGAGAAAAGAGTGCAGGGTGGAGTGGGTGGAGAAAAGAGTGCAGGGTTGAGTGGGTGAATAAAAGAGTGCAGGGTGGAGTGGGTGGAGAAAAGAGTGCAGGCAGGGTGGAGTGGGTGAATAAAAGAGTGCAGGGTTGAGTGGGTGGACAAAAGAGTGCAGCAGGGTGGAGCGGGTGGTAGAAAAGAGTGCAGGGTGAGTGTGGGTGTGAGAAAAGAGTGCAGAGCAGGGTGGAGTGGGTGGAGAAAAGAGCATGCAGGGTGGAGTGGGGGTGAATAAAGAGGTGAGGGTGGAGGGGGTGAATAAAGAGTGCAGGCAGGGTGGAGGGGTGAATTAAAGAGTGTGGGTGGAAGTGGGTGGAGAAAGGTGTGCAGCGGTGTGATGCAGGTGGAGTGGGTGGAGATGAAAAAAGAGTGCAGGGTGGTGGAGGGCAGGGTGGATGAAGTGAATAAAAGAGTGCAGGAAGGGTGGAGTGGGTGGATAAAAGAGTGCAGGCAGGGTGGATGGTGGGGAGATAAAGCAGGGTGGAGTGCAAGGAGGGTGGAGTGGGTGGAGAAAGAGTGCTGGAGAAAAAAGGCAGGGTGGAGTGGGTGAATAAAAGAGTGCAGGGTGGAGTGGGTGGAGAAAAAAAGAGTGCAGGGAGGGTGGAGTGGGTGAATAAAAGAGGAGTGAGGCAGGGTGGAGGGTGAGAAGAGTGGGGGGTGGGAAAAAAGGGTGAAAGGCAGAGGGTGGAGGGGTGATAAAAGAGTGCAGGCAGGGTGGAGTGGGTGGAGAAAAGAGAGTGCAGGCAGTGGGTGGAGTGGGTGGGAAAGAGTGCAGGAAGGGTGGAGTGGGGTATAAAAGGAGTGCACGGTGGAGTGACTGCAGAGGAAAAAGAGTGCAGGGTGAGTGGAGTGGGTGAATAAAAGAGTGCAGGCAGGGTGGAGTGGTGGAGAAAAGAGTGCAAGCAGGGTGGTGGAGTGTGTGGAGCAAAAGAATAGAGTGCAGGCAGTGTGGAGTGGGTGGATAAAAGAGTGCAGGATGGAGTGAGTAGAGAAAAGAGTGCAGGCAGGGTGGAGTGGTGGAGAAAAGAGTGCAGGCAGGGTGGAGTGGTGGGAGAAAAGAGTGCAGGCAGGGTGGCAGTGGGTGTAGGGGTGTAGTGGGTGGAGTTGTAGTGGGTGTAGTGGGTGTAGTGGGTGGTGGGCGATGGTGGTTGGTTTGAAAGAGTACATAGAGTGTGATATGAGATCTATTCCTATTTCCCCACTTCAGCTAATTCTGAGGTTATTCCATTAGTAAACACCAGATGGCACTGTTGCCTCTGGTTTCGCGGGCAGTATCCCAGAAGTGCATAATAAATGGACTTTATTGTTTTTTACGGTTATGTGTTTTCGCGCTGAATGAGGCACTCAGACGAAGTTCAAGTTGCAAAGGAGCCACTCGGTAACACTTAACTAATTACTGAGAGCTTTTAATGTGGGTGTGTGCGAATAATCTGCGCAGAAACAGACAAGGTGGTCACGCTCGAAAGATGTTGACTCCTTGTGGACATGATGATTGCAAATAATAATAATAATAATAATAATAATAATAATAATAATAATAATAATAATAATAATGGGTTTTGAGGAGGAAACAAATAAAGAATAAAGAAAGCAGATATGAAGAATAAGTGTGAGCTGATGGCAAGTGTGATGAGGAAGATATGGGGAGAAAAGGATGAAATGATCACTTCAGAATGGCAAGGAGTAGGCAGAAGCGAAAGAGAAGTGGATGGTGATTTTAGTGATGGTGGAAGAGAGGCAAAGAAAACGAGGGAGAATATTTGGAATGGAGATACGAGATATATAAAGAAGATGGAAGACTTGGAATGCAAAAGAATGGATGAGATGGATTATGAGTGATAGGAGAGAGAGAGAGAGAGAGAGAGAGAGAGAGAGAGAGAGAAAGAGGGAGCAGGGGAGAAATGCATAGAAAAAGCAAACCAGAACGAGGGCAGGTGTAAAGATGTTGGAGGAGAGAGTGGAAAGAGAAAAAAGAGAAAGAAAATGAGATGGTTTTGTTGGAAAGCAGAAAGAGAGAGATAGAGGGAGATAGAGGGAGGGAGAGAGAGAGAGAGAGAGAGAAGGAGGTGTTGTGTTTTTATGGTGGCCGTTTGTCGTGTTTATGTGGCTGGATTTCTTCTCTTTTTCCCTTCGTATTGATGGCGGCGCCGAGCCGCCAGGATTGATGGCACCATATTGCTGTGCTCCAGCGAACCTAATGACCCGAAACCCAGCACACACACACACACACACACACACACACACACACACACACACAAACACATACACAAAAAACATATACATACACACAAACCAGTTCTCTGTGTGTATTTGTGTGCGTATGTAGGTGTAGGTGTGTGTGTAGGTGTGTGGGAAAGAAGTGTTTGCGTGTCTGTGTGTGTGTGTGTGTGTGTGTGTGTGTGTGTGTGTGTGTGTGTATGTCATGGGGGTGGGGGTAGATTTGCCCAACAGATTAAACATTGCTACTCACACACACATGCATTATCCATATAGTCAGCGATATATTCCTGTGTATATGGACTGTGCACATGTGTGTGTGTGGTTTGTGTGTGTTTGTGTGTGTTGTGTGTGTGTGTGTGTGTGTTTGTGTTTACCCACAGTTGTGTAAGTTTGAATTTGTCTAATATTTAACACTTACATACATTAGTCAATGTTTTACCTATATATATTATATATATATATATATATATATATATATGTACTATATTATATGTATAGGTATCATACACATACACACACACCGGACTACAGATCCACTTAGAGTGGAGAAAACGCCTATGTGATGTTATAACAATGGTAATTAAAGATTGAGACAGTGTTTTATGCTACACTTTAAAGATGAAAATGGATCCATTATCACACAATCATGTGCTATTTCAGCAAAGACATAAAAACATAACAGACATAATGATTTACTATTAAATAATATTTACTTTTTTTTTCTTCCCTGACTAGGAGAGTCATATGTGCTTAGAGCTTCCACTCCAGATCATTCAAACCAGACAGATGGTGCCAATACTTTGCTCCAGGTCTATGATAGGACGGGTTGTATCGCATTGTTAACTGTTGTCATATATAGTATATTATATATATATATATATATATATATATATATAATATAGATATATATATATACACACATCCACATTGGGAAAAAAATACAGTGTGTTTGGTGTCAATATCAAATACTGCCCTGTGTCCCAGTCTCCGAAAGGAGAGGATCCCGCTCTGCTTCAGTATGTCACAGTACATGTTGGCATACATGGTTCGTTCTGGAATGCCAACCCATCGCAGGACACACACTCACAATCACACACACACACAACATTCATACACTAGGGACAATTGTTCCAAGGTGACAATCAACCTACCATGCATGTTTTGGACCGGGAGGAAACCGGAGAACCCGGAGAAAAACCCCCTGAGGCAAAAACACATGGCCGAGACGGGAATCGAACCCGGACCCTAGCGGTGTGAGGCGAACGTGCTAACCACTAAGCCACCGTGCCCATATATATGAGGCGCCATGTTGAACTCCCAGTGACCAGTATGAATTTTACACAAAGCTCCCCCCATTCACACCCGAGGCCTTGTAACACTAATGAGTCACATGACTTCGGAGAGAGAAAATGGCTAATTGGGCACAATTTAGTCGTTTTCACTTAAGGGTGTACTGACTTTTGTAACCATCAGTTTAGACATGAATGGCCGTGTGTTGAGTTATTTGGAGTCGACAGCAAATTTACACTGTTATTTACACCCCGTCTTTACTGAAAGACACGTTTTTCTTGGGATGATATTCAATCGCCCTCTTATGACGTCATGTGCAGAATTCAGCTGATTTGGATCTGGATCCCAACCCTACACACACACACACACACAAATGACAGCTTCTCATGTCAGCCATTAGGGGGCACCGTTTTTCTTCCTTCTGTCTTGCTGTTGCATGCTGCGTTTGTTAGTACCTTTGCCACCACCCCACCACCACCCACTGCCTTTGGCATGCTTGTGTGTGTTTGTGTATGTGAGAGTGTTGTTGACAAGGGGAGGGGAAAAAACACATATCCCACTGTGCGGAACATATTTGTTTGTTTGACGGCTTTGTTTCTATTTTGGAGGACTTTAGATGATATTCCGAGGCAGCCTTGTGAGCTATTAGCTTTTGTTTGTCTGATAATTTGTGAGTTTCTTTTACCCTATGCTTTTTATCTCTTTTGAAACATCAGAACATATTATAATAATAATAATAATAATAATAATAATGAATAATGATAATTATTATATTACTCTATTTCTACTCATTGCTTAAGGCAAACTCAAATATTGCAATTCATTGAGGAAGAACTATAATAACAATAATAATAATAATATACATAATATAATAATAATAATATAATAATAATAATATGGGGCACGGTGGCGTAGTGGTTAGCACGTTCGCCTCACACCCCAGGATCCGGGTTCGATTCCCGTCTCTGTCATGTGTGTGTGGAGTTTGCATGTTCTCCCCGTGCCTCAGGGTTTTTTTTCTCCGGGTTCTCCGGTTTCCCCCGGTCCAAAAACATGCACGGATAGGTTTGATTGGCACCTTGGAAAATTGTCCCTAGTGTATGAATGTGTGTGTGAATGTGTGTGTGTGTGTGTGCCTGCGATGGGTTGGCATTCCATCCAGGGTGTATCCTGCCTTAATGCCCATAGACGCCTGAGATAGGCACAGACTCCCCGTGACCCGAGGAAAGATCGGATAAAGCGGTAGAATTTAGATAGAATGAATGAATGAATGAATGAATAATAATAATGCAAACTTAAATATTGCCACATATTATTATTATTATTCATTATTATTATTACTCTATTTCTACTCATTGGCTAATGCAAACAAAATATTGCACATAAAATATATAATAATAATAATAATAAATAAATAATAATAATAATATTAATGATGATGCAAACTCAAATATTGCACATTTATTATTATTACTATTATTATTGAAGAATCTTGAAGATGTTGTTTATATATATATATATATATATATATATATTATATATATATATATATATATATATATATATATATATATATATATATATATAGGCATAGAGCAGTAACAGGTTCTATGCAAGTGCCATATCAAGACACTCCAGAGCTCCTAGAGATTGATTAACTGCACTGTCCGACTCTTTTAATGATTAGAACAGTCAAAACATTTTTCTGGATTTCCAGATTGTATAATATATATATATATATATATATATATATATATATATATATATATATATATATATATATATATATATATATGATATACATCTAAGAAATGAATGATCAGTTGAAATTGATCTGGAGCAGCTTTTGTGCTTTATCTTATGAAGATTGACGGAGTGAATCTATTAGGGCGTCTACTGAAGTGGATCTGGGGCTTTTGTTCGGAGTGTTAACTTACAAGGTATTTGACAATAGAATAGTCCGTGCATCTGCTGTTATGTCTCTCAAGCGTATGTTCTCTGGATCCAGAGCACATACAGCATCTCCTTTTCTGAATGCTTGACAAGACACTGCGTCTGTTCTTGGAGCGGGCACGGCGTTTGTACATGGAGATCTAGAGCCGATAGAGCGTATAGATATTTATTTGCATCTGGAAGGGCACCTGCTTTGAAGGGTCTAAAACAACCAGCGCTCCATAGGTGCAGTCAGACGGTCTTTTCTGTTTGATGGCTCTAGAGCAGATGACAATTAATACATAGTCGGAACATAGTGGTTTAAAAGGATGTGGAGCAGTGGCGGCATGGCGTTTCACGAGAACCCAGAGAGCTTATCTATTTATATGTACTAGGGTAGTGGTGGCTCAGTGGTTAAGGTGTTGGCCTACGGATCGGAAGATCGCAGGTTCAAACCCCACCACCACCAAGCTGCCACTAGTGGGCCCTTGAGCAAGGCCCTTAACCCTCATTTGCTCAGTTGTAAGTCGCTCTGGATAAGGGCGTCTGCCAATATGCCACAAATGTAAATGGAAATGTACTAAATGAAAGCAAGCTTCTGTCTAAAAAATGTCTATTCTTGTGAATCTAGAAAAGCATCTGTTCTGAGTAACAAGATAAATGTGTTTAGAGTAGCTGCATCTTCGCGAAACACATATGAAGCAGGTCAGCGGTCTTTATGTAATTACGGTTGGTCCATTTGTTCATTCAGAGTGTGTTTTTGTGTGCATCTTGGCGAACACTAGCGTTTGTTCTTATGGATCTAAATCATCTTGAGCTAAGTAAGTATTTGTCAAAGCAGAGAGTTCATGTAGATCTTGATTGGTTAGCGAGTCTGTTCTTGTGTTTCTAAAAGACATCTTTTTTTATTGCACCTACATATGTGGAACAGGTCGTTTTTTAAAGAATATTAGCATGTAGATGGTAGCTCAGTGATTAAAGCATTGACCTCTGGACCAATAGATCATAGATTTGAATCGCAGCACCACCAAGTGGACCCTTGAGCAAGCCCCTTAACCCTTAATTGCTCAGTTTTAAGTCCCCAGGGTTGCCATTAGGGTCGCGCAAGTGACGGTCCCAAGCTCGGATCAATGGCGAGGGTTGCGTCAAGAAGGGCATCCCGGATCGGCCAAATCAGATTTTGGAGGAGTTTTATGGAGGAAAACACTGGAATAGAAGAAGCGGCACACACTACCCGGTATTTGGTATTTAAGGACATTAAAGGCAACTAGACATGGGACATTTCCTGAAGGAAATGTGAGCCAATGCAAACTGCAGCTCCAGGAGCGACCCGTTAGAGCCTGGTCCGTTTAATATTTATCGTTGACTTCGAAATGCTAGCTCGTTCAGAGAGAGTGTTTAGACACTAAAAACGCCCGTTTTGGGCATTTTTCTTGGGCATCATCAAATTATCCAGCGTCCGACTTCCGTCGATGTGCTGAGCGTTTAGACATGTCACATGACCCTGTGTCTGAGTTTCACAGATTTTTTTCACGTTTGCGGCCACATGACGCCATGCAGCAGTGATATGTTCGCGACTTACTCCGTCTCACCTACGAGTGGATATGTCAAATGTGCATGTCGGCCGAACACGAGCGTCACTAATGAGACCAGCAAATCGATGCTCTTGAGTTTATCTCTATCCACCCTGCTTGCTCCGCTTCCTGCTCCTGCCTAATTTCCGGTTTCACTTTTGATTTTTGGACTTCTGTTTGCCCTTTAATGCCCTGTTTGCCGTGCCTGACTTTGGACTGTTTGAGTTTATGGTATTGTTTCTCCCTCCTTGCCCTGTTTGCCTGTCCTCAGACCCTGGACTGTATTTTGCTTTATTCATTCATTCATTCCTTCATTCATTCATCTTCTACCACTATATCCAATCTTCCCTCAGGTCACGGGGAGTCTGTGCCTGTCTCAGGCGTCTATGGGCAATAAGGCAGGATACACCCTGTATGGAATGCCAGGGCACACACACTCACAATCACAAACACTATGGACAATTTTCCAAGGTGCCAATCAACCTACCGTGCATGTTTTTGGACCAGGAGGAAACCGGAAAACCCGGAGAAAAAAAAAAACCCTGAGGCACGGGGAGAACTTGCAAACTCCACACACACACATGGCCGAGACGGGAATCGAACCCGGACCCTGGCTTTGTGAGGTGAACGTGTTAACCACTAAGCCACCGTGCTCCCTATTTTGCTTTATATTATTGTATATATGGTCCACTTTCTACTGCTGACCAATTGGGCTTGAATGTTAAATGTTTTATCCTTTTTTTTCTTCCCCAGCTGTATAACAACGACCTGCAGCTTTTGTTCCTGACTTAAATCGCTATTTCCCCACCATTCCCATCTAGCATCCCTAACAACGGGCTGCCGTTCTCAGGAATGCATGCATGTTACCAGATATTCCTACAGCTCCTTTTATTATTGTCGTAGATATCCGTACAGGCTTCCTACACAGTTACTGCTCCTCTACTTTCTCCCTGTTCTTGGTAACGTCCTTGTGCTTCATTTTCCCCCCACTTCACCGACCGAGTACCTCTTTCCCGAGTCACAGGTTTTGCTTCCGGAAGGTACAGAAGTTCTCTGTGTCCAGCCGACCCATTATATATGCTTTGGACTACAATAAATTTCTATGTATCCCCCTTTTACCATCCATACATTGTTCCCCCAACATCTGTATCTAATTGGGGCCCACCTTATACATACAATGGTACAGCCAGAAAGGCTAGCTAAACACACCAAGATAAAGATTTTATGGAAGTCAAATGTAACATGCCTACATATATTTGATTAACTGTATCCTTCCACGAGAGGCACGGTGGCTTAGTGGTTAGCACGTTCGCCTCACACCGCCAGGGTCCGAGTTCAATTCCCGTCTCGGCCATGTGTGTGGGGTTTCCAAAACCAAAAACATGCACGGTAGGTTGATTGGCATCTTGGAAAATTGTCCCTAGTGTGTGTGAATATGTGTGTGTTCCCTGCAATGGGTTGGCATTCCATCCAGGGTGTATCCTGCCTTAATGCCCATAGACGCCTGAGATAGGCACAAGACTCCCCGTGACCCGAGGGAAGATCAGATACAGCGGTTTCATACACGTGAGGAGGAACTCTAACGTTCAATGAATCTGAAAGGCTGTTAAGGTACATTTGGAAAGGTCCGCTTGTTTGTCATCTAGCTCTGTCACTAATTGTTTTTAACCATTTATCAGCGTGAGCATCTCAATGTAGAGCGATTCTCGAGCCTCTTGCATTATAATTGCAGCAATTCCAGAGCATACCTTAATCATTGTAATAAAGGCATTCAAAAGAGGAAAATCGGTGAGAACCAAGCGATCACCAGTGTCTATTTATTTATCACTACAGCCCTGACTTATAGCCTCCAGAGAATTCCGAGTCCCGTGGAAGGATTTTCAAGGCCTTTCTTTGTGTCACTACCTACATTGTGTACCGTTCAAGCATGATGCAAGAAAGGAAGAAAAAAAAACATATGTAAGGGGAAAGAACATGTTCCTGTTCTTGGCCACAAGATAGTGTTTAGTGGTGCTTCTCTTGGACTTGAATTGACCTGAAGTAGCTTATATGGTCTTCGACAAGTCTTCCGAGTCAACAAGAGTCATAAGAAACCAAAGCAGAATATATGTGAAATAGAGCCTAGGGATTGCTTTAACATCTCACAACCACCATAGTGCGTAGAAACCCTTAATGAGTGGTTTTTTATTTGTAAACCGGTCATAGGAGAGTTTACAATTTTAATTCATGAAAATCTGTATAGTGCATTTAGGAGGCTTGATAATGTTTTTTGATCAGCACTAAATCAGACATTTGGTGACACGTTATAGCACATTTATTGTACGGATTATGTTGTGATTGCGATTGAATCACATGCATGCTCTTTTCAATGATTGCATTTTATTTCTAGTGTAATATTTGTTTCTGGGTGCTTTCGGGGCTACACTACTAAGAAACTTAGAATATATATATATATATATTCATTCATTCATTCATTCATTCATCATCTTCTACCGCTTCTCCCCGATCTTCCTTCGAGTCACGGGGAGTCTGTGTCTATCTCAGGCGTCTATGGGCATTAAGGCAGGATACACCCTGGATGGAAAACCAACCCATCACAGGGCACACACATACACACTCACATTCACACACACATTCATACACTAGGGACAATTTTCCAAGGTGCCAATCAACCTACCATGCATGTTTTTGGACCGGGGAAACCGGAAACCGGAGAACCCGGAGAAAAACCCCTGAGGCACGGGGAGAACATGCAAACTCCACACACACATGGCCAAGACGGGAATCGAACCCGGACCTGGAGGTTTGAGGTGAACGTGCTAACCACTAAACCACCGTGCCTGCTAAAGTAATTGTAAGGTTACATTTGTAATCTTGTAACATTTCCAAAGTAACCTTCCCAACACTGTATGTATGTATGTATGTATGTATGTATGTATATGTATATATATATATATACATATACATCCCAAGGTGTATATGTATATGGTCTAAGTGAAATAAGTGTGTTTACAGTAGAAAACAGATTGTAGGATTTCTTTAATGTTTAGCATCAAATGCTTTACTTTTTTTCCCCCATCCAATCATATGCTTTTCCACGTCTCACAAAAAGTGTTTAGTCAGCGCTTGGTAATTGAAGGTTGCAAAAAGCAAAAAAAAAATGGCGATGCATGTGCTTTCTATATTACTATGCCGAAATGCTAATCACCGACAGTTTGTTGCTTTTAGCCCGAGCATTAAGATTACGTCAGAGTGGTCTTCAGATAGCACTCTCGGCCTTTCTCTCCCTCCTCCTTAAACGACCTTCTCTACGTACCCCCCAGGCTTCAAGGCCGCGAGATGTGCTATTTTTACTAATACGATCTCACACCTCTTCTACCTCACCTAACCCCCCCCCCTCCCTTCCGACACAAACGCACACACAACCACCCATAGCATGCATGGCCCTGATGAGCTGGGATTTCGCACACACACACACACACACACAGCCCCTCACAGGTATGAATGTCTGAGGGTATTCAGGTGTCTCGGGCCAACAGTGCGGAACATCTGTTAGCGACTAATCACATTTTTCTTTTTCCGTGCAAGGTGAGAGCTCGATTTTGCCATTTAAATTCTCTTTTCCCATCCACCTTCAAGCACTGAGCACAATGGCACTGCTCTCTCCCTCTCTTTCTATTATTCTCTCACTCACTCTCTCTCTCTCGCTCGCTCACTTTTCCTATCTTCCTCTCTTTCTCCTTACACCGTCTTTTCCATTTTTGTACGCTTCAAAATCTCTCTCTCTCTCTCTCTCTCTCTCTCGCTCTATTATAACCCCTTTCCTTTCTGTCTTCCTCCCACAACCCCTTTTTTCTATTCAGCTGGAACCTTCTCTGTTTCTTTATCTTTCTCTCCCTATTTCTTTCCCTTGCCCTGCTGTCTCACATTCTGTCTCTCTCTCTCTCTCTCTCCAGATGCAGCCTTCTTCCTTATCAGAACGAGAGTGCTGATTGTCAGCTCGTCCCTCACTTTGATTGACAGCTCAGGCTTTGCGCCAGAACGGCTGATTTTGTCAATGTTTGTCTGTGCACTCTTATCGCCAAACCTTATATTAACTGCCTTCCACGGTGAGCTCAGACACTCGCTCTCCATCTAGCTCGCTCTTTTCTCCCCTCCTCCTCCTCATCCTCCTCCTCCCTCCACATCCCCTCCTCCCTTTCCTCATTTACTCATCCTGTCTTCTTTGCTGTCCCCCCCCCCTCTCTCTCTCCAATACTGTGTTTGGTTGTCAAAGAAGATGCTAGGGTTTGTATATGAACGTCCAGAAATGGCACGTGTTTGCTGGGATGAAGAACTCAAAGCAACCTGAACTCCAATATGGCTTCCTCTCTGCTGCCGGGAGTGTTCATGACTTGACATAAGTTTGCACATTACAACCTCCCTGTTCTTCAGCTTTCCCTGTTTTCATTTTGCCCTATTTTTTTCTCCTCTCTCTCTCTCTCTCTCTCTCTCACTCGCTCTTTCACTCTTTCTCAATCGCACATTCTTTTTCACACACACACACAAAAAGATTTTAATTGCCGGATCCACCGAGACCTCGGGTCTTCACTTTGTAATGATCTCGCCTAGAGCTTGATGTTGTTTGTTTGTTTGTTTGTTTGTTGTTTGCTTGTTTTTTTCTTAATTAAGATATACAAACCTGATAGTGTGTGTGATATAGAGTGTAGTATATATATATATATATATATATATATATATATATATATATATATATATATATATATAGTAAAGTTGTGTATAGAGGATTATTTTTATAAAGCAACTGCTGATCCTAATAAATTTGTAGTTTTTGTGTAAAATAAAAAAAGAATGAATTTTCACTCTCGGCATATTTAATAATAATAATAATAATAATAATAATAATAGGGGCACGGTGGTTTAGTGGTTAGCACGTTCGCCTCACACCTCCAGGGTCCGGGTTCGATTCCCGCCTCGGCCATGTGTGTGTGGAGTTTGCATGTTCTCTCCGTGCCTCAGGGGGTTTTTCTCCGGGTTCTCCGGTTTCCTCCCCGGTCCAAAAACATGCACGGTAGGTTGATTGGCACCTTGGAAAATTGTTCCCTAGTGTATGTGAATGTATGTGTGTGTGTGTGTGTGTGTGTGTGTTTGTCCTGCGATGGGTTGGCATTCCATTCCATCCAGGGTGGGTGTATCCTGCCTTAATGCCCATAGACTGCCTGAGATAGGCACAGACTCCCCGTGACCCGAGGGAAGATCAGATAAATCGGTAGAAGATGAATGAATGAATGAATAATAATAATACTTCATGTTCTACATAATTTCATAGGGTATATACATGATATGGACACATTCCTTGGATTCCTATTAACTTTTTTTCTGTCTTTCTGCTTCCACCATTAGGGGTCGCCACAGAGGATGGTTATAGATATTAGATTTGGCGCATGTTTTACACTGTATGTCCTTCCTAACGCAGCCCTCCTGGTCTATCCAGGCTTGGGCCCTGCACCAGGAATGCACTGGCTTGCACTGGCATTTTGGGGCCTTGCTCAAGGGCCCACTCGAATCTGTAATGTAATGTAATTTCGGTCCAGAGCCCAATACCTTTGGATTTCTATTCACTATACAACCCGAAAGATTCCTATGTGCATCTTGAACATCCCATTACATATTCATTCATTCATTCATCTTCTACCTCTTTATCCGATCTTCCCTCGGGTCACGGGGAGTCTGTGCCTATCTCAGGCGTCTATGGGCATTAAGGCAGGATACACCCTGGATGGAATGCCAACCCATCGCAGGGCACACACACACACACACACACTACCTACCGTGCATGTTTTTGGACCGAGAGGAAACCGGAGAACCCGGAGAACCCCCAGAACATGCAAACCACACAAAAACCATGGCTGAGATGGGGAACCCGGACCGGATCGAGGACGTGCTAACCACTAAGCCACCGTGCCTCTCCCATTCCATATTTTATCTTTTTATTGTTATTTAAAACCTCCACTCTTCTGAGATGTTCCACTGTAATTGGAAGGGTGGAGATTAGTCGCTTATTCAGAATAGTGTTCGGTCGACGTAGGATGAGGAGGTTTTAGCATGCAGTCAGCACTTCATTTCATCCCAAGGTGTTTCGAGGCGTTCAATAGGTTTGAGGTCAGGGCTTTATAAAAGAGAACTCAGGCTCTTCCATTCCAACCTGCATCTTCATGAAGTTGGTTTTGTGAACAGAGAACAGTTTGGGTAAAACTCTAACATTAATGGCTGGAAAAGCTAGGACTCCCAATGATTATTTTTCCCCGTATGGTGTGTATACAGTGATTTTTATTTTACAACTTATTTTGTCCCTAGTGTGTGAATGTGTGTATGAGTGTGTGTGTGTGTGTGTCCTGTGATGGGTTGGCATTCCATCGAGGGTGTATCCTGCATTAATGCCCATAGACGCCTGAGATAGGTACAGGCTCCCCGTGACCCGAGGGAAGATCGGATAAAGCGGTAGAAGATGAATGAACGAATGAATGTATGTGTATAAAAAAAAAGAATAAATACATATTGACATGAATGTTCAAATGTAATAGTGTGTTTTTTAGCAATGCGTTATTTTTCACTGTCAGGTTTTGAGCATTAATTAAAGATCTGATTTCATATGATTACGATGAAAGTAAACGTCGGTAAACACTCAGCAATAAGAACAAAAAGAAAAGTGTAGTTAAAAAGCGAAGAAAAGAAGACAAAAAAAACAGACTTGCTTTTATAGACGTTCAGTTTGCAGTGTTCAGTGTTCGGGTGCATTTCCTCACCTCCCTGCTAAGTGTTGCATCTTCCGGGTCGGCACGTGTTCAGTCAATTAAGCTTTTAATTAAGCAGCAGGATCAGTGCAAGGTCACAAGTCTGAACGCGTCGACAGTAACCTTTGACCCAAGCTCCAGCACTATAAGAAAAAAAAACGTCGGTTTATTAAGCGCTATGGCTGGATTATTAAGCGTCACAGTTGGTAAAGCTGCATTCTATACACTTTTATAGAAATGTAAAGATTTGTGTGTCATGGATTGAACAAGGGTTTTTATGCATAAAGCTTGGTGAGGACGGTCATAAATAATGACATGTAGCTTTAATAATCCATTCTTTCAGCCACGTCTTATTTGTAGCACTTACTCCTTCGATTTTCCCCACATTCATTTTCATTCTTTGTTGGTGTGGTCAGAATACAAACATAATAATAATAATAACAACAACAACAACCACTACTACTACTATTATTATTATTAATATTATTATTTTTAATATGAATTATTATTATAATAGGGGGGCACGGTGGTTTAGTGGTTAGCACATTCGCCTCACACCTCCAGGGTCTGTGTTCGATTCCCGTCTCGGCCATGTGTGTGTGGAGTTTGCATGTTCTCTCTGTGCCTCAGGGGGTTTTCCTCCGGGTTCTCCGGTTTCCTCCCGGTCCAAAAACATGCACGGTAGGTTCATTGGCACCTTGGAAAATTGTCCCTAGTGTGTGAATGTGTGTGTGTGTGAGTGTGTGTGTGTCCTGTGATGGGTTGGCATTCCATCCAGGGTGTATCTTGAGTTAATGCCCATAGACGCCTGAGATAGGCACAGGCTCCCCGTGACCCGAGGGAAGATCGCATATAGTGATACAAAAAGAATGAATGAATTATTATTAATTATTATTTACTAGGGCGGTCAAAGTTAGCGTGTTATTAACCTGTTAATAACGCAAATTCACTTTAAAGGCACTAATGTTATTAACGTGTGATTAACACAGTGTGCACTCTGCGTTGTGCATTACTATGTGAGTGATCCACCACGCTCTATATTAGCATTCACAGGTATAGTATATTACCGTATGGAACCTTACGCAAGCGCATCACATTCCCAAATCCGTATTACGCAATAAAGCCCATTTTTCTTTTGTGAATGCGAATGCACTTCCGTATAACCTAAACGTATCACCAGTTTATATGGAAAAGCAACCGGAACAGAATTCTTAAAGGAACCACGTCCTATATTTTACAATTAAAACAACCACTAAACAAAGTACCATTGAAATGAACAAGAAATTAATATTAAATAATTTCGTGAAACGTGAAAAGTATTCATTTATGGTGCATTGAAAATGTGCGATTAATCACAAGTTAACTCACGGCAATTGTGCGATTAAATATTGGATTCGATTGACAGCCGTAATTATTATACTATAGAAGTAGTCGTGATAATAGTAACAGGACCTAACAAGTAACTACTGTAATGAATGGACATTTGGTGTCAGGCAGATGAGCATGGTTGCCCTTTTGAGTCTTTTTTTCTTACTCCTTCCTTCTTCCTTTTTTTTTGGCCACTGACTTGTGCTCATTAGGCATAAGCTTAAAAATCCATTTGTAAATTAGCTTTTGGACAATGCCCATTGCTAATACAAATTGAAACTCAATTAAATTCATAACAGTAATAGTAATATCATTAGTGCTAATAATAGTCATTAAAATTGTAATTGAATTATTTTAGTAATTTATAGTAATAATAATAGGCACTAGGAGCTGTTCTAATTATGATAGTAGTAGTGGCAGTAGTAATAATAGCAAATGTACTAATAATAGTAGCAGTAATAAATATAATATACTGTATACTACTATATAATACAATATACATTTTCACCTACTGAACCTTCTGTACATTATTCACCCTCACATATGTACAGAATTTCACTGTGCTGTAATGTATATGTGACCAATAAAGGATATTATTATTATTACAAATAACCCCATACCCTATTTTTCATATTGTTATTTATTGTAAATAGCCCTTTTTCCGGTTAGATGCACGCAATCCATTGGACATGCACCTTGTATAATGACAATAAAGGTGAAGCTAATCTAATTGAATCTAATGTAATCGATATTTATTGCAAATAACAACGGAACTAATGGCACTAACAGTAGTAATATCGATAGTTAATGCATAAAGATTAGTTCTAACTGTGAAAGCAGTAGTAGTAATAACAGTAGTAGTAATATTTCACAGAGTCACCGAATTAAGAATAGTAATAGCGATTAGAAAGACAATGGAAAGAATAAATTAGAAAGGAAATTAGTCAAGGAAATAAAGTCAGCATGAGTAGAAGTGTAAAATATTTACAAATGCACATGGTCGTAAGTCTATAAGTCTTTCATTCATTCATCTTCTACCACTTTATCCGATCTTCCCTCGGGTCACGGGGAGCCTGTGCCTATCTCAGGCATCTATGAGCATTAAGGCAGGATACACCCTGGATGGAATGCCAACCCATCACAGAGCACAAACACACACATTCATACACTAGGGACAATTTTCCAAGGTGCCAATCAACCTACCGTGCATGTTTTTGGTGCAGGGGGAAACCGGAGAACCCGGAGAAAAAACCCCCAAGGCACGGGGAGAACATGCAAACTCCACACATGCATGGCCGGGACATGAATCGAACCCTGACCGTGGCGGTGTGAGGCGAACGTGCTAACCACTAAACCACCGTGCCCCCAGTCTATAAGTGTTATAGAAATAAATAAACAATGATACATTGTTACATTACTAGTAATATTTGTAGTAGTAAAACAGAGTCAGAGGAGGCCGAAAGCGATGGTAGTATTAATAATAGTAATAAAACATATTCCATTGAACATTCAATATGAAAATAAAAAGCAACAATGGCACGCTTCATGAGGTCTAAATTGTTTTGTTGTTGTTTGTTTTACATTCAGATTAGACCGGAGTGGGATTCAATCATCATTTCAATAATCTTTCAATTAACAGGAATCGGCGATGGCGTTTGCGCGTATTCGAAAACGCGGCTCCGCGGCTTCTTATTTGAACGGGGCTTTGATCGGCTTTTGAGATTTCTTTTTCACCTGCTGTTATGTTTTGTTTTTTAATCAGCGTAGCTCTAATTGCCATATTTTGGGGGATTTAAAACAAAAACAAAAAAAAATAGTATACAAATACAGGTTTGGCACCAAATCCAGGGAACATAAATAAAAACAAAGTGACTAAATGGAGAAAAAAAAGTGTATACAAATAGCTTTGAAAGTGGTCGGAGGTTTTGAGACACCTTTGGTATAAAATAATACAAGGAAAAGTAATGTTTAATCAGGGAATAGGAGATATCTAGCGGTGACTTTGGCAGTGAAGTTCAAATATTCAGATTGTGTCACTGTTTGTGTGTTGGAGGTTTGAAAGTGTGAAACAGGTATCTGGGAGAATGCAAAACTATCGCTTTTAGCTTCTTGTGGCTGTTTCACCAAGCTATATCAGCAGCTTTGTGTGTGTGTGTGTGTGTGTGTGTGTGTGTGTGTGTGTGTGTGTGTGTGTGTGTGTGTGTGTGCGGTCAAACAGAAAATATCATGGTGCTGATATGCAGATCCACACTTTGCAGTGTTTGTTCAAGAAAGACTGTCCCAAAGGAAATACATAGAACAAATGAACACACTGTTTGTATGCATATGTGCTTATGTGTGTGTGTGTGTGTGTGTGTGTGTGTGTGTGTGTGTGTGTGTGTGTGTGTGTGTGTGTGTCTCTGTGTGTCTGCACACGAGAAAGACAGCCCTGTACCTGCTAACATGGACGATCCATTGTGCGTCTGCTACAGGATGAATAGGACTCTTGCCTGAACATGGACAGACATGGCAGTCAGCTCATACTGGGTGACCTCATCTGGGAGACCCCCAATGTCCATTGTTCCATCAATGTTAACTAAAGGACACTTTTCTTCGAAACGCTACTCTTTAAACCAACCTCGTCATGACTTCATGTCATAGATTCATGTCATGTCTTTGATTCTTCATCTATTTGCATTGTGAATTGTCTGTAGGATTTATTTTGCAATAAGAAACTAATAGCTAATGCAAAATAATCCGAGCCGATAATCTCCGAATTAGGAATAAAGTGGTCAAACTGATACAAATTACAGATGGGAATAGTTGTATTTACGGGTTTTTTTTTATTTTTTTTACAAGTTTTGCTTGTTCTTTTGCTTTTCAAAATAACCAAATTGCACAAGCTGGTGTTTTTTTTTTTTGGCACAACCAAGCAATATACTATTTATGAAGCCCGTCGTTAACATCTAAAACTGAAGATCTGTTTGAAACGATCAATAAAAACAAAATTATTGTGTGGATCGAAAAAGCCAATTAACAAACTAACACTTGTGCCGAAAAGTGAAATTTTGCCTAATATGAAATAAAACAAACAAATTACGTATGAAAACAACGATGGAATTTTTTTGTAATATGATGTAATCACGAGACCCATTCAGCCGTCCGAAGATATGCTTTTTGCTGCGTCTATTAAAATAAATAAAGTTTGTGAGTATTTGTAAAGATTGGTCTATTAATTTTTTTCTGATTTTTTTTTTCTGTAAATATTAAGAGGGTTTGAAAATGAACAAACAAACAAACAAACAAACAAAAAATGCAGTTTTCAAATCTAGATGGAACACATGAATACTCAATGTTCAATGGTCTTATATACTTGGTACACATAACCTGTTTATGGCTGGTACAAAAAAAAACAAACAAAACAAAAAAAAACAAAAAAAAAAAAGAAAAGCCCCAGATCCCAGATACATTACAAATACAGTAAAAATACAGTAAAAAATAAAGTATTACATATTTATACTATATATATATATATTAATGAATGATATATATATATATATATATATATAAGTAGTACATAGTAGTCCTGAATCCCCCTTTATCCCCCTTTATCTTTCTAAAGTGCTGAAATCTTCCAGTATTGTCCATATTTGATATGTATTATACATCTGTAACATATATTCCCCTTTAAAATGAATGCTATATGTATTCATTGTTGAATTTGCTTTCTATGCCTCACTGTGCCTCCTTCTTTATGTCTCTCATACTGTATACTGTACCGCCTCATCTTTTTTTTCCCTCCTCTCCCTTCCTCCCTCCCTCCCCCCCTCTCTCCCTCCTTCCCTCTCTCCCTCTCCCTCCTCCTTGGCTCATTGGTGATTGACACTTACAAATTACCCGGCGGTTGAAGCCATTGTGTGTGACCCCTCTCTTTCCCTCTCATCTCCAGTGAGGCGGCCGTTTTGTCATCTAATTACTGCGAATCCTGCTCCTGCTCCCCGCTGCTGCATTTTTAATGGGCCTGCCAGCCCACTCTCCAAACCCGTCTCTGTCCTCGCCTGCGCCCTCTCTGCAGGCACGGCTTCCCTTCTTCTTCTTCTTCTTTTTTTTTATCAGTCTGTTTACCTGCCTGTGTTTTATCCGTCCACACCACACAAACGCCACACACATGCTGAATGTGTCGCGGAGAAACTGAATCAGATCTCTTTTGCCCCCCCCCCCCCCGACACACACACACACACACACACACACACACAGAACCTTGCTCTGGCTCGCATTCAGAATATCCCACTCAGGTGAACATGCAGCAGCAGATACGCTTCTCTGAATCTGTGCACTTATAATTTAATAATTGTTTTATTTTGCATACTCCTACTAGGGCTGAAGTTTTGTGTGTATGTGTGTGTGTGTGTGTGTGTGTGTGTGTGTGTGTGTGTGTGTGTGTGTGTGTGTGTGTGTTGTGTGTGTGTGTGTGCGTGTGTGTGTGTGTGTGTCGAGCTTGAGTTCTCAAGCATTTGCCATTTACAATTTGTATGAAGCTGAATCTATTAAACGGAAAAATGTAAAATAAGGAGAAAATTATGAAAGTGAAACTCTAGCTTTTCAATACACACACACACACACACACACACACACACACACACTTTATATGCGATTGTACGTTTGAAATATCCCAGTGTAAATCATATACGATGTGAATGACAAAATGATTCCACCCCACATGAAAACTAACAATTGTGCCTACAAGTCTGAAATGAAATAATACAAACAAACAAATGTCGTAAAACATAATGTGATTATTCACATGTAAAAATGGTGGCTAGACTTTAAGCAGGAAGCTACAACGGGCAATATATTAATTATCGTTCCACACACAACAGTAATTCCCATTCACCTTTCTCAGCCTGCTGTAGCGTCTGGTACATGTTTCATATGACAAAATCAGCTGTTTGGTTCTTAAAACCACGTCCGGTCCTTTCTTGCTCTCCTTTTTTTCCCCCCACGTGAAATAACAGATTTAACGCTGTTTCATAACAACCGCCGTCTTTTTAATTTACAAAATATTAGTCTGAAATGAATCTTATTGAAGTGACCTAAGACTCAAAAAGGAAACCCTTTCTAACATACCAAATTATTTGCTAATAATAATACATTATTGTTGCTCTCACAACTATTATTTACACAAGATTGCACCAACCATACTGTTACTTATACCGCCGCCTACTTTAATTCATACAGACGTGGACAAAATTGTTGGTACCCTTTGGTCAATGAAAGAAAAAGTCACAATGGTCACAGAAATAACTTTAATCTGACAAAAGTAATAATAAATAAAAATTCTATAAATGTTAACCAATGAAAGTCAGACATTGTTTTTCAACCATGCTTCAACAGAATTATGTAAAAAAATAAACTCATGAAACAGGCATGGACAAAAATGATGGTACCCCTAACTTAATATTTTGTTGCGCAACCTTTTGAGGCAATCACTGCAATCAAACGCTTCCTGTAACTGTCAATGAGACATCTGCACCTCTCAGCAGGTATTTTGGCCCACTCCTCATGAGCAAACTGCTCCAGTTGTGTCCGGTTTGAAGGGTGCCTTTTCCAGACTGCATGTTTCAGCTCCTTCCAAAGATGCTCAATAGGATTGAGGTCAGGGCTCATAGACGGCCACTTTAGAATAGTCCAATTTTTTCCTCTTAGCCATTCTTGGGTGTTTTTAGCTGTGTGTTTTGGGTCATTGTCCTGTTGCAAGACCCATGACCTGCGACTGAGACCAAGCTTTCTGACACTGGCTAGTACATTTCTCTCTAGAATTCCTTGATAGTCTTGAGATTTCATTGTACCCTGCACAGATTCAAGACACCCTGTGCCAGACGCAGCAAAGCAGCCCCAGAACATAACAGAGCCTCCTCCATGTTTCACAGTAGGGACAGTGTTCTTTTCTTGATATGCTTCATTTTTTCGTCTGTGAACATATAGCTGATGTGCCTTGGCAAAAACTTCGATTTTTGTCTCATCTGTCCACAGGACATTCTCCCAGAAGCTTTGTGGCTTGTCAACATGTAGTTTGGCATATTCCAGTCTTGCTTTTTTATGATTCGTTTTCAACAATGGTGTCCTCCTTGGTCGTCTCCCATGTAGTCCACTTTGGCTCAAACAACGACGGATGGTGCGATCTGACACTGATGTTCCTTGAGCATGAAGTTCACCTTGAATCTCTTTAGAAGTCTTTCTAGGCTCTTTTGTTACCATTCGGATTATCCGTCTCTTAGATTTGTCATCAATTTTCCTCCTGCGGCCACGTCCAGGGAGGTTGGCTACAGTCCCATGGATCTTAAACTTCTGAATAATATGTGCAACTGTACTCACAGGAACATCTAGTTGCTTGGAGATGGTCTTATAGCCTTTACCTTTAACATGCTTGTCTATAATTTTCTTTCTGATCTCTTGAGACAGCTCTTTCCTTTGCTTCCTCTGGTCCATGTCGAGTGTGGTACACACCATATCACCAAACAACACAGTGATTACCTGGAGCCATATATATAGGCCCAATGGCTGATTACAAGGTTGTAGACACCTGTGATGCTAATTAGTGGACACACCTTCAATTAACATGTCCCTTTGGTCACATTATTTTCTGTGTTTTCTAGGGGTACCATCATTTTTGTCCATGCCTGTTTCATGAGTTTATTTTTTTACATAATTCTGTTGAAGCATGGTTGAAAAACAATGTCTGACTTTCATTGGTTAACATTTATAGAATTTTTATTTATTATTACTTTTGTCAGATTAAAGTTATTTCTGTGACCATTGTGACTTTTTCTTTCATTGACCAAAGGGTACCAACAATTTTGTCCACGTCTGTATGTATTTGCTCTAACCTTATTGCTATTTGCACTGTCTACCTACACAGTCTTATTAACTACTGTGCCATAACCTTTTATTCCATTTTTCCTTACTTTGCTCTACTCTATACCTGCTAACTTGTCTTTGTACATGCATTCTGATAGTAACAATAAAATGTAACCTATTTGCATCTAAATGTCTGACAATATTCAGTGAGAATGGGAAAATACATTCATTCATTCATTCATTCATCTTCTACCGCTTTATCTGATCTTCCCTCGGGTCACGGGGAGTCTGTGCCTATCTCAGACGTCTATAGGCACGAAGGCAGGATACACCCTGGATGGAATGCCAACACATTCACACACACATTCACACACTAGGGACAATTTTTTCCAAGGTTCCAATCAACCTATTGTGCATGTTTTTGGACAGGGAGGAAACCGGAGAACCCGGAGAAAAACCCCCTGAAGCACAAGGGGAGAACATGGAAACTCCACACACACATGGCCGAGACAGGAATCAAACCCGGACCCTGAAGGTGTGATTTGAACGTGCTGCAAACCACTAAACCACCATAGTGCCCCCTCGGAAAATACATTTCTCAAGCAATTTATATGTACAAAGGAAATATGCTAAATATGCAATAAGAGGTTTTTGGATCCTAAGGTTCGTTTGTGGTTTGCGAACATCCCTTTCATGATAGCAGTTATAATCACTTTCAGAGAAAATGCTGCAGTAGATTTTGAAAGGTGATTTGTGCTCAAGCGCTTTAGTAAAGCCAGCCACTGATTCTCATTCATCCCAAAGGGGGTTCAGTAGGCTTGAGGTCAGCGCTTTATAGTCGGCCAATCCAGATCTATCCACTCCAATCCATGTTAAACCATATCTTGATCGAGCTCGCATTGTGCTCAGAAGCATTGCTATTTAGGTCTCCCAGTGCAAGAGAAAAGGAAAACTTAACGCTACGATATACAACCTTAACCCTCAGTGCTCCAGGGACGCCGTACCATTTGTTCCAAAACAAGCTGGGATATGCGAAGAAAGGATTGTATTGTACTGTAATGCATATGTGACAAATAAAGGCTGTTCTGTCCACACTACACGATTGCGTGAGTCCAAAATTGTGGTAAAGTTTGTCAAAGATAAAAAAAAAAGGGTTGGAAAAAAATATTTACGATATATATATATATATATATATATATATATATATATATATATATATACAAAATATACAAAGATCATAATGAAGCACTTGATGAAGTGGTTTGTGTTCTGTTCGACGTCCTGTGATTTGTTCGCCTTGGCTCGTAATCTCTCTGCAACTCTTTGTCTTTCATGCGACTGTCAAAGAATAAGGATAAGAGACATTATCTTAAGTTGTCTTAAAAAATATATATATATAGCGGATTGAAATCAGAATTTGCACAATCCCCTCTGGCTGTGATGAGCAGACTGAGCTGGAGCACAGAGGAAGTCCCTTGCTGTCATAGCTCACATAGCTAGAAATCATCAAACCTTATCAGAATGTCACTCGACAGAGGACAGGAGAGGAGAATGCAGAGTGTGGGGAGTAAGAGGTAAAAAAAAAAAAAAAAAAAAAAAGATTAACGTGAGGAAGACATGGGAAGACATGATGTGGGCTTGGCAAAAAAAAAGAAAAAAAAAAAAAAAGAGGAACGAGGGAACAGTTTGTATGAGCGATATGAAAAGAAAAAAATATGAAAAGGTAGGAGTAGGTGAGAGAAAACAAAACTAAAAGCACAAGAAAGCTAATATGTTAAACACATACACACACACATACACACAAATATTATATATATATATATATATATTTGGTATATATATATATAGCTTTCTTATGCTTTTAGTTTTGTTATATATATATCTATATATATATATCTATATATATATATATATATATATATATATATATAAAGATTTCAACCCTTGAAAAAGGTTGACAGAGAATGTAAAATACAGAAATTGTCATAGGTCTGTCAGCGACATGGAGCACAATAGCATCATTTCATCAATTTATTTGACCACTCGGAAAGAAAAAGGGAAGAAGAAAAAAAAGAAAACAGCGGTGGTGACAAGCAGAAGATTGAGTTCACGTTTAAAACAGGGCACTCTGCCCTGCAGCACCCTGGGAGGAAGAAGAAGAAAAAAAAGAAGGGGGGGGGGGGGTGGCCTCCAGGTTCGTCCCTGCGTCGAGGGGCGAGGAGAAATACAGCCCTCGTAACTGTCAGTGAGAGAGAGAGAGTGAGAGAGAGAGAGAAAAGAGAGGGAGGGTAGAAGGAGACGAAGGGAGCGGAGAAACAAATGGCCCGGCCTAAAGAGATAGCACTCAATCAATCATCCTCAAACAAAAGCAGTGCTGCCCGGGAGAGTGTTTAAAGAGTGCTTATTTAATTAAAAGTCGCTCGCATAGCCTATTTATGTCCCCTCCAGCCTGCAGCATTAACCTTCCAGGGGCCGGGGACGAGTGAAGAAAACGACGGGCTGCTGCGGGGTTTGCATTACGTTGTCCAATCACATTGTTTTAGGGCTTCCCATTACTCCCATTAGCCCTCTTGTGCTCATTAGGGTTTCGGGATGAGCACAGTACAATTTGTAAAATAATTTCCGGGGAAAAGTGTTAAAAGAAAAATGGGAATTATTGTCTGCCGGCTTTCAGGATCAAAATCCTGAAGTTTGATCCTCACACTGGGGCAAGGACTGCTTTTTTAATTACATTTTACATGCACTGAAATAGCTCATTTGCGACAGTCTTAGAATGTAGATCTAAAGGTCCTTGGTTCAATCCAGCTTCGGGACTCCCATTTGGCGGCTTGAGAGCTTAGTGTGGGCCCTTAAGCAAGGCCCCTATCTTTTTGTGCTCGAGGGGTATCCCAGGCGACCCTATGCTCTGATACCGGCTCGTAACACTGCTGTGAAATGCAGAGAAAGAAACACAGTGTGCTGTAAAATACATATGACAAGTAGAAAACATTCATTTCACCTCCCTTTAATGCATCATACCATTATCTATGTGATATTTTTGTTCCCCCCCCCAAAAAAGTACCAATCAAAACACATTAATGTACTCTAGAGTTTAACTCATATGATGCACAATTATTATTAATTTGTGATAACAAATGTCATATTTTTTTATGACATTTCATTTCCAAAAAAGGCCACTATTAAACCATGATTTTGGAATTTTTTGCATTAAGAGCAGAAATGAGATTATACCAAGAAAATACCAAAAGTTAGCTTTCTTGAAAATAATCAAATATACAAATGCACTGGAACTATTTATGTAAATGACATTAAATGAAGAAAAAAAAAAGTTAAAGATAGGTAAAGGAGGTAAAGATTTTCTTAGCTTCCCTTTTACAAAACAAACACACAAACACACACACAGTAAATGTAGAAAACTGCACATGTCTAGGGTTAAAATAATCCTTTCTGTATTTTAAGGTGTTATTTATATTATCTAATTTCACTATTCATTACTCTTTATAATAATGTCTGTTACTGAACTTGTCCTATTTGTTTAATATCTGAGGCATTGTTTTTTTGTTTCCCTCACGCAATGAAATAAAGTGCATGTAAATCTTCAGTATTGGAATCTATATATATATTTGACAAATCGTGGCAATAGTAATATTGTAATAGTAATAGTAATATCATAACATTTCCGCTCAACAAGCAGGACTGGAAGGCTGTCAAGGGAAAAGAGATGAGCAGACTCAGACTCATTTTGGAAGCTCGAGTCCTTTCCTGTTTGCGGTAAAATGTTATAAATCTTCAACTAATCTGTGTTCGCCGGCACAGTGGAACTCTGCAGCGGTGTGGTGGGGAGGAAGCGTCAGGGCTGGAGCTAAAGGTATTGGTGTTGCTCTGTCACTGGAACTCATCGTATGCTGACTTTGTCACACAACATATGTTTGCACTTTCTGCACACACAATATGCACTGTTGCCCACCTACACCAGCCCCCCTTATACATTCCCTGCTTTGTGTAGTATAGTATAGTACTTTATTCATTTACAATATGAATTCATGTTACTCTACAACTTTAATATACAGTTAAATATACAGTAGAATGAAATATGCCATTAAAATACTATTCAATATGATTGAAGGTTTTAGATATAGTGTATATAGAATATATATATATATATATATATATATATATATATATATATATATATATATATATATATATATATATTTTTTTTTTTTTTTTTTGGTTTGTTTGTTTGTTTGTTTGTTTTTGGAGTGTGTTGAAATTGAAATATTTCCACATTTTGTCACGTTATAACCACAAATGTAAATGTATTTAATTGCTATTTTATGTGATAGAAAAACACAACGTATTGCAAGTGGAAGGAAAATGATTAAAGTCTTAAACATCTGGCGTTTCATATGTATTCAGTTTTTATTTGCTTAAAACTTTTTAAAATCTGTTTAAATAAAACTCAAATAAACTAAAACTGAACTGAATATGTATTCAGCCCCCTGATACCCCTAAATTAAATCCGGCGTAATCACCTGCCTTCAGAAGTGACCTAATTTGTAATTAGAGTTTACCTGTGTGTACTTAAATCCCAGTATAATTACAGCTGTTCTGTGAAGGCCTCAGAGGATTGTTATTTATTTATTTATTTATTCATTTTGCATACTTTATTGATCCCGCGAGGGAAATCCTTTTCTTCACATATCCCAGCTTGATAAGAAGCTGGGGTCAGAGCGCAGGGTCAGCCATGGTACGGCGCCCCTGGAGCAGATTGGATTAAGGGCCTTTCTCAAGGACCCCTGTCAGTTCCACCTGAACTGACAGGCCAGGCAAGGAGAGCATTGCTCCAAGAAGCAGCCAGTCATACACTCGAACAACTATGCCTATTATGGAAGAGAGGCAAGAAGAAAGACAAAAAAGGATAAAAAGTCCCGTTTGCTGTTTGCCATGTAGTCATGTAGGTGACACAGCAAAAATGTGGAAGTAGCTGTTGTGGTCAGATAAGTCGAACATTTTGGCCTACATGCAAAACAATATCAGCCTGAAGAACACCATCCGCACCGATTGTGTAACATGGTGGTGGTAGCATCATGCTGTGGGGATGCTTTTCTTCAGCAGGGACAGAGACAGCTGGTCAGAGTTGATGGATGGAGCTAAAGACAGGGCAATCCTGGAAGAAAGACTGCAAAGGATTTGAGGTTCACCTTCCAGCAGGACAACGACCCTAAACATATTCACATGTTAGAACGGCCCAGTAAAAGTACAGACCTACAAACTATTGAGAATCTTTAGCAAGAATTTTGTCCTCCAATCCAACTGGGGCTATTTTGAGAACACAACTGGGCAGTCTCTCTGGTAGAGACATACCCAAAAAGGTACTTTGGTCCCATATATATATATATATATATATATATATCTATAAATATATATATATATATATATATATATATATATATATATATATATATTGTTATTCAAGTCATATGTTTACATCCGACTGCTTCCCTAATATTCTGAAGCCCTGAAGACCAAGAAGTAATCAGAAATAAATTGTCTTTCTATAGGAGTGCATTCATTCTATACATTCCTTTTGACTCGATGCATAGATTCTGCAAAAACGCTGCAAATCCACAATATGACGTATGTGTTACATAACTAAACTATGCCCATTTCGATAACAGACTTCAAATCTTTCTTTTCCTTTGCTTTTTTTTCTTCTTTTTTCTTTCTTTTTTTTTCCAGGGGAAACCTTGCCTTGTGAAGGCCAGTGGGATTCAGCGGACCGTGAAATAAATTGCAATATGTAAATGAAAAGAAAGACGAAAGAAAACACTTTTATACTTTTACCCAAGTGCCGCGCCATCGCCGAGGCAAACAAATCTGCAAATTTTACAATAAAAAAAAAAGGGGGACGAAGAAGAAGAAGAAAAAAAAGAAAAAGTGGAACCTCTTAGGGATAAGAATCGACAGCTAGACGTGGAAGTGGTAAATCTAACACTTTTTTTTCCCCCAGAGGCCTAAGAAATGAACAGCTGCGGCATCGGGCTTAAGCGCTGCGGTAATTGCGCGAGGCTCCTCAAACGTGTTTGCACCTCGCGCCGGCCTGTTAGGCTAACACACGTGTGTTAGCTAATGCATTCAGAGTGCACGCCACTTCTAGCGCCGGGACTCAACACACAGACACACACACACACACACAATCTACAATCACACCCATGCACAAGCACTCATGACTGCATTCAAATGGTAGCACCTGCACAAATATGTGTTCTGTCATCCGTCAACACGTTCTCATGGCCAAAAGAAGGCAATTGTTGTATTGCGTTGCATTTCTTTTCCATCTCAAGTTTAAGTTTTAAAAGAAAAAAAGAAAGAAAGAAAAAAAAAGTCTCTTTAGGGCTGACTTGAGATATTTCCAATGTGAAAGGTGCTAAGTTTCTTCCTGGATTACCCAGTGCGTTCGCGCACGCTAGGCTCCTCCAAATTAACACATGTGAGGCTTGTGAATTTGTGTGTGAACTCGTTTCTGCCACTGCCTGGTGGATGTTCATTTGGAATATTGGCAAGTAAAATCCACGGGCTCACCAAAAACGCTAAAAGCAAGCGCTGGCGAGTTTTACAGCGGCTGCTGCGTGACTCGAGGTTTGATCACGTGACCTCTTGGATAAGTCTCGGCAGTTGTCTCCTTTTTGAATTTAATGCTACGACAGGTCATGAAGACGTTTCTGTATGTATGATTTTACAGAAGCTATAGATTAAAAGTGCACGAGCGAAGACCAACCATCTTCTCGAGCAGACATTCAGATTAAGGATTCAAGCCAGATTGGCTTAAGGGACCAAACAATCAAGAATTGCTCAAGCTTACAAGGACCCAAGCAAGAGACATACCCCCAGCAGCAACTTGGCGATACCGGGGCTCGAACCCCCAACCTTCCGATCAGTAGGGCAGCTCTTTAAACCGCTGAGCTAAAGACCATTCGTGAGCAAACTGCATCATGAAGACTAAAGAACACACCAGACAGGTCAGGAATAAAGTGATGGAGAGGTTTCTGGCAGGGTTGGATTCTAAAAACAAGCTTGAACATCTTGAGAAAGTGTATGGCACGTCCTCGAACCTGCCAAGACATGGCCGTCCACCTGAACTGACAGGCCAGGCAAGGAGAGCATTGCTCCAAGAAGCAGCCAGTCATGCACTCCAACAACTATGCCTATTATGGAAAGAGAGGCAAGAAGAAAGCCACCAAGCTCCCACTAGCGGGTCCTTGAGAAAGGCCCTTATCCCTCATTTACTGAGTTGTAAGTCACTCTGGATAAGGGCATCTTCCAAATGCTGTAAATGTAAATGGTTGGATACTCGACTGATTCCCGCCCATATTAATGACGCTTAACCTCCAGAATATTAACAGGTTCCTATTAATTTGTCAAACCACAAGGCTCACAGGCGGAATCTGGCCCACCATGTCATTGTTCGTGGCCCTCAAGATCTTAAAATGTGTCTTAAAATAAGGCTGCTTTAAATCGTGTATTGACAAACTCCCTACATATACATCAGCGTTTACCAAGGACTCATTTTTTCCCCAACAAGCGGAATTGAGGAATTCCTACAAATGATCCCAAAATGTCCAAAAAGTGGAAAACTGATGCACATGGAAGGCACTTCCGAGAAAGAATACATGTTTGTGCGTCAGGGGGAAAACACCACTATGTGTTTTGTGTTATGAGGCGGCGACCGGCCCTTCAAGGCCAAATATAATGCTGATGTGGCCCACGTTGACAACGAGTTTGACACCCCTTGTAGTAGAGTATAGTGTCTATAATTTTAAGGACACTATACAAGGAATCTGTTTAAATTCGAGGGCTTCATTAATGACCATACAAACAGATGATTTCTGAATAAGAGGGTTTCTCAGAGACTCAACACAGTGTTTGCATAAGTCACAGCTTAATGCTGTTTTTATTATTATTATATTATTATTATTATTTCATTAGGGGGCATGGTGGCTTAGTGGTTAGCACGTTCGCCTCACAACGCCAGGGTCCGGGTTCGATTCCCGTCTCTGCCATGTGTGTGTGGAGTTTGCATGTTCTCCCCGTGCCTCAGGGGTTTTTTTCTCTGGGTTCTCTGGTTTCCCCCCCGGTCCAAAAACATGCACGGTAGGTTGATTGGCACCTTGGAAAATTGGCCCTGCGATGGGTTGGCATTCCATCCAGGGTGTATCCTGCCTTAATGCCCATAGACGCCTGAGATAGGCACAGACTCCCCGTGACCCGAGGGAAGATCTGATAAAGTGGTAGAAGATGAATGAATGAATTATTATTATTATTATTATTATTGAATTTGACATAAAATATAAAAAAATAATAAATAGATGAATTGTTATGAATAAAAAAACAAACACCCCGCTCTTCTAGGAAGATGTTCCTCTTGATTTCCTAGTGTGCTTGTGGAGATTTGTAGCTCATCCCACCACTAGGAGTCAGATTAGGATTTTCGGATTAAGATTAAGATTTTCTAGATCATGTGTCCGAAAGAGCGGGGCACGGTGGCTTAGTGGTTAGCACGTTCGCCTCACACCGCCAGGGATCCGGGTTCGATTCCCGTCTCGGCCATGTGTGTGTGGAGTTTGCATGTTTCTGTTCCTCCCCTCCCTTTGCCTCAGGGGGGTTTTTTCTCCGGGTTCTCCGGTTTCATCCCGGTCCAAAAACATGCACGGTAGGTTGATTGGCACCTTGGAAAATTGTCCCTAGTGTATGAATGTGTGTGTGAAGGAGTGTGTTGCCCTCGATGGGTTGGCATTCCATCCAGGGTGTATCCTGCCTTAATGCCCATAGATGCCTGAGATAGGCACAGGCTCCCCGTGACCCGAGAAGATCGGATATAGCGGTAGAAGATGTATAAGATGAATGAATGAATGAATGTGTCCGAAAGACTGCATTCAAAACGTCCTATACAATCGCGTGTATCCATCTTTGTGGTAAGAACCATATATGGCTGGAAAAGTCACATGTCCCAATAAATATGTCCATCCAGTGTATTCAATTTTCACTGTTTGATCCCATGAACACCTATATTTTTTGCTTTATTTATTTCTTTTTTGGAAGGAAGGTAGGGGTAAAAACACAGATTTTACGTCTGTTAGCATTTCACACATGAGAGGAGACTCTTTAACAGGCGACATGCTGCCTTTCCGGCTTGTCATATTCTCCTCTATCTTGTCATTTTGTTTCTGTTTGGTTGTTGTAGCCGTAGCCGTCCAAGCACATCACAGGGCAGCCCGAAGTGCTCCTAGAGGAAAACGCCATCCGCCTTCTTCTGCATGCACAAGCTCGGAGGAGGCCACAAACTCCACAACTGATATATTCAATATTCGGGGAAAACAGGAAGCCATACACGCCTCCCGGAGATCGAACTCATCAATGATGTCAGTGAGAGAGCAGATACTTTCCTCTTCGGTCCTTTTGATGATGTATTGTATGCTTCTATATTCACAAGAAAGTGTTTTTGCAACACCTGTATTGTGAAAATACATTAATTTATGCATTCATTCATTCATCTTCTACCGCTATATCCGATCTTCCCTCGGGTCACGGGGAGTCTGTGCCTATCTCAGGCATCTATGGGCATTAAGGCAGGATACACCCTGGATGGAATGCCAACCCATCGCAGGACACACACACACACACACGCACACATTCATACACTAGGGACAATTTTCCAAGGTGCCAATCAACCTAACGTGCATGTTTTTGGACCGGGAGGAAACCGGAGAACCCGGAGAAAAACCTCCTGAGAAACGGGGAGAACATGCAAACTCCACACACACATGGCCGAGACGGGAATTGAACCCGGACCCTGGCGGTGTGAGGCGAACATGCTAAACCACCGTTACCCCTTCATGAAAAACATGAAACAAAAAAATGAAAAACAGCTTTTTGTTGTAAAGTACAATCAAACTGCATATTGATGCATGCAGAATTCCTGTGAGTGTGTGTTTGTGTGAGGGAGAGAGAGACCATTTTAAGACCTCGAGTCATTTAACTGTATATATGTTACCGTGTGATTATGTAGGTGTTTATGTAGGTGAGGTGAGACCGGCATGTCACTGAGTTTACATTTATGGATCGCCGTTTGTATTGCGCTTTGTATAGAAATATCAGTGGGTTGTTTTGTTGAACTTTGCTGCAGTTTTGCTATGTCTTAAGAAACTACAGTGTAAAGCGCGCACATGTGTGTATGTGTGTGTGTGTGTGTGTCGGTGAGTGTGTTCCAGAGAGAAAATCGAGTGAGAGAGCGAGAGAGAACATGTAGGACCAAAAGTATCACCAGAGAGCGTGAAGACAATAATGCAAAGCGACACTTCAGAAATGAGAGCCCAGTTGCCTGGCGACCGTCGCTGGGGTGGCAGTTCCCGCGGGAACGGGGCTGAGATGGAACCTAAATGATGTTTGATTAGAACTTAAAGCGGTGCAGCGGGTACAGACAAGCCGTCGCACTCAGGGGTCTGTTTCTGTGTGTAAAAGACTTCTAGCTCGGGGACATGAGCAACTTAGAATCGCATTGTGAAAGTTTGAATGCTTTGAAAGCGCTGATTTAAAAGAAATGCATGTTGGAAACAATATTAGGAACGAATACATTTCATTAAAAAAAAAAAACAAGAGGCATTCCATTAATCGGTATTATTGTCCGTCCAGTGAAAGGGTGCATTTATTTATAGGCGGGAGTAGGGAGAGAAATGCATAGCACAAAGGGGCAAATTCAGTGAGTATTAGGATTCGGTGGAGAATACAGGCCTTGGGTAAAGTTTGGACAACACATTTTTGGTGTCAATTATAGTCGTTTATGCTTGCATGCAACAAACTAGGCAAAAGGCTAAAATAAACACAAATTAATTATAAGTGAAATAGAGTTTAACATTTAACAATTTTGGCTTTAATGTTAGCAGGTCACCAATCAGGCATCATAAATCTGTAATGCAGTGCATAAAATCATAGAAAAGTACAAGATTCAGTAACTATACATTTAATAAGCACGCTAAAACGGAAACTATTTAACAATACACACGCATAGTATTACGTAAGAGTTTCTTGTTCCTTATAAAGTGGCCAGTGAGTCTTACCCTTATATATATATATCACTTGTGTCACATTGTATTATGATATATATATATATATATATATATATATATATATCTATATATATATATATATATATATATATATATATATCGTCAACAATGTGTGACACAAGCCACATTAATTACTATTTCACTTACATTTCAAATATATATTTCACATATATCTATATATATATATATAGATATTTCCTATATATATATATATATATATATATATATATATATATATCTAATATATATATATATATGTGTATATGTGTGTGTGTGTGTGTGTGTGTGGTGTGTGTGTGTGGTGTGTGTGTGTGTGTGTGTGTGTGTGTGTGTGTGTGTGTGTGTGGGAAGTATATAAAGTATACAAAGAATAGTATATAAGTGAAATAGTCAATAATGTAGCTTGGGTCGCAATTATTTGTTGTGAAATTATTTGTTGTGTTTGCACTTGCACATAACCCTTGTAGTTCTGGCCTCGGTCCACAGGTGGTGCTGCTGCTGCAAGAACCTGCGATGATGCCCGTCTGTGTGACCTTTGGCCTTTACTTTGAGCTTGTTGTGTAGTCTAGTGTTGGAGATCCTTTGTAGGATGAGGTCTGGGTGTAATTGTGCTATTGCCGACTTGTCTGTGTGATTACGTACCTTTATTCATGTACTTGTCATGTAATTACGCTCATTGTACGTTATTACATAGTTATAAGCAGATAGATTTAAGACCCATGTTTTAAGGCCCTTATTAACCAATTGTTTATCAACCTTCAGTTTTGATTTTTGTGGTATGGTCTTTGTGTAGTTTTTAGTAATCGCTGTGGACGTTCATTATGCACAGTTTTAGATCCATTCATTCTTTCATCTTCTACCGCTATATCCGATCTTCCCTCGGGTCACGGGGAGCCTGTGCCTATCTCACGCGTCTATGGGCATTAAGGCAGGATACACCCTGGATGGAATGCAAACCCATCACAGGGCACACATACACTCACATTCACACACACATTCATACACTAGGGACAATTTTAAAGGGTGCCAATCAACCTACCGTGCATATTTTTGGACCGGGAGGAAACCGGAGAACCCGGAGAAAAACTCCCTGAGACACGGGGAGAACATGCAAACTCCACACACATATGGCCGAGAGGGGAATCAAACCCGGACCCTGGCGGTGTGAGGCGAACGTGCTAACCACTAAGCCACCGTGCCCCTCGTTTTAGATCCCTTTCTTTCTTTATTTTCTATGGTTTTCCTAATGAATTTAAGAAGATTATACGAATAAAATGTCACTCATATACTTCATGTTGGGCTGTATTGTGCATGTTTATACCTTTATTTCTTATAGGTGTAGAGTCTTATTTGTTTGTTGCCCGATATTCCCAATTATTCCAAGTGCATGTAAGGAAGTCCCTACATGGATAGCAGAAAGATCAATGAAATTTCTCAGGCCATAATGGTTCCTTCTTCTTTCCCACAATCACCTTGCATTTGTTATGCACCATACAGGCAAACTTTATGGTCACTGATCAGACGTAACATTACGACCACCTGCCTTATAATGTGTTGATCACTTCTTCATCACTTTGAGCTTAAACTGTGGGATCGGACCACACGGGCCAGCCTTGTGCATTAATAAGCCTTGGCTTGGACCAATTTTGATCACTGCAGACTGGGAACCCCCTCACAAGAGCTGCAGTTTGGGAGATTTTCCTCTATCCCAGATGTCTATCCGTCCCAATTTGGTCCTCTCTCAAATCCTTACACTTGCCCCTTGATCACTTGCTGCCTAATACACGTAGAAAGGTTCAGCGTAGGGAGGTGTTAGGGGAGTGGTTAAGGCTTTAGACTTCTGGACCGGAAGCTGGCAGGTACAAATCCCACCACCGAGCTGCCACAAGTGACCCCTCGAGCAAGGCCCTTAACCCTCGATTGCTCATGTGTAAGTCACTCTGGATAAGGGCTTCTGCCAAATGCTGCCTATTAACAGGTGCCATGCTGAAAAGGTAATCAATGTTATTCCCTTCACCGCTCATAATGTTATGCCTCATCAGTATTTATTAGTTATTGACCCACATTTTCATTTGTAGATCATATTAGGCCGCGTGCCATTTGTTTTTCCCACCCTATTGTAATACCTGTCTGTTAAAGACATCATTAGATACGTTATCGATGTAGTCTGGCTATTTAGGAAGTGGTCGAATGTTTGTGGTAATTGTTTGCATGTATCGGGCATACCAAATTTGGTAGCTAGAGCTAGCCCGTACAATCACCATGACATCTAGTTATATGAGAAAGAAGCATCAGGGAAATGCTTTTTTTTTTTCCACCCAGTGCTAAAGACCTCCGACGTCCGGCGTTATTCAGATGCTGTTATTCAGAGGATAATAATTTAGCTTCACATGGCCGTATTTGTCAATGCCGTTTTCAAGGCATTACTTTAAAAGCACTTTGTGTAGCGCTAACGCTCAGGTATGAAATCGATGATGGAAAGCCCAAAGGAATGAAAGGATGTGCCAGTCCCTTTTGCACATAGGCTTCACTCTCGGTCACTCTCTGTGAAAGAGTATAATCAAGAGGGGGGGGGGTTGGAGGAGTATGTGGAGATTAAATCTAGAAAATGTAAAAGAGAAGGCTAAAATAATGCAGAGAATGAACTTGCCTAAGTGTAAAATGTTACTCATTCAGTTCGTATCGAATAGGCTTGAACACTTGTTTTGATAATGAAAGAGAGGCGAAAGATTTTCTCGAGATGAGAGGGGGGTGGTGGTGGGTGGGGGGGGGGGGGGGTGGTGTAGGGGGGTGGTGGTGGGTGGGGGGGGGTGTGCGGGGGGTGTAGTAAGTGTGTGCAGTGAAGGTCAGTAGGTCTTAATAAATTTGTAAGGTGGATTATTTTGCCTTCGTTTCTTTTACCCGTGACACGATTAATTGCTGAAGAGTTAAATAAGGGGAGTTTACTGTGTAGAAATCAACGCTTACGAGTGCTATACACACACACACACTATACACACACACACACACACACACACACACACACATACAAACACACACACAAACAGCTCCAGACTCACTTGCTGTCACATCTACTTATACCTACTTATATACACATAATGTACACATAATGTCAACAGAGAATAAACACATAAAACCAGAATGCATACCAACATAAGACAGCTTGTCACTTACAAGGCCAGAACACACCCATTCAGTGCAATTAGATGCATGCACACACACACACACACACACACACACACACACACACACACACCACCACACACACACACACACAAAGAGCTAAACTCATTTCTATATTTCCTTTTTGTTTAAAGCTTGCAAACATTTGTAAACTCACAACTTACACACACACACACACACACACACACACACACACACACACACACACACACACAAAGAGCTAAACTCATTTCTAATATTCCTTTTTGTTTAAAGCTTGCAAACCATTTGGTATGAAGTAGTTAACGTTAACATATCATATCTTATATGAAAGCAAAACAAACTTTTACGTCTTGCTATGCTTCTCAAAATTTCTAGCTAGCTAGGTAATATATAACATTCATTCATTCATTCATTCATTCATTCATCTTCTACCGCTTTATCCGATCTTCCCTCGGGTCACGGGGAGTCTGTGCCTATCTCAGGCGTCTATGGGCATTAAGGCAGGATACACCCTGGATGGAATGCCAATCATCAATTGCAGGGCACACACACACACACACTCACATTCACAATCACACACACATTCACACACTAGGGACAATTTTCCAATCAACCTACCGTGCATGTTTTTGGACCTGGGGGGGGAAACCGGAGACCCTGGAGAAAAAAAACCGCCTGAGGCATGAGGAGAACATGCAAATTCCACACACACATGGCCGAAGACGGGAATCGAACCCGGACCCTGGCGGTGTGAGGCGAACGTGCTAACCACTAAACCACCTTGCCCTATTTAATATATAACATCAAATAATAATAATAATAATAACTAATAATAATAATAATAATAATAATAATAATAATTCACCGCACTCTGCACTTTTGCTTTATAGTCTAATGCTATATATATATATATATATATATATATATATATATATATATATATATATATATATATATATATAAATCATGTCAAGAAGCTTTTGTTGTCATTTCAACCATATATTGCTGACATACAGTGCACAGTGAAATCAGATATTTCTCCAGATCCCTGTTGCTACATAAAACCACAAATAACAGAATACAGAGCTAAGGACTAAAGTAGGTTGCCCTTATGACACTTTTTTGTGCAAGACAAAAAAACAATATAATATAATATTTAATATACATACGTCACCAAAGTACTGAATTTAAAGTACTGAATCTGGCTCCTATCAGGTCGATACCGAACAAATTTGGGTTTTACTTTCAAAATATACCTATTTTTTAAAAATCTGGTGATGTATAATCTTATAAGACAAAGCTTGGGCGTTAACCTACTTTGAAATAAATGAATAGCCCCTTCTACACTGTTGACGATGGTCGAGGTAGCAGAGACAGTTGTAGCTATTCCCTATAAACGAAGCCCATACACATGCATTATATGTGCATATCAATCCGGTACACAAGAATCGGAACGCACACAGAGGCACGCGAAGGTGTATTAAGGAGGGCTCATGAGCACATGCTGCAAACATGCCTAGAAAAACCCCGCACACGAACACTCACGTGCATGCATGAGTGAAACACACACAGCACACACACACACACACACACACACACACACGCGCGTGCACACACACTGTGGTAGGCCATGGCTGCTGCAGCAGAATTGAATGTGATAGGGAAGTGAAAAATGATTAACCTCGGGTCAGCTCTCAGCCTCAATCTGAGCCACGCTCAAAGCACCACCTCGTCATGTTCCGCCGCACACATTTACATATATTTATTAAATTCAGCTCGCGCCCAGGAATAAATAAAGCACACCAGGCATCGGTATAGAGAGAGAGGGAGGGAGGGAGAGAGAGAGAGAGAGAAAGGGAGAGAAAGAGAAGGGATGGGCCGAAGGGAGGGAAGCAGATTGTTTAAAGGAGGAGAGTTTTTCAGATAGATTTACCTTTTCATTCATATTCATTCAGTAGCCGGACTCCGAAAGCGGAACAGAAATGATTTCTGATTGTTGCTGGAGGCATTAAGAGGGAGAGAGAGAGAGAGAGAGAGAGAGAGAGAGAGAGAGAGAGAGAGAGAGGAAAATGCAGGTAGCTCTCTTAAGCTTTAGACGAGTTGAATGGATATGAGATAGAATATAGGATTTATTCATGTATTTACTTACTTATTTTCTTTCTTGCACACACTATATATATATATATATATATATATATATATTTTTTTTTTTTTTTTTTTTTTTTTTTTTTTTTTTCCCTTAATTTTTACCATCTTATGGTTGGGATTATTCAGACAGAACATGAAAAAGAGTGGAAGAAAAATGAGGGGCAACAAAAAACTACTGACCAGGAAAATGTAACATTCTAATATTTAAAAAAGGAAATACTAAATAATGAATAAATTAATGAATAAATTAATAATTAATAAAAATAAAAACTAAAAGCGAGGCCTCTAAGACTAAGCACAGTGTAAAAAATGACAGATGGGAAAGTGACTATGATCAGAAGCTATATAATTATATATGCACACACACACACACACACACACACACACACACACACACACATATATATATATATGCAATTATTAATATATTCTATATCTCACTATATTACCTCCCCTTTTTACTATTTATATATGCAAATTACCATATATTTCCTTATATTGTATATATGTGCACTTCGGATTGGAAGTTTACTGTATTTCGTTGCCTTGTGCCCACAGGTGCAGCGACAAGTAAAGTTAAATCTAATCTAATCTAATCTAAACTAAATTGATAAAACCACAAGAGGCTTGTGACGAAAAATAGGACATCCTACCTATAATAAATCAAAGTACGTTGGATACTTAAGTACGTTGAAAGGCAAACACTTTTGTACTCTTTTACTTGAGCGTCCTTTTACTTTTTCTCGAGCGTCCGTCGTCCACCATTGAATACTAATTAGAAATATATATTACCGGATCAGCATGAAGTCCAAGAAGGCTTGATCTTCTTGCGTCTCGCCATTAAGACCACCCCTGTCAGATTATACCATCAGATCTTTTTAAATACGCTGATGGCACTCAACTCCTAACCAAACACTTATATTTCTGCATGGATGTTGAGTGCCTAATGATGTCTTCTCAGCATGTCTGCTGGGATCGTGTGAAACTCCAGCATGACCTAAAGATCTTCCGGCCGCCCCTGGAAAGCACTTCACAAGCACACACAAGCTTGCCTTTCTGCCCGACTGATTATCCTTCTTTTGCTCTTATTGCCAACCTCGACTCAGGTTTTTCCTACACACTAGAACGATACTACACTCCTACTCAGAAGCTCCTAAGTGATCTCAAGAGTGAACTCTTGCAACTTGTTTCTGACAGGTCTTACTCTGCGCGCCATCCTACTAAATGAATAGTTCACCACCTAGTCGGATGTTTGCCTACAAAGCCCCTACCTTGAGCTTCAAGATCCAAGGCCATGCATCAAGACTAGTACTCAGGGGGTGGAATGGCAGTAAAGACTAAAGGCCAACCTTACTTTCAGTAAACCCTTGTATGGTATCTACCAATGCCTTGTTTCTGACCACTCTTTATCAGGGCTTAATCAGATTAGTAGCCTTAGACCTTGTCCTACTTATAGGATGTTTGGACCCAAACCAGCCCGTATATACATCCTCCCCCACCCACACCCACACACACACACACACACACACACACTCTGATGTTTGATATGAACGACTTTGAACTGAATGATTTGACACATTTCCTATGAATGTCAAAGGAGAGTGCGTGTCCAGTCTAGTGTACACTGTGTATTAAGTGACTCCAATAACCACTGCTTACAAATGTTTGTGATTAGAAAAGCACCTCAGAATGCACAGTCAGATAGGTCACATCAGGTTACGCTCCGATCTGGTGAGAATTGGTCCCGGGGCTATAGTGAATGCAGGTGGTGAACTGAAGAAGGGGAAAATATCATTGTTTCCATGTTTGTGCAAATGTCTGTTGATTGTAGCATTAGCTTTATGTCCTAGATCAGTGGTCCCCAACGTTTTTTATCACCGCTGACCCGTCAATGCTTGACAATTTTACTGCCTACCCGGGGTGGGGGCGGGGGGTATACGTAGATTGTTTATTTTTTATTGTTCATTGTGAATATAATAATAAACCCGAATCTACTGTGTAATCGTTTGCGGCTTTATTAGCCGCTGCCTCGTAACATTGCACCAACAACGTAACATGAGTATAACATCAAAATCTCTAGTAACATTCTCTCTCTGCCCCCTAAATAAATGATGCGTTAATTCACATGGAAAAGTAAATAAATGACAAGAAGGGGCCGCGATGTAACCGAGAGAATACAGTAAGTTATTCAAAAGAAAAGATTTTTCAAAATAAAAGCTCATTCAGATAATAAAACGAACGGCAATAATTAACGATCTCTTGTGCGGCACAGGAGGTATAGAAAACACTGGCTCCGATATATCCAATCATTCCTGTATAAAGTCTGCGATTCGGTTACCGCGACCTGCCTCTTGTCCACACGTTTAGACGAATGCTAAAAGATATAACGCTAATAGTAATTCACTACAAAGCTAGAGAGTGGTAGGGATATGAGAAGAAAGGGAAGGAAGTCTCAAGAGAAATGAAAGGAAATGGGAAAGGAATGGAAAAGAGTGGGTGGGAGGAAAGCTTAGTAACAAAAGGGGAGAGAAGGAAGGATGAAGAGATAGGCCAAGTCATTTGGTGAGAGAGAGAGAGAGAGAGAGAGAGAGAGATGCAGAGAGCAATGTATCCACTCCAGCCATGCATTGGGCACGGTGCCAAGCTCTAGTCTCTCCGGAATCCATTGCTGTTAGCGATAGGTGGCAGGGCAGGTGCCAGCGTAGCAGAGACGGCATTAGGGGTTGTTACTGGGTGCCAGGCTGTGTGTGTGTGTGTGTGTTTGTGTTTGTGTACGTTTGTGTGTGTGTTTTACACACAGTGCTGGCAGGTGGAGGAGTGTTAGGTGCCAGGGCTGCATGTGGTGCAGCTGTATCCAATGAAGGGGCATCCCCATTCTACCAAGTTTTCCCACACACACACACACACACACACACACACATGCATGCATTTGCCCTTATTCAGGCGGTATTAATTTCTCAGGGTGAGGTCTGCAATAAAATATCTGCATGTCTCCTCGGTGATAAAATTCTCACAGATGGCTGGGAAATTAACATGATCGAGTAAGTGTCCTGCAGGTTTCTTTCCCGACCGACCCAGATGTTTGTACCACACATCGTAGCAGGATCACTGGGCCTGGATTACTGATGAAAAACCACACTCATTTTGATGAAAGTTTTGATGAAAAAATAAATAAATAAGTGCTTTCCCATTAGAACGAATGTAGCAGCACAGATGCACCATTAGCCTCTTTTGCTAGCTTGCAATAAGTCAACATGGCCACCGGATTTTTTGCCAGCGTCGCGTGATTCTCCGTCGTCTTTACGGTGTTAATGTGGTATGGTGTGCACTGGAATCTGGTTATTAATTAAATTTGGATCCTGACAGGAAATCTTGTACACCTTGTAAACAAGGTGTTGTGTAAATGTTAAGGCTGAAATGTATGCCATAGCATATAGCTACATTAGCGATATGGTTGCCCTCGAAGGGCCGGTTGGAACTATAAGACAGTATATGTCTAATGAATTTCTCTCTCTCTCTCTCTCTCTCTCTCTCTCTCTCTCTCTCTCTCTCTTTCTGCTACATGTGACACTGCTGAGCTGCCAGTGACCCAGACCCCTCTATATACTCTGGACCTATCTGACAACCCGCCCCCGGTTAATGGCGCCTCCACACACTTCGGAGACTGGGTACACCTCCACAATGCCATGGAGACACCCTACACACACACACATACACACACACACACACACACACACACACAACAAACCTGCCTACACCCAAATGAGGATGGGGTTCTCTGTTGAGTCTGGATCCTCTCAAGGTTTCGTCCTGTTCCATCTCAGAGAGGGACAAAGTGGTTTCCATTTCCCCACACACCATAATTAAGTGTATTGTGTAAATCTGCCATGTGACAATGGCAATTGTAAAAAGCGCTCTACAAATACCCTTTGACCACCTCATAGCACAAAAGACAGCGCTCTTTTCTCTTTCTGCATCAATTTCCTGGACATTTTGGGATAATTTGTAGTAATTTCTCAATTCCTCTTGTTGGAAAAATCACCCTCGGTAAACACCGATGTGGGATACGCTGCAATCTAGTGGCGGGATGCCGTCACTGCGCGGGTAACGTAGTCGCATGCATTGTGGGAGATGTAGTCTATTGTCAATGCATGATTTAAGGCAAGCATACACCTTTTAAGCTCTTGCAGGCCATATACAATGACATGGTGGGCCATATTTGACCCACGGGCCTTGAGTTTGACAAGCGTGATATGCACTGTCCTAGCTAGCGTAAAGCCGAGAGACATACAAACACACCCATAAATGGGAAGAATCATTTCAACATTGTTGAAGCATTGTTTTGGGGAGTGAAATAATATGCAGGGTATTACACAACTACGATTATTCAATGACATACACCCAGTGCTAACTTGCTGCTATGGTGCAAGAACAATACTTTTAGTTGTTGACGCATTCCAATGTACATTTGATTACGAATCTTATACTGTAAAATACTGTAAAAAGGACAAATTTCTTTTAAATGCAATGGTTAAGGCATTGATTATGGGATATGAAAGGTGTGATTTCAAATCCTAGCCACTCCATAAGTGGCTAGCAAAACACCATATCCAATATGGCGTAAATGTAAATATATTCAATAAAAAAATTGTCATTTATTTAATGTAGCATATAGTAAAAACTTTGTTTGTGTCACTACAATGCTAATGTTATACCACAATATGCTATTTGTCCTCTTCTACATACATGCACTTACTAATACTTCTGATTGGTCAGTGCCAAGTTGATTGACAGAGCTCAGAGTAAATCCCTCCCCCCTACAGAATAGAGTCCATTAGACTGAGACCCGTACTGATAACATGGCAAACAATTTTCTCTTTAATTGCCTCGGTTATCATCCCTCCTTTTTTTCCCCCTCTCCTTTATCACCACCTATATTTCCTCCTGTCGTTCTGTTCCTCCTATTGTTCATCCTTCCCATGTTCTGGGCTTCCGTTCTTTCTTTCAATGTAGTATTACTCTAACTGCATTCTCTCATCTATTTTCTTTTTTTCCAGCCAGAGTTTCTGGTTGCGTGCCATATGTCTCAACCGTGCCAGCTCCGACCCAACCCCAACCCCCCTCCGGGTCCCTCTCTCCATCCTGCCCTCCATCCTTTCCTCCCCCGGAGGCACCGGCTTTGTAGGCTAATTAGCAGTGAAATTGGTGAATTGCAGGCTTCGGCACATCGGCATCAACACTTCAGCAGCCACAAGCGCCACTTTAGCCACTGAAAGGGGTGAGATGAGAGAGAGAGAGAGAGAGAGAGAGAGACTGTATGAGTATATAAGGTGTAGAGAAAGCCTATTTTGCATAACCCTGCCATAGAATATGTCCTACAGGTTTTGGTTCTTCTTTCATATCTAAGAATATCATACTCATAATGGAGTCTCTGAATAAACTTGTCCCCAGTGCCGGGTTTGTTTTGCTCAAGCCTTCGTTTTTTATCGAGTTTATTTTGAATGAAATAAGGGAAAAAAAGAACCAAAATCCCTGTGTTCATGGATGTCTGGTTGGCACTGTCTCTTTAATAAAAGGGGGGGGGGAAAATAGCCATTCGCTCCATCACTCTCCTCTCCCAATCTCATCTGATCTGATATTAACAGGCCGCATTAAAATCACGCCGTGCGTCGGCAGACTCATTTAAAATTAATAACTGGTAATTACGGAGGAAGTCGCTTCATAGATACGGAGGGAAGGAGACACAGGATGAGGAGAGTGATAGTTTTTTTTGCCAGGTTCACTACTATCAATCCTTCTGTATTTTATTTATATTATTTACTTTTCTGAGGATGTGGGGAAGGGGGATTTGTATATACTGATGTTAGAGAATAGAGCAATGAAATTATTGCCCATTTTCAACTGCTGATTAGGGACATAAATGAAGATTTTTCACCACGAAATCTCATGGCTTATTCATTCTTAAATCTATTGAAAGATACCTGTGAGAAGATGAGGAGATTCTGTGTGTGTGTGTGTGTGTGTGTTTGTGTTAAATAGCGTTCCACTAGTGTTGCAGCTCCCCAGTCCCTCTGAGACATGCTGTCCGCAAATGCTTTGTCATTATCGCAGAGGTTAATGAACTCTGGCGGCAGAATAACTCTACAGGATCAATACTCGCACACATGCACACACACGAACGGGCGCTCTCACACACACACACACACACACACACACACACGCAGCACAGACCAGCATTAATTTTAAGGCTTGAATGAATCAGGCCTTCGTTCTCTCATATACACACACAAAAACATCTACTCTGGCATTCACAAACACACA